>CAXIVR010000002.1:79284931-79694931 GCA_964035755.1 Teleogryllus oceanicus | reverse complement strand
AACACGAAAAAAAAATCAATCAATCGTAATTGACTCCAATTATCCTAACTCAACCATTCGATAGCCAATTATCCGGATGGCTTGGACGGAAAATATTTTTATGGCTATTAATACTTTGTTATAACAAATTTGTTCAACAATTATTACTGTACGTTTCTTTATCGTTATAAAACAAATTAGTAGCGAATGTGTTTGAAACAAAATCTTCCAGAAAACAATGAATACAGTATATGCATTGTTGTTTGTCAGTGCAATTCAATCAGAGTGACCTACATCAGTCAGTATCGCGGCTGTATTCTAGATTGATATGTCGCTATACGTTCCGCCTTCCGTGTTTTTTTTGGGGGGGGGGATCTGTATGTTAGTGTGCACAAGGTGAATACACGGTAGTACGTATAACCAAATTTAACCTTTTTTCAAGCTATGACCTATTTGCATGATTTATCATTAAGGTATCCGAACACTTGTTTACCCAAACGGGTGCTGTCGCAATTTATCCGGATAATTCTTAGTTCTGGAGCCTCTCAACACACACACCTCGAGCCGCGCGCCCGGCCGCTCCGTCCAGACGCAGTCCGAGGCGCCAGCGGCAGCGGCAGCGGGGCGGCCGCTTCGCAGCGCCGCGATTTGCATTGCACATGTGGGAGGGAGGAAGGCCCCGGGGCGCATCAATAGAAATGACAAATAGAACATGTTAATGCGGTCGTTTGCATAGCGTGGGCGGCGGAGGGCGTCGACGAGCACAGCGCCATCGCTCTCCGTCGCCCCCGGCCGGCTCGCCTGATTGGTTCTCCTCCTCGCACCACCTCCGCGCCTCGCGGCATAGCACACCTCCCCGCCACCCACGCGACGGCTGGCAGCATTGCCTGACCGGGAGGTTCTAGTGTTCGCGCCCCGGATGTGGTGGAGTTTGGACACTACCTACCCAGCTGCGTCGATTACAACCAGTCTCTGGAGGAGAATTCTGGTGGCCAGTTGCTCTGGTCGGTAATTTTGCACGGTTTCTTCCACCAGTTTTTTTACTAAGACCTTTATCCAGTCGGTTATGATTTACGTTCCGATGGGACGCATATTTGACCATACGCTAGACATTAACACTTGCGGGCTCCTCTGATCTGGAGTCAACAGGACACGAGGCCCTCCGCTACAACACATGCGTGAAACATAAGGAACAAACTACCATGTTAATGACGGGACTCGAACCCGCGACCTTTCGGACCGAAGCGCTGAGTCGGTACACGATCTTAGCCACCTCGGCTTTGCAGGTTGGTTTCTACAATCAACGCCAGATGAATAACGGTGCAGTAACAGGCGACATGCTCCGCACGCGATCTTTCCTTCCTCATTTTGGTCCTTTCACATTACTTATATACACCCTTACACTTGTATGCTTTAAACTACACATGTTGTGGGTCTAGTCGGGAGCTTAGAGCTTCTCCCGACTCGGGCCTGTGCTTTGGGGCGATTCCACAAGGGTGAAGAACACCGCAAGGAATGTTGTATATCGACGCTGGGTGTCTCTTTCCAGCGGGGAACACCGCCACCTCCAGGGATACAACTCGCCACGTACTTACGGGGCAAATGACCATGGCAATGGACACGTCCGAAAACAATAAGATCAGTCCATGAATCGCTCATCCACGTGCACCGGAGGCCATAGAGTTGCATCCGTGCCAAATGCCAATGGGCACACCGTCCCTAGTGCTAACAAAAATTGATCAACGAAAAGAATATATAATTTCGATAGGCCTTATAAGTTCATTGTTTTCATGTGAAGAAAGTTGGATGATAGATTATTCCATTTTCTTGATTATGCAATTTCACAAGATTCTGATCTCTTTTGGACAGTTTCTTGATCTGTTTGTGTTTGTTCTTTAACCAGTATATTTTCTAACTACTTTCTCTTTTGATTGCGTCTCCTCCACTTGATTCAACAGTAAATTCGTCGTAACGATATTCAATCCCAAATTCCTACTTCAATTTATTTTCTGCATTCGCCATATTTATGCGGACTCTTCCCTTCCGTATTTTTTATTCATATTATTCATTCCCAACGTGATCTCCATTTTCCCGCTCCTCATTTGTATACACTTCTGCCTTTCCTACATTCCTATCGTGGCTCTCTCTGACTGCGCAATTCAAATTCCGCGTGCAAGTGATTATTCCATTTCAGTTCTTCGTTACAGTCTCCCTCAGTCTGTCAACGCGACAGAGTATATGCGTGGGCACAGGGGAAAGAGGCCAGGCGGACCGTTGTGCCCCCTAAAAATTTCGAAAGGGGCCCCGCAGCTCTACGAAATAAATCGTTTCAGTTCCGTAAAAATGATTAATTCCTGATTTTGCCCCCTTTTTAAGCATATATTTTGGGTAATTGATACGCACCATTAGGAAAGAAGCTCGCCAAATCATCTAGCAACTCTGTAAACAGTTCAACCTGAAATCAATCGTTAAATATATAATTTCATTCTCCTTATATGTTTTATTTATTTAATAAAAAATATGTAATATATAAACAAAAAGTTTAATGGAAAAGGAGTAGAACTGTGCAAAAAATATAGTTGCCGCCCTCTTATTTTTGGCTGCTCAAACAATGATTTCAGGAAAAACTTGTTTAATCTTAAGTTTTGTTTAATATTAGAAAATGGAAAACAGTTATTACTGAATCTTTCATGGAAGCATTTAATGTAACGAAGATAAAGCATAAAATATTTCTTGGCAGAAAATGAATTCGTGCTCAAATCGTAGGAATTAACATTATTTTCTTTTGTGGTTGAAAAAAGAGAGTAATTCGGAATGGAAATGATTATAAATATAAAGTGTAAAATATATATAAAGTGTTTTTTACTCATAGTACTTTATCTACACTGTTTCTTCCTGCAACTTTATTTCTTCTAATCGTTATAAAAAAAATCTTCACATAAATTTCAATCTGCACTCCTTTATGCCGTCATAAAATTCGTCCGCTCGACAAATGGTAGGCCCAGGGGAGGTATTTACATCTACAAAGGCACTATTACCTATTATCATTATTTTCTTTCTGAAAGGATGCTCATATATATACAAAAAAAGTTCAATTAATCTGGAAATGAAGGCAGCGCAAAATTCATTGAGTGCTTTCCAATACAACTCTTTGTTCTTTACATAAAGCGGCTATTCTGAACAAACGATGCGGTGAATGGACTATTTATAATATTGGCGAAAATGGAAATGCGCGAATGTTTCATTCCGTCCGGAGGGCCGTGTCGGAGGGCTATTTCTGGTCACGTGATCGTGGAGCGCAGGTTGATATTACGTCTGCGGCGTGCGAACGTGACCGCCGTGCGGAATGGGCGTCGCGACGCCCAAGTGCGGCGCGCAGACAAAGGGAAGTTGGCGCAAGGCGGGGGGGGGAGGGGGGGGGGGGGGAGCGCCGGCGCCGCGGAGGTGCTTGTGGTGCAGATGGCGCGCGCGGCATCTCCGCTGAGCCGGGGCTTCTGGCCGTCCAACTGCGTTGCGCCAGTGACAGCGGAATGTCAACGCGCGAGACGGGAAGCGCTGCATCGGCATACCCTCGCCGCCGCACCGCTCTCTATTGGCTTCACGTGCACAGAACCTCACGCTTCTATTGACTTCTTATGAGAGCGTTTCTGGTTTAGGCAAGATTTCTTCAAGAGTTTATCCGTAAGCAATGCTGACACGCATTGTAATGTCAAAATTTGGCCTTCATTGCTGTTCGTTTGTCGTTTCGGGAACACGCATCAATTACTAATATTAACAAAATCCAAACGTTACAAAATAAATTCCTTGGGGTAGGAACGCTTGCCCCATAGTTCACTTGATGCGTTCAATTTCACAAAGAGCTAATAAAACATAACGCCTCAATTTTACATAATTTTTAATACAATCCACTATATCAACATTATTTGTTTGTCACTGTCATACAATGAGGATATTCAAAACGACTTACACTTCGGTATTGAAGCTTCCGATTAGATGGTAGGTTCCCCCTTTATTTTCAGCTCCCGACCTTGAGGAGTCACTATAGCCGTAATAAGAATTGAGCAGTAATAAGAATGGATGTGTGGTGAAGCCAGGTCTAATCCGTGCGAGGTGCTGTGTTGATACGAGGTCTAATCGTCTAAGACACTCGAACCGCGTGGTTCTCTTGGTAGAAGTTTTGTATGCTCGAAGGCAGTGAAAGTTTCGGAAGCAGTAATTGAACTAGAATTGAGAGCTACGCAGAGTTACTTTGATAAGTTACTTAAAACAATCTCATTGACAATATCATTCAATCAAAAATAATTTATTTACCATTTTTTTCAAAACGCAATTACTATTTCTAACCTTTATTATGACATTCTCTCATGTTTTTAAATTCACTTACAAAAATATAGTTCGGAAACTTGGGAGGATATTAACAACACAAATAATATATATCATATGTATTTGAAATATCTTTGAAGAACCAATGTATTTTGACATTATCATAATCATCGGATGGACATGAACAACAAACAGAACAAATTTTAAAATCTGCAACGTACGACAAGTGAATCAACTTACAGGGGAAATAATTACGCCATAACTGAATTTTATTCTTATGTCAAAATTCTCCGGCATTAATATGTATATCATGCAGCGGCGGTTTCAAAATTCCCCCAGTGTCAATGCTTTGAAAAACTTCTAAGTAGCGTGAAGTTATATCCCAGGTGGAAGGAAGGTACGCAAAAGACAAAGCGCTCCCCCTGCTTGTCCCCCGCGGCGGCGCTATCACTTTGTAATCTCGCTCTTCCTCGGCCAGGCGCACGACGCGGCTTATCAGATGCGCGCGGCACGAGAGGCGCAAGGTCAGCTCCGCGACGGTGGCGCCTCTGGCGGCGCGACGCGGGCCGGACCTCGCCTTGCCCTCGCACCGCCCGGGAAGGTGCCGGTCGTCAGTGGCGAATCCTCAACAGGGTTTTAAGTATACTGCACTTCATTGAAGCTACCTCTGCCGTAGTCTTTTATTGTGAGCTTTTCTGAAATTCCAATACTATAAAATTCCGTCCTTAATAATTGTTCTATAAGACAATTACACAAACAACTAACTTCTGAATCATTAACACGCTCCATTTTCACAAAAAAAAAAAAAATTGAGAGAGCATAACTTCACGAACTATCAGAGATGGACGGTTCACCTAGCAATATTTTGCGGTGCCTCACGACTGTCCAGACGCGCATCCTCCTCATCTCAACCTTGAATCTTGACAGCACTTAATTATCGCGGCTAACATGCGGTGATTTTGACGCGCTAACGAATTCTCCGGACAGCATTAAGAACTGTTTGAAACTCTCACTTACTGCGCTTCATGCGCTTACGGATGCGGAAGACTGTTGGCTCTGAGTAGCAAACAGAGTTACTTTTCGCATCTATTTTAAAGCTTTCAAAATCTCAATACCTTTTAGAGGATTACCAAACATATGAAATATTTCTTATACACTTCGAACTACTAGGTATACCGGCGGTATATGCAGTGTATCGGATAATTCGTCACTGCGACTGATAGTATGGGTGCAGGAGATGCGGGTTTCGAAGGTCATTACTTGGGGCGGAATGTGATTGGCATTCGAAAATCGCCAAAAATTATCATCAAAACGCTCTTAAAAATGTTTTTAAAATGCCTTAAAAGCAAAGAAAAATGACGTAAAACATTTGTTGAAACTTCTTCAGATGAACAACTCAATCACCAGGAGCGGTAGCTCAGTGCATCAACTGATGCCACTGCAGCGCCTCTGACCGGGAGGTAATACGTTCGAGTCCTGACGGCGGCAGGATTTTCGACACTAGCTTTCCAGCTAGGTCGAATTCAGTCGCTGTCTGGAGGAGAATTCTAGCGGTTGGCTGCTCTGATAGGTAGTTTTCCGTGGTTTCACCGATCAACACCAGGCGAATGCTGGAGCAGTACCCTACCAAACGGGCTACGGACCGCGCGCGATCTTTTCTTCCCCTTCCTTGTCCTATCCTCTCCCCTTACATACTAACATGCACTACACTACCACATATTCCGGGAGACCGATCGGAGCTTAGAGCTTGTCCCGGCTGGGGGTGCCCCGCTGGTGGAAGGTCCACTAGCCGACGGTAGGTCGGTGCTGGATTTCGCCATCCAGCGAAGGAAAATCACTCCATCTCCCGAAAAAACATGCACTACACTAACGGGACTAATGACCGAAGTAGTTGACGCGCCAAACACGAAAAAATCAATCAATCAATCAAACAACTCAAGTTGTTGGATATGTTACTGATGTAATCGAGAATTCTTGAGTTCAAGTGAACTCAGATGCAAATATTTGGTTGGGGTTGTTCTTTGCTAGGAAATCTGTCTTTAGTTATCGCAAAATCGGCCGAACCCTCAACGGCGCAGATAGGCTCACAGGAACCTTAGATTACATAAAACTGCTGAAACAGCGAAGAAATCGAATAGGGTACTCAGAAATTCAGTGAGGGAACATTGGTTGCACCGCGTAAATATTATTGTATTTGAAGCAAGTACCATGAAAATTATTTTAAAATCGATTAAATCGGCAAAAATACTTTAAAAAGGACTAGAAAAGGTAAAAAATTAGTAACATACTCTGTTGCCACAGGTGGAAATAATTCCCTTTATCATTACCAGGTGTCTTTCTAAAACACGTTACTCGCCTGTAGCTAGAGCACAAAAGTTTGGCAAAATGCCTTTTTGATATTGTTACTATTTTATGGCTTTTAACATTATGAATCACTGAATCGTAATACTGATGTTGTTTAAGTAGATTTTTATTTGGCCTATGATGCCTTATTTTAGCGTCTGTTGCCTATTTGTGCCATTTTGCCTCATTTTTACCTTTTTCTGCCTTTTCCCTCATTATTAGAAGATTTCATTTTGCCTTTTTCCCTATTTTCACTTCTGATGCCAATTTTTGCTTTTTCCCTTATTATTTTGCTTACTTTTGCTCCTGGCACCGATCGCGATCAAGTTGGATATATACCTGCAAGCCGCGACAACTCGAAGTCAAGGTAGTGTTTTATCTTCCTGTGGAAGGAGACACTGTGATTAAAATCTGAATGAAAAAGGAACATGATACCAATAATGATTTTTGATTTTTTTCATTGAAGCCGTCAGGATTTCTTCGCTCACGAGCAATCCCATTCTACTTTTGAGTATGACCACCGATCCTTTTGCGAATAGCTTTCTGTATCTGATTCTTAGAGTTGGCGATAACACAAATGCGAATAACCAAAAATATATTTCCGTTTTCACTGAGGGCATTTCAAGATTCAAAAGGAAGTCCACAATGGCATTTTGAAGAGTCAGCGTCACGGGCAAAAGAAATTCGTAGCCATCATACTGCGTGGTCACGCAGATTCCATATTACAAAGAAAATATCGTTGTCATGCACGTGTAGTGATAATGTAAATTTTATTTGGAATAATTGTAATTATTATTTTTTTACAATTCCTTTTACATGTGAGTTTTCATTGTTTGCAAGCCTATTTGCATTCCTACTTAACTAGATAAATTCTTTTTTGAATTCCCATTTTAGTAAAAATAAATGCCATTTTGCCTGCCTGTTTCAGGTAAAATAAATGTCTGAATTTCCGGGATTAACCTATAAACTTGCAGTATCACTGTCCATTATAATTCTGTCATAATGGTAACAGTTCGTGCATGTGCAGAGACGGAGTGAGTGTAAATAGCAAAAGAAAAAAACAGGATATTTTCTGGCCACTGTGCCCTCACAAATGTACAGAAGAAAAACAGCATGGTCTTCCACGACCGGAAAAAGAAATGTTGGTCGCCAAAAATGCGTTGATGTAACGAATTTTTGTATGTGAATAAGAATATGCAGGTACTTTACGTGCAAAAATAATGTGGTGCAAAGTTGGGTGGAAGGCAATTTTAAGTGGGGTGGAAACTAGACCTATATCAAATGAATTTGATGGACAGTTTTAATGAACACTAATGATACGAGCATTGAGAATAAATTGAGTATCTGTATGAGCATAATATAATATTAATATTACAGTTCTTACTGTGGCATTCTAGGGTCGAAAATGCTTTAGGAATGATTCACCTGGAAGTAATTCTTAATGTGCCCCCTCACAAACTTCCCCAAAATTTTCGATTGGGATCCCTTGCCATATAATTGGATATATGATTGATATAACAACAATAATAATAATAATAATAATAATAATAATAATAATAATAATGAACCGTTTCACTAGGCAGTAAAGGTAAAGTTTATGTAAAGCTGAAAACTAGAAAGGATCATATTCAAGTTAACAAGTAACTAATCTGGTTGGATGTTTATATGGATTTCTTACACAAGCATTAGAGGTTACAGTTCCACTACATTTGAATTTGAAAATAATATAAATAAATAAATAAATAAATAAATAAATAAATAAATAAATAAATAAATAAATAAATAAATAAATAAATAAATAAATCGTAAATCAGATTTAACATAATTTCCTTAAAATGTACTTTTCATTAATGTAACACAAGTATATTACGTTCATTGATCAATGCATTCATTCTTACTGGCATAATGTTATATAATGGTATTACTTACATGAGTATATTTTTTTTGGACGTAATCTATGCTTTGTATTACTATTGCGTGTGTTAAACTCTGGTAAGCTTCTTTACAGTTCTGCACCTCTAATACACGTGGGTAGTCTCGAGGAGCTCTTCAGGAGATTAGTTAGATATTCAAAGCTCAGTGTCAGGCGCTCCCTTTAATAGAGTGCTTACGACTCGCACATGCCAAGATCATGCTCCCTAAATACTCTTTCAGCGAGATAACCCTCTTGGGGGCATCGCGTTCCATGAAGTTACCTCCATTGAACCTTTCATCCTTGCCAAACACACTGTCAATCTCCCAGCCGATGCCCCCACCCCGCCCCTCCGCCATTTCCCTTTCTTCTCACGCGCAACCCTCGTTAGCGAACTTTCAGACACCTTGCCCGCTCTCCCCACTCTCTCCCCCACCCCTCCCCTCCGCTCACGGATCTTCCGCACGCCCCCGCCCCCGCCACCCCACCTCCATCCTCCTACCTTCTCGCTCTTCTAAAGGTCAGGGTGATGCAGCACTGCAGGCACGCGGTGGGAAAAGTGACCATGCACTGACGAAACGCAAGAGTTGGGCCGGCGGCATCCCAAACGAAATCGGAATTGGAGATGGGAAGATGACGTCCATTTGGTCGGGATCGTAATAACGGAAGCACTTGGAATGGTAAAAGTAGACCTTTCATTGGAAAGGTCTCGATCGTGACTAGAGAACCTAAAAAGGAGAGCCACGAAAATAAAAAGATGTGCGAGATATGCGAAGGAATTTCTTTCAAAAAAAAAAAAAAAAAATCGGTAGAGAGAGAGAGTTAGAAAGGGGATGTACGTTGAACCGACGCAGAAGGCTGCCACGAGTGGCTAGAGACTACGTACGAGGTGGCTGCGTCAGCGGAATGTTCTCTGGGACTCAGCATCAGATGGACGTAATTGTCGGAATGCTGATACCTCAAGAGTTGAGTAAGAGTAGCGTGCTGTGGAAGAGGAAACCCGTCTAAAGGAATTGTTTTTTCAGCGGCATTGGAGCGATGGTTTGTCAAAGGTAGAAGTGATGATGGAAAAGGAAAAGGATGAGACATCGGCGGTGGCAGTGCCACCACTAGCGACGCGGATGGACGAGGCGGGACAAGGGCGGAGACGCTTTTGGCGGAGCGAAGTGAAAGCGTAAATACGTTAAGAAAATAAAATAGTGATTTAAAATATGTATGTCATGTATTTGGGTTGTACACCTTGCGTTATCTTGTTTTTTTTTCTTAAGTTAATGTGTCTTAATATAACAATGTTCGTTTTATGTACATTGAAATACTTCTTATAAATTTACCCACGCGTGTTAACCCTAAGTAGATCAAATCTATCTATCTATCTATCTATCTATCTATCTATCTATCTATCTATCTATCTATCTATCTATCTATCTATCTATCTATCTATTATTATCTATTCTTGGATTGAATTCATTCTCGACTACGCATCCCATTCGCCGATTGCTCCAAGACGAGCTCCTCTTCAGAGGCACACGTGTTCTTGAAATGTCAAAAATGACCGCAGTCATACCAGTCCCGCCAGCAATAAGGTTATGGCTCCGATTTCCGGCAGTGACACACACATCCCATTTCACAAAAATCACTCTCGCTTATTGCCGACTCGTACGGAAGTGGTTCAACGCCCAAATAGCACACCCCATTCTTCTCTGGAATAACAAGTTCCCGGTTGTACTCACCTCTGTGCCTGCATTCATTACTCCCATGTACCATGATGTGCGTTTACCAATTTGTTTAACGGCCAATGTAGGATTTTCTTCCACCATGCGATTTATTGTTAGTGATTCTGGGCGCGTCTACTAGTAAGGTCATTAGCCCCGTGAGTGTCGACCATGGTTTTTCCTCGAATGCTGGCAGTGGTCTTCCGCCGCCAGCTGGCGAGATCCGGCTCCAATCTACCGTCGTCTCGCAGGGTTTTTCTAAATCGGGTACCTCCCTCCAGTGAGGCACCACCTAAGCCTTCCGACATGTGTAGTAGTGTAGTGCATGTTAGTGTAAGTGCGTGTGTAAGGGGTGAGGATAGGACAAGGAATAGGAAGGTCAGATCGCGCGCGGTCCGTGGCCCGTTTGGTAAGGTACTTCTCCGGCATTCACCTGGTATTGACAGGAGAAACCACGGAAAACTACCGATCAGAGCAGCCGGCTACTAAAATTGTCCTCCAGACAGCGACTGAATTCGACCTTGCTGTCAAAAATCCTGCCACCGTCGAGACTCGAACCTAGGGCCTCCCGGTCAGAGGTACTGCTGAGACATCAGTTGGTGGCCTGAGCCACCTCATCCGGTCC
Organism: Teleogryllus oceanicus; assembly: GCA_964035755.1. Classification (NCBI taxonomy): domain Eukaryota; kingdom Metazoa; phylum Arthropoda; class Insecta; order Orthoptera; family Gryllidae; genus Teleogryllus; species Teleogryllus oceanicus. The sequence continues at coordinate 79,684,037 of CAXIVR010000002.1, read as the reverse complement.
ATCTCGCGAAAAACAAAAACATTTAAAACTTGAAGTTTTTTTTTCAAATGTATAAACGGTTTACGGCTGTTATGTTCTCTGAAAGTGATCTTGCTTCAGCAACCGCAGGCAATATTTATAGAATGATAGGTACGCGCAAAATATAACCCTATTAAAGATCCAACGCCAATATTGCCGTACTAAGTGAACGGAGGTGACTGTTTCACTGCACACGGACGAAGCCAAACGAAGAGTTTTGTTTTGTATATTCAACCCGTGTATTTGTTTACATCACAATCACTCTAAGGCTGTTTAGTAATTGTGTCAAACATATTGTACTGGGTGGGACTCAAACCCTAAATTCTACAGGCCTGCAGATTCAGAGACAGTGCAGACTCTAAGCTAAGCTCAGTCGGTCTATTTTACAGGATAATAACGACTAGTTCACACGTAAAGTCACGCGCTTGTCGCCTTCCTATGCATTATGATAGTTGCATCAGCCTCCTCAAAAACCCTGACCTCAGGTATTGCGCTGCAGCATGAGGGTGCACGCGGCCAGGCACAGCGCTAAGCCGGCGCGGCGCGGTGTAGTTGTTCGAGGTGCAGACGTGCGAAGAAGAATGATGGCGGAGTGCGGTGGGCGGGTAGCGAGAGGGGCGGAGGCGGGGAAGCGGGCGGGAGCGGTGAGGGAATGCAGGTGTCTATAGATAGGACTCGCTTCGCCATCGCCGCTAAATATAGAGGGCGTCAGAGCGGAACGGTTGGCCGCAGCGGATGAAAGCGAGCGTCTTTCCTCCCCCCGCCGCCACCGGCGACAGGTGCGGAAAGGTGAATACGCCCAAGAGATCGCAGGTGCAGGCCGGCAGGAGGAGATGACAAGAGGACGACGTGGAGGAGCTGCAGAAGGAGGCAGGTAGGAGGAAGACTGCAGGAGGACGGCAGGAGGACGGCAGGAAGAGGAAGACTGCAGGAGGACGACGGCAGGAGAAAGACTGCAGGAGGATGGTGAGACGGACGGCAGAGGAGGAAGACTGCTAGGAGGACGTAGAGAAGGACGGCGGAGAAGACGTGGGTGGATGAGGATGGCAGGAAAGGACGACAGGAGAAGAACGACAAGAGGACGACGGTAGGAAGGAAGACGCAGGAGGAGGGACGGCAGGAGGAAGACTACAGAGGGACGGCAGAGGAGGAAAAGATGAAATGAACTAACGCAAATCTTGGGATCCCTACAGAAAGTTGCACCGGAAAATTCTAAATGGAATACAGAGGAAAGCGAATAAGTTTACCTACAGAACTAACGCAATAAAAATGTAATGGGAACCTCTAGAAACGAGACGAACAAGTGCGAAGCTTTGTGCTCTTTATAAATCGTACATTGGCTTACCAATTTGGAAGGAAATTCAGGCTAGAATAGAAAAAGCAAATTATTTCCGAATCAATTACACCCACTAATTTCGAACACGGAAACAAAATTCAGATCTTGGAAAATTTTCCTTTTGTAATAGAGCAATTAGAGATTGGAACAGCTTACCCGCAGCAACTTTCAAAGTTCTTTCTCTCGTGTCCGAAGTTTTAGAAATAAGTTAGAAAAAACTGAGAGTTATAGATGTTAAATGAGCAACTATGTGCCGTGAAGAGCGGGATGTGCTGTGAAGTGGTGGTTAAAGTAATTCTAAGCAAAACAGTGCAGTGCAGTGAAGTGTAGTGAACGTGATCAATGCCGTTTTGTAAAAAATTCTAATTTAACCAGTATCTATGTAGCTTGTATTGATATTTAGAATCACCAAAATACAATTCTTCTATATCACGATAGAGTTGAAATAATTATTATAATATTTAATATTATTAATAGTACCATTATTGTATCCACGTCTTGTACTGTACTCTTTTTATTATTATTATTATTATTATTATTATTATTATTATTATTGTAATTAGTGTTAATTTACTGCCACCGGGTCACACCCAATTGCAGTTCAAATAAATAAGTGTACAAAAAATGTACATAATGTGACGTAGGAGGAAGAGAGCAGGAGAAGAACTGCAGGAGGAAGAAGTCAGAAGGATGGGAGGAGAAAGAAGGCTGGAAGAGGAGGGTGGCAGGAGAGGAATGGGAAACTTTATACTAGAGAAAGGTAGAAAGGGAACCTTGAAGACGTGAGGAAAGATGCAATGAAAACAAGGGAAAATCGATTTCACAATTTCTAATAACAATTCAAACGAAGGGAAGCAAAATTTATGCAATAACAAACTTTGGGATATAGAAATGTAGCAAACTACAGAGTACCCACAAATTTGCACGCAGAGCCCCCAATGAGCACCAAAAAAAAACAGTGATAAGCGACGAATTTTTTAAAATAACTAATTGTTTCGTTACCTTTGTGTAAAAAATTCCTCTATTCGTTGTATTGATTGATAGTGATTCCGGACACATCAAATACCAAGATCATTAGTCCCGTAAGAATAGTGCATGTTGTTTCATCGGGAGGTGGCGGTTATTTTTCTCCATTGACTGACGAAAACCTGCGCCGACCGACCGTCGACTAGCGGGTTATTCCCCAACCAGGTATCTCCCAAAAGTAGGGCTCCGCCCCAGTCGGGACAAGTTCTAAGTCCTCAACCGGTCTCCCGGCATTTGTGGTCGTATAGTTCATGTTAATGTAAGTGTGTGTGTGTGTGTGTAATGAGTGAGGATATGACAAGGAAAAGGAAGGATAAAAAGCCAAGGAAAAGGAAGGATAGATAGCGCGCGGTGTGTGGCCCGTTTGTTATTGTACTACTCCGGTTTTCGCCTCATGTTGATCGGATAAACCACGGAAAACTACCGATCAGAGCTGCCGGCCGCTAGAACTCTCCTCCAGGCCACGACTGAATTCAAGCTAGTGTCGATAACCCTGCCACCGTCGAGACTCGCAACTCGGACCTCCCGGTCAGAGGCACTGCAGTGACAGTTGATGCACTGAGCCACCGCTCCCGGTCGAATTGTTGGAAGTTCTGTAGTCTCACAAAAGAAAGACAATAAGAATAAAACGAAGAAGAAGAAGAAGGAAGAGGAGGAGGAGAAGGAGGAGGAGAAGAAGAAGAAGAAGAAGGAGAAGGCGAAGAAGGAGGAGAAGAAGAAATAAGAAAATAAGAAGAAGAACTGAAAATAATATGGAAATTGACGTAGTGTTATAACTTACACTTATTTTGAACGCTTAATCTCTTTGATTAATGACTTTCAATATAGTTTTTCTGATTGAGTGTTTGCAATTGAAGCTGAGTTTTGTAATTCTTGAAACTTGAGTAAAGGGCATGGAAGAATCAGAGTAGATAGTAATTCGAAGAGCGGATTCAGAACTAAGGATTGAGAAGAAAATGTTATCAACAAAGTGTACTTGCGTCAGAATAAACAGAGGCTACGTAAACATTTTATTTCATCTTTCTCTCTCTCTCTCTCTCTCTCTCTCTCTCTCTCTCTCTCTGGCGCCTGTCTTTCGTTCTCTCTCTCATTCTCTCTGAAATATTTCTCTCCTTCGCCTCTCTCTCTTTCTGACGCCTCTCTCTCGTTCGCTCTCTCACTCTCTCTGAAATATTTCTTCGGGGTATGCTCGTATTCACATTCTAGTTAATCATTCATCAAGTTTCCGTGTTTGAAGATTGCGGCGAATATTTCAAATAACGCAAATGATGAGCTGAAGTTTTGAGGAACATGTCAATTTTCCACTTATCATTCTCGACGGGAACCATGTAATTGGCAGGAAACGTATTTTAGTTTTGTTATTACATTTATCTACGAAGGTGTATTAACAACGGAATATCGCACTCATTCGGGTGATATTGGGATGTCATAATGAAACGTTTCCTCTTGTGAATTCATAAGAATTTTATTATCCAGCAAGAGAAAAGTGATAGAATTTTTAACATACCTGCAAATGTTTATTACAATTATTAACACGTAATAGTTCATCAATGTTTGATACGAACGATGTTAATAAAACCTATGGGCAATTATTAAAAATGTCAACCTAAAAATTTTACAATGTTTCACGCCAACGCCAAAACAATAAAAAAATGAAACTCGTTATTGCCCAAAAAGAAAACATTCATGGTATGTATGTTTATTAATGTATTATAAAACGAAATAAAAAAATACTCTGGAGCCTTATAGATAAAATATTGTTTGATACACGCTTGATATAACATCATAATGATGCACACATCAACCTTGTCTCTTTAAAGAGTCACGCAAGTGAGTATACGTCTTCACCGTTATTTCCCAAAACGATGTTTCACATTTAATCCCAATTTCTTTCTTAATTCCAAATTCAACGTACTTAATACAGAAAACACAAGCGGTGGTGAGTCATCAATAATTCTTCGATTTTATAGGGCATTTGTGATTGTTCGATGAATCGTTTTTCCTTTCCTTATTAAATTTCAAAGGGCTTCTCAGGCGGCATCCTACCGGGAGATTATTTCGGGGCGCTGGAGTGACGACAGCAGCTGTTTATAACACCTGACCCTGGAGACGCTCGTTGGCGCCACCGCCTTGGCCACGGACATTCTGCAAGGTGCCCCAGGTGGGCTGCGCAGGGCAGTCTTACAAGGTTGCCAACACCACACTGAGTGATGGACTATTCATCTCCGGTTTTCGTGAGCATACAGCGGAACAGTTTATGAATCATAAATGCAGAGGATTTATAAATTTTTGCAAATTTAAATCAGCCTTACTACTTATGCTTGTTGTTTTCATGGCTTCTTCTTCTTCTGAAAAGTCTAAGGCTTGTTCCATTCCTTTCCAATAATTATAACGAGACTTTTCATCTTCTCCTCGGCCTGCCAGCTTCTCTTCTCTCCCTCAGCCTTTCATCTCTTGCAATCCTCACGATTTCTTTTCTCCTCCATTCTCTCAATCTGATCATTCTATTCCTTTCTTCGGTCAGCTACCCATTCCATGATGGGCATAATTTTGGACTCTTGCCTGATGTTTCTGTTTCTCTCCTTATCCAGAAGAGTGTGATTCGTAATCTTTCTCAGAACTCTTATTTCTGCGAACTCAAGTTGTTGTTGGGTGCGTTTTGTTTCGCTTCGTAGCATTTATTAAATATAATTTGAGTTACAACCTTGTAAGAAACCTTGTGCCAAAAATCATTCCTAAAGTAAGGAAGCTGGCGCAACGAATTATGCCGATCGCCCGTCCCCATACCTCAACTCACACCAATTTTCTGAACTATAGGACTTACACGAAGCAAATGGTAGGAAAATGAATACTCTAATTTAAACGAAAAGTGCCAAAAGTAAAATTCATCCGTTTTATGTAAACTGCGCTAATGGGAACAGTGGAATCGGTGTAGGGTGACACCACGCTTTTGTGCTCATAGTTCTCCTACATCTTGCTACGCCTCTGTTTATGAATACCTTATACTTTTACTAACATTTGTGAAACTGTTGATATAATTATTATATAATTTTTTACATTTCCTACAAATCATTACACCATCTTTATTTCTAATTTCACAAGATGTTTCAACATTTTCTGCATTTCACAAGTCTAAACGATTAATAACAATTTGTACTTCATAAGATTACAACACGAGGAAAAGTTTCAGTATTCTCTGCCTACCCTCGATTTTTTTTGTTTCAAACTTCGTTGAGAAACTTGCTCTTCCTCAAGAAACTTCCTACCTTCCATATAAAATTTCCTTGTATACCATATTTACATAATATTTGAGTTTCTTTAACGAGACTATTAAATGAAAACCGATCGGAAGGAATAACTCGGTTCTAGAAAGTAATTTGTAACAAAAAATGAAAATTGTTTTGTATAGAATTTTCGTCTTTGGGTAATTTCTAAGCGCAACGAAAATACACTCAGGAAATTCTGGAAAATTATTTTGTTAGATATTAGTAAGCGCAACTTTTCCGAGAACAAGGCCTTTTTAGAGCATCGTCATTTTCATAAACGTAATCTGTGACTGCACATTTCGTAAGCACGTTTCCAGTGTGTAGAGAGACAATATCGGGAAAAGTTTTAAAAACTGCTTACGTGATATACGCAAGTAAATAAATTATAATCAGTGACTGCAAGATTTCCTTCTGTATCAACGTAACACAATATTTTAGGCACTTCTGAAAATAATGTAGTAAGCAATTGTATAACGTTTACGGGTCACCAAAGTTACTAAAGCACCGTTATCGTTAATTTTAAAATATACTGCTGATTTTAATGAAAAATAGGAAATAAAATTTCTACTTTGGTCAATGCAATGTTCACGAAACTATTGTTTTGGAGAAATCATTATTTCATTTCAACGTAATGCGGCTTTATTTTCTTGCGTATTTGGCTTTGATTGTGCCTACTGCCAATACTTTTCTCAAGACAAAATTATAGTGTCACAAGAAGAAAAGGTTAAAAATTTTACATATAAGACGTTAATAAGAAGAAGTAAAACTGTTTCACTTCCTAATATTTACGGGGCCCCGTGTTTCGACGCACTGGGCTCGTTTATAAATCCCCAAATGCCCGCACACCCCAGCAACTATTTCCCGAAAGCCGCGCGGAATGCCCTAGCAGCGAATGCCGAGGACGACGGGAGGCGACCGGCAAAGGGTTGTAGGGAAAGGAGGGCTGCAGTCAGAAGCCGCTCGTTGGGCGCAGGCCCCGTTTTTTCCGGCGCGCGGAGCATTGTGGGCGCCGGGCGGTCGAGCGGAAGGCTGACGTCACTGCCGGTAGTCCATTCATTCTGCGGCCGCAAAACACGCGCGACTCGCGCGCCCGCGCCGCCAAACAAACACTCGGACAGATGGCGCGCGGGGGGGGGGGGCGCGGGCGATGGCGGCGGAGGACGTGGAGGCGGAGGCGGCGATGGCGAGGGCGGGGGCGGGGGTGGAGGCGGCGTCGGGAGGTGGTGGCGGAGGGTGCGACGCGGGGCCGAAAGGGCGGGGGTGGCCCATCGGAGGGAACGTAAAATGGGCAGGCAGGATGCCTGGCAGGGCAATGGTCGGAGAGCGTTCGAAAGAAATGACGAGAGAACGGAATGAAGAGATGGTGGGAAAGCGTGGCAAACCACAAACGAGTTAACCTATTTAGAGAGTGTGTGAGAAGCAGTGGTAATTGACCACGTTAGGAATATTGGGGAGAAGGAAGGACAGGAGACATTGCAAAAATGGATTATGTTTCAAGAGGAAAGACAAAGGTGTGTGATTGGGAAAGGAAAAAGCAGAAAGTTGTGAGTCTGTGGAGTATCGAAACAGAGAGAAGCAGAGAGTGTATGTAGAAGAGGATGGTGATGAGAGATCACCAGAACTTGTGGGAGAAGACACGAGAACGAAAAATTGGTGGACAATGAAAGAAAAAAGATCCAAAATCGAAAATGGGCGTGGGCTTCAAAAAAGATCCATTAATAGTATTGTGGGGTAGCACGGGCCAGGTACACGGAAAGAACTTTCAGTTTGAGAACAATCAACGCAAAGTAGTGAGAAGTTAATACTCGTGATAAATACTTCTTCGGGGTTTCATTGAAGCTGCAGAGAAGAGGGACTAGGCTATCACTTTCCAAGGACTGACAGTCCCCCTCGTGGGGCGGGCGGTATTTAGAGAGCTGCCACGTTGGGAAACACGAAGGCCACGTTGGGAAAGGCGGGGCTGAGGATTTGGCGGGGCGGAGTGGCGGGGTCGGCGCGAACGGGGAGTCGAAGCGGGGGCGTGGCGGGGACGGGACGAAGGGAGGGGAGCGCGTAGCATGCGGGCATTGGGCACGCCTGGGTGCGTGCGCCTTGCAGTGTGAAATTGTTTTGCCGTGCTTTGCGTGCGAACCCGCACGTTGCTAACTCGCGGCCGGGGGGGGGGGCGGAGGGGGCTGACCAAATGTGTTACCCGCCTTCACGCACGCTTGCGCCTCACCACTTGGCGTGGGCTGCCTTTGAAGGGGTTCGACGCGAGTGATCGAGTTTGCAAGATCCTGCGTGGGATACGCAGGGGGCGTGGCTGTGATTATCCTCAGCACGTGCCGTTCCATGCAAATACGTATCGGTATTTTCCTATATTTGTATTCAAGGCTACAGCGCTCTTCTTCGATGGCAGTCTTCATTTGGCCTGTCATTGTGGGTAGTAACGAAACTGATTTTTCTACAACATCACGTCGTCCAAGATATTTTTAAAAAAATCACAAAGCTTTGTTTCATGACATAAAAGTAAATGCTGATTTATCAATGGGATCGAAACACATCATTCAGTTCTTTTACTTAGTATTAGTTGTAGGCAGGACTTCATTTCTCGCGGAACGGGTTTTGGGAACCTCAAAATCAATCTTTAAATTATATTATAAATATATAACTATTTCTATTAAATTAATAGTAAAATTTAGGGTGCTTTTCCGGACCTACAATATTATAAATCAGGCACTGGTTATAGGTACCAAACAATTTTTCTGAATCCGGTTCAAGGAAAATAGTATCGGGAATACTTGTATTGTTTTGATTATTTCAATTCCTTGCAATGAACAATGTATTTGTGAAGATAGGAATAGATTAACACATTAAATCGTAGACAAACTAATGCAGGAATCGTAAGAAAAACATATGTTAAGAACATTTAACTAAAGAAACATCTAAATAAAGTACATTCTAAGGTTAATGTAAATCAGTGACCCAGCCAGCTGTCACTCGTCTACATGAATTTTCATAAAGGTGGTGCTTTTTATAATTTTCTTTAATAATCTTACACATAATACTCGAATAATCTTTTTCTAGTTTACAATAATTTATAAGCATGTTTGGATGATTGGTTTGGTTTTTTCGTGTTTCCGGGCGCGTCAACTGCTATGGTCATTAGTCCCGTTAGTGTAGTGCATGTTTTTTCTCGGGAGATGGCGGGGATTTTCCCCCGCTGGATGGCGAGATCCGGCGCCGACCTACCGTCGGCTAGTGGGGTTTCCCCCTAACCAGGACTCTCCCACCAGCGAGGCACCGCCCCAGTCGGGACAAGCTCTAAGCTCCCGACCGGTCTCCCGGAATATGTGGTAGTGTAGTGCATGTTAGTGTAAGTGTGTGTGTGGGGGGAGAGGATAGGACTAGGAAGAGGAAGGACAGATCGCGCGCGGTTCGTGGCCCGTTTGGTAGGGTACTGCTCCGGCATTCGCCTGGTGTTGATCGGAGAAACCACGGAAAACTACCGATCAGAGCAGCCGGCCGCTAGAATTCTCCTCCAGACAGCAGCTGAATTCGACCTAGCTGAAAAGCTAGTGTCGAAAATCCTGCCGCGGTCGGGACTCGAACCTAGGACCTCCCGGTTAGAGGCGCTGCAGTGACATCAGTTGATGCACTGAGCTACCGCTACCGGTAATGTTTGGATGAAAAAGCCTTATACAACAAATAAAATTTGGAATTGCTAGACAGTTCGTGATTAAGTGGTAATGACAGTGCCGTAATCTAAGCCAACAACGAATCAGAAGCTTCGACAGTTGCACATCGTTGTCACGTCAAATTATACAACATATTAATCGCATGCACCGCCAGATATACGCATAGTTAAACATAATAAATTGAGAGTGGTTATAAGTAACGAGAGTGAGGTTAATTATGTTAAAACGTGTTGCGTGGACGGTAACTGGATGTACCGCACGCAGTTATCATAGTTTTGTTGTAACTTCCTTGGTATCATTTGTTATTGTAAAGAAGACACACCTTCACATCCAACTGTCAAACAGAGTCTTTTTTAATTCAAACTCCAGTTTTCGAAGTTAAACATGTTGAAACCTAAATAGTTACTTACATAATTAGAACAGACCGTGAGTCTTTGATGTAGAAATGAGATGACGGGCGAGACGACGCATGATAGGAGCCGAGGTCAGCATATTGAATTGAATACATCAAAGACATTTTCATACGAGTTGCGTACATTAATTTTAGTACTAGTTCATGTAAACTTACAAATACCCTTGGAATCATTCGCATTACGTATAGAGGTATCCTTGTTGGTTCATGGTGCTAGAGAGTTTTCTTTACTTTGTAGTACTCAGTAGCTTTAGATGGCCAGTAGCTTTTGAAAGTGGGCAGACCAAGAGGAGACACAAAGGCCTCTGACTCGCCATCAATACAGATACTTAGTTTCCGGGCTTCCGTTCTAAAAAAAATATTGCCAATTATAAGTGCTTTTAATCATCTCTATTGCGAAAAGAGATTTGAGTATTATAGAAAAATGGCATCTAAGTTTAGTACTTTAGATTCTAAATATTTTAATATATTGGCCATTGTATTAATTTTATATTTGTTAATGTTTTAGATATTTTATAGATAATATGTTGCTGTCACCACTGAAGATAGGGAAAGTTCCCCGAAATTAGTTTGGTTTCGTGTATTAGTGTAATATGAGTTAAATACGCTATTTTCTAATTGGCTGTGGTCTGTTTACCGCCATCATACATTTAATATGAATTACTGCAAGATCTCCGTTGAAACCACGAATATATTTAATGAAGCGAATATCGCGTGAGATTTGGAACTTTTGGCTGACATTTTTCCTGGTGATGTCTATAATAAAGAGAATTAGTTATTTTTTAAATTTTAAAGATGTGTGATAAATAGTAAGTAATATTAATAGAGATACTTAGAGTATAGACCGAGGACATTAACCGTCAATATTTTACTCAAATTCATATATGCGTTCGTGATACAAACCTTGAAGAAATGTGTTCTAATGATAAAAACCTTTCATCGTCAAACCGTATTTACGTAACATTTTCAATTAAGGAGTTCGGGAGCAGACTGATCAATAAGTCGACTAAATTCTTATAATCCTTCTTTGCGTTTGCGATGTTGAAGACAGATTATCTTTCAAAGGTTTATTATTTTCCATTGAAAAAACAATCGTTTCTGATGTAGATTACAATGTAGGTAGTATTCATCACTATTGAAAACTATATGAAAACGTACATGTGAATGCGTACATGAAAACTAGATTACGACAATTATTGAAATGTAGATTCCGAAAGGTTTTATGAATAATTAAATTTTGGTTTATTAAATTATTTATACCCATGATGTTTTTAAGTAGCAATTTATTACTTAAAGATTGTATCCCTACATAAGTTAAATGTATATTAAGTGTATTTCCTAGGATGTACTCTATGAAATAACTCAATTGAATTGGTTGTATTAATGACACCTTTTCCACTTGCTCTCTCCTTTTATCTTGAAACCTAGATACGCCTCGACTTCAGTGATAACCAATATCTAAGATGATGAGACAGTTTGCCACAGTATTCAAAATATTTCATTTCATCAATGATTAATTCGATCTTTGCGCGGATTTCATGGACAATCTATACGTTTATAATTTCTTTTTCTTTATGTAACCTTTTCCTTAAGTTTTTTGTAAACTTTCTCGTGTAGTTGTACATGTGGGTTAAAGAGTTCAGTAATATTGCGAAAATTCGATGACGAGATTTTGATAGAAACCCCTAATACCAAAAGATGAAATCTTTAAAAATTTCCCTCTCCCTCCATCTCTCTCTCCCCCTCCATCTCTCTCTCTCCTTCCATCTCTCTCTCTCCTTCCATCTCTCTCTCCCTCCATCTCTCTCTCTCTCCATCTCTTTCTCTCTCCATCTCTTTCTCTCTCCATCTCTTTCTCTCTCCATCTCTTTCTCTCTCCATCTCTTTCTCTCTCCATTCTTTCTCTCCCATCTCTTCTTCTCTCCATCTCTTCTCTCCATCTCTTTCTCTCTCCATCTCTTCTCTCCACTCTCTCCATCTTCTCTCTCCATCTCTCCTCCATCTCTCTCTCCCCCTCCATCTCTCTCTCTCCTCTCCATCTCTCTCTCTCCTTCCATCTCTCTCTCCCTCCATCTCTCTCTCCCTCCATCTCTCTCCCTCCATCTCTCTCTCCATCTCTCTCTCTGCCTGTCTTCATCATCGGTATCATCATCGTTAACATCATCACACTAACAACTGCACGTGTTGATCCTAACATCCCATGCTGTCTTTCATTCCTTAGTCCATATCACACATTTTTCTTTATTAGAAAATAAACATTAAATCCTAGTACATCATTAACTATTAATAGAACAAAATTGTTATTAACTTTGTTATTGGCATGGAATGCACATTTTCGTGAGGTAAATTGAAATCTTTGTCACATTAAAATTACGTAGATTAGATTCTGCCAGTTTTACACATATTGTGTTAAAGCACGTGATAATCTGTGGACGTGTCTAAGTAAGCACAATAGGAGACATCTTCAGCCTTTTATTTTCTTAGTTGTGCCAAGCGTTGCTATTACAAAATGGTGAGGCGTATCGTGAGCTATTGCATTACGTTCAATTGGAGATAGAAGACGTGTTGGAAGTGGAATAGCAATTCAGAGAGAGAAATAACCAATATGAATAATCGTCAAATGTCGTGTGTCGCAAGAAGTGACGTTGCTTGATCTTTACAGAATCCAGCCACGAGCGGACACAATGAGGATTGCAATCAAATTTTACTCCAGGAATTAAAATATTGTCTAAGTTACTGCAATATTATATTGCACACGGCAAGAACTAACGCGATTGTTTATTTTTACTCTAGAAAAATGTATGGATTATGTGTAAAATGGGACGAGTATTTATTTATTTATTTATTTATTTATTTATTTATTTATTTATTTATTTATTTATTTATTTATTTATTTATTTATTTATTTATTTATTTATTTATTTATTTATTTATTTATTTATTTATTTATTTATTTATTTATTTATTTATTTATTTATTTATCTATTTATTTATTTATTTATTTATTTATTTATCAAAAACAGTTAAAACTGCATGACGGCTATGGGAAAAGTGAATTGAATGTGCACTATTTTCAAAATTCTGTGATCCTACACTAAGTCATATACAACTTAAATTTTAATTTTGAAAGGGAGAAAAAAAAACAAAAACTCCCATGTAGTAAAATCTATTTTCAAAAATATTTCGAATTGCGTTTAATACTCTTAAGATTTTAATAGTCTATTTTGCTTCGAAACACAATGTGAAGAATCCTAAGGATGTTTATCCTCCTACATGACCGATAGTCTTACCAATCAATGAGGAGTCGTATATTGTCAGAGCAGGAACGACAATCTATATTTCTACAGAGCTCTACCTGCTTTCACATCTCTCGACGATACTTAAGGATTGACCTTCTGCCTTGTTTTATATGCCTCTGCATTACTGAAAGAAGGTCTGGTGATTATTTCTGTTGCCTCATCGGATAGAATCGGCTTATGGCTCTTATTATCATAGTGGTGTGGTCTCCTTTAAGAAAGGACGATGCTTAGAAGCATAAACACATCATTAAAAACAGTAATATACCGTGTTGAAAGATTCTATACACCAGAGTTATAGTATAAGTTATGAGTTTTCTCGTGTGCTATGACACCTAGGAAAATTTATTGAGATTTCGAACAAAACTATTAAATAGTTCTGTTCACAAGAGTAATTACCAGTAAAAATACGCAAAAATGTTTGAAGGCATTTTTACATCATTGTGAAATCTCTCTATTTTTAATTTGTCTTTGTTTAATGTGTCATTGTTTTGTTTCTTTACTCAGTTGCTGCAGATCGTGTATCATATTACCGTAAAATGAAAAGCTAACCTAAAACTATTGAATTCTTGACTGGAGGCTAGTAGAAAATGAATTCAATCCCAACAACTTGCGGACACTCATTTCCGACGTTTTGGGGAAAGGAGATAGCTCTTCGAAACTTTAATGTAAATATAATAATGTACTTTATATAACTTCGTTGTGTATAATTTACTTATTTCCAGATGGGATTATTGAGTAACAGAAGCTCTGTTGAGCCAAACCAAAGATTGATAATTAGAGTGTCGCTCCGCCCGTGGCGAGTAAAGACCCTGTAGTGCGATAAGCGGCAGCGAGTTCCGAGAGCGCCGTTGAAGGCCGCACAGTGCCGAGTGTTGTGTTGTGTCGACTTTCGTGTTAACGATCAACTGAATCAAATCCAGTGAGTGATGGCCTCAGTAGACAGTATATCAAAACCCATCAATCAAGCAGTAATGAAAATCAAGATTATGCCAACAGATATTTAACTGCTGCTCAGAAAGGTATGTTTCCCATAAAAGGACACGTGATTCTGATGGCCTCAGTAGACAGTATATCAGTTAAAACGTACATCCAGGAACATGCAAAAATTATCAATCCTCAGACTATACGGTTCGTTTCAAGGATTTCAAAAAACCGCATATGCGTCTATCTGGATTCTAAGAATAAATCAACCATTTCAATTAATAACTCAACGTTATCCATTAGACCGCTAATTACGCAAAATATAAGACTCAAAATATAAAAGTATGTCCTATTATCCCACACTCAGTAATTATTGACGAGCTAACGAAACTCAAAATTCGAATCGACTCTACAATGACCTTCCCGAGAGCCGGCATGTACGAACCAGGGTTTAGTCACATTTTGAGTTTCCGGAGACAAATTTATATTCATCCAGATGATATGGAAAACCATGAAAATTATTTATGATGACACAGTTTTCTGGATATATTAATCATCAGATTCTATATCATGTTTTCTATGCAAGGATCACGGTCATTTTGCTTAGAACTGCCCAATGAATGAACAAAAAGATAACCCCTCTGGGTACTGTGAAGTTAATCCCAATGAAAAATTAGCTGTCTCCTTACAGCTCTAAATCTTTCACTGCTCATCCTATTGACAACCGACCTACAAAATATGCCAAAGCTTATCTAGTCTATCTTCTAAATCTGAGACATCAAAACGTTACATCTCATAAGTAAGAAAACAAATTTCTTAGAGAAAAGTGTCTCATATACTCAATAACATATAAACCGATTACACTCAGAGATAATGGATAGAGTCCACTAATCCAAAAGTTCTAGCAGTGAATAATCCAAACCTCAAAAGCAATAAAAGTCAAACTTGAAATTCTCTGAATCTGATAGACTAGGAAAATCAACCTTGCCCTAATCAAAGGAACATTATTTGAAACCAAGTAACAAATATGTTTTAAATTTTACTTAAACTAAAGCCTATTTTGAAAAACAAAATTAAAAAAAAAAAAAACGTTTCACAAATTAAAAAAGAAATTAAAAAGAATTGACATAAGCAGAGAACTGGCAAACTTTAGTGAAATCAGTGATGAAGATTCAAACTAACACTCTCTCCAAATTTTGCTCTTGAAATGGCATATACAATTCTCCAATTAAATATAAATGACTTTAATCCACAAAAGAGAATTTGTGTTAAAAAACAGAACAGATGCAAACATAGCTAGTGGTAGGGTAGCCATCTACACATAAACAAATAAAATCAACCAAAAACCACCATTAAAAAATTACAAGTTGTGTTTAAAAAACAGAACAGATGCAAACATAGCTAGTGGTGGGGTAGCCATCTACACATCATCATCTCATAAAGCAGATGAAATTCACCTAAATTCTACCCTCGAATGCTGTGCTGTCACAATCAACCTCATAAATAAGCCCATAACTGTATGTAATGTTTATCTCCCCCGCAACCATCCCTTTACTGCTAGTGAAATGACACACTTAATAAATCAACTGCCGGCGCCATTTATTCTATTAGGAGACTTTAACAGTCACAGTTTCATGTGAGGATCTCACAAAGAAGATGCAAGAGGAAAAGTGCAAAGAAGATGCAACAAGTATTGGATCATACTAATATTAATATACTCAATGATAGTTCACCAACCCACCTGAATAATACTTATAAAACATTCAGTACCATTGATCTAACCATCTGTTCTACATCAATTGCTCATCTTTGGGACAGGGAAACCTCTGATAAACTATTTGGTAGTGATCATTTTCCTATTATAATCACCAAACAAGGATGTAATTCATCAAATGAAACAAAGTGTTCTCCCAAATGGAAACTTTCTGAAGCTGACTTTAACAAATACAAATTAATTATCTCAACTAAAATCAATGCAATGAAACAACTACACAAGAACAATACTCCCATAACTAAGAAAGTGGACCTAACAATAACATCAAAAGAAAAAAAAAAAAATTCACAAAAAGCCTTTATCAATACAAGAGACACAACAACCGAAAATCAAATAGAATATAAAAGAACGAGAGCCCTAGCAAGGAGAACTTACAAAGTAAACAAAAGAAAATCATGGGAAACCTTTATCTCATCTATAAACAATTCTACAAGCATATCTGACAACTGGAAAAAAATAAATGGAATATACAAACCTTCCATTCATACTAAACTGTTAACAGTGAATAATAGAGTAGTTACAGCCCCAAAGAAATTGCAAACATGTTGGCAAATCACTCTACCGATAAAAATTTCAGTGATGAATTTCAATCCCACAAATTAAATTCTGGTGTAACAATAGATAAAATACTCCAACTAAATACCCCTTGCCATCAAACACTGAACCCTCTTCAAGTTCAAGAAATTACTTCTGTCTTCTCCAATCTGAGAAAATCCAGCCCAGGCCCAGATGGCATTTTAAATATTTTTTTGAAAGAATTACCAATCAATGCCATAGAATATATTACTACTCTATTTAATGAACTCTTAATCTCTGGGTCATTTCCTAACAAGTGGAAAGAAGCAATAGTTATACCAATACCTAAACCAAATAAAGACATAACCAATCCTATCAACTACAGACCAATCTCATTAACTACCCTTTGTAAACTAATGGAAAAGGTAACCAACAGAAGATTAATATGGCACTTTGAACACAATGACTGAATATCACCCTACCGAAGTGGATTCAGAAGAAATAGGTCAACAATTGACCATCTAATCAACATCCACAGCAACATATGCAACGCATTCATAACAAACCAACACCTAGCACTAATCAACCTCGATGTAGAAAATGTCTTCGAAATGGTGTGGAAAGACAGAACCCTACATCTACTGTATGATAAGGGAATAGACGGACATATTATAATCTTCATTGCCAACTTTCTTCGTGAAAGATTTCTCCAAGAAAAATTCAATAACATCCTTTCCGACAAATTCAAAGTATGTAATGGTTTACCCCAAGGCTCCGTCCTTAGTGTTACCTTGTTCTTATTGCCATAAACAATATAACCGAAATTATTCATAAACCAGTAAAAATATGGTTTCTGATGATATCACCATATTAGTGAGTGGAAAAACCCTAAAACTATTCAACAACAATTACAAAGCTCCCTTCACTCAATACAAAATTGGTCCAACAACACAAACGAAGACAAAATGCATCATCTTTGGGAAGAACAAGAACTCCAACGTTCAACTAAAACTCAAGATAAATTCTCAAGCAATTAACTGTGAAAAGGAAATCAAGATTCTTGGCATGATTTTTGATAACAATCTCACCTGGCAACCACACATCAATGCACTAAAAAGTGAATGCCTCCTCAGAATGAATATCATCAAATCTATTTCCTCAACCTCATGGGGTGCAGATATAAATATTATTTTGTCCACTTATAGAACCCTCATCCGTCCCAAAATATATTATAAATCAATTATTTATCAATCAGCAAAAAACTATGTACTAAACAGACTAAACCCAATCCATATTAATGGTCTGTAAATGGCAATTGGAGCCTACAGGACAAGTCCGGTCTAAAGTATCTATACCGAAGCTGAAAAAGAGCCCCTTCACATTAGAAGATGAAAAGTAACTTTCTCCTACGCCAGCAAAATCTCATGTTTCTCCTGTTACCCAGTACATAGGAATGTTTTCTCCTCAAGATCACTATCATACATATATTAATGCAATGCCCAAATCTTAATATATTAAGGAAAAAATATGATCTTCCAAACAATATACATTCACTTTTGAATGATAAAAGTAATGTATATAAAGTGATCCATTTCCTTGTGGAACTCGACCTGCACAAAAATCTGTAAACCAACATCATTATCTATCAATTTAAACAAACGTGTCCATGTATGTTCAAAGACTCAACTACTTTCATACCAATAAAATAATATCTATTTGATGCCTTCCTCTAGGTCAAGTGTCTAAACTATCCACAATAATGTATAACAATATGTAAAATAACCTACTGTATTTGTCATATTGTAACTTGCTGAAACATACTGTGTAAAGGCTCAACATACAGAAATACGTTGTAAATATACGTGACTCTGTATTACAACCTAGTAGCCGCTCAAGACCTAGTTGTTAATGCGACTTTATAAATAAATTATATTTAAAGAAAAAATTGAATTAAATAGGATGTGAGAAATTTTGTGTGTTTTCAATGCGATTGTGATACGAGATGCACAATTACAAACCATTAGCCAGCTTTCATTAAACATAAAATCTTACATCGTAGCATCCAAAAGCCATCTACTGTAAGTTGTAATACCTTACATAAAAGTGAAAAAATCATATTTACACATAATGTGTTCACGAGTCATTCACATAATGTATGCATTATATCTGTAATATAATTCAATGCCAATTAAAAAGCTGTTCGCGATAATTAACGATGAGCCAGTAATGCTGTCTTCCATACAGGGAAGAACCTAAAAGAGTATATAACGGCCTGTCCTCCATCAGCATTCATCCAGCAATGCTTTTCGAAACTTCATTGCATCGCTGAGCGCTTGTTAAAGTAGACTCCCCACATAAATGTTAATATTCATGAATAATTCATTGTCTAATGCATATTGAAGCGAGTAATTTAATTTTATTATAATCAAAATATTCCATTACTCTACGTTTGTCTGGTGTCAAAAGTGAAGCTCATAAAAATTCACGAATAATAAACAAAAGTACTTGGTTTTATTCAATCTTCAATTACAACCTTTTTGAAAGAATATCAGACTGGTAAAAGTATTTCCATAATATTTCATCTTCAAAGCTTCTCCCCAATGTTGAATAATAACGCTACACGAACGTCACTGGGATTTAGACTACAGTGTAGATTCACTTATTTATTGGAACGTCATTTACTTTTTACAGGGACTCTTCCCTGCATTCGTATTTCTTTTGATGAAATTGTTGCCAAATGTTGTTCTTTCAATTAGTGTTCAATACGTTGTGTGTTTGTTTTTTTGTAGTTTGGTTGCTTGTCTTTCTACAGAAAATTATATAATGCCCGGCTCCTCGCTTCTGCAGTTTTAACTTCATTGCAGGCGCTTGTTAAAGTAGACTCCCCACATAAATGTTAATATTCATGAATAATTCATTGTCTAATGCATATTGAAGCGAGTAATTTAATTTTATTATAATCAAAATATTCCATTACTCTACGTTTGTCTGGTGTCAAAAGTGAAGCTCATAAAAATTCACGAATAATAAACAAAATACTTGGTTTTATTCAATCTTCAATTACAACCTTTTTGAAAGAATATCAGACTGGTAAAAGTATTTCCATAATATTTCATCTTCAAAGCTTCTCCCCAATGTTGAATAATAACGCTACACGAACGTCACTGGGATTTAGACTACAGTGTAGATTCACTTATTTATTGGAACGTCATTTACTTTTTACAGGGACTCTTCCCTGCATTCGTATTTCTTTTGATGAAATTGTTGCCAAATGTTGTTCTTTCAATTAGTGTTCAATACGTTGTGTGTTTGTTGTTGTTGTTTTTGTTCGACAAAAAATTCTTTAATGCGGGGGGGGGGTCCCGTTTAGTTTTTGTACCAGGGCTCTGGAAAGGCTAGTTACGCCACTGAATCTACTGCATAAAATGACTTGTTATTTACACGCCAAGGGTGTTATATGTGTTCTAATTATCGAAGCGCGACAAAAAATCGAGAGCCTTTAGGCCCGAGATATATTCATTTATTTACTAATTAAGTAGATGATAACTTAATTCGGTTTATAATAGCTTGATCTTTCTAAATTTCCCTCTCAAAAGGGAACTGCAGCGGCATTCAACCGTTCTCATATTTCCCTTGGAACCACGGTTCCCTCCATCTAATTAAGATGCAGAGCGTATATTGAGCAATAACAAACAATAACGTATCAGCTAAAAAAAATTAAATAATTCGCGTAAGCTAGTGTTAATTTCATGTCGATTGTATAGCAAATACGATGGAAGTTCAGAACTGGGGAAGGGAGCAAGGAGGCATGGCAAGCAGCGGTCGCTGACATCAGTGAGCGTCCGTGAAATACCGGCGCCAACCGCCGGCCCCCCTCCCCGCCGTCGTTTAGCGCTCACGCACCGGATGCCCTCCCGGAGCACGACTGGCGGCCAGTAGTACGCGCGCCTCCCGCTGGGGGCAGGGCGGGCGACGCCCGCCGTCCGCCGTCCGCCGCCAGCCAGCGCGGCCCCGCCCCAGCTAGGCCGATGCACCCGCTGCAAAGCACGAGGGGCAGACGCGAAGGAGCATTTTGGCATTGGAAGGCGAGAGGCGTGTATTTAACATTGTCTCTGAATTGGCGTGGAATTTGAACGTTCCTTGGAAGAAATATTACAGCCATTGGTAAATACACTTTTCGTTTCCTTCCTTTCCCACACGTGCCACTAACGGCACAGGATAAGGTTTTTAAGAGGCACATTATACGTAACGTACGTGTGTGTACCATACGAAGCTGGGTGGGATTGCAATATTTTTTTCTCTTTTCAGAATTTGTCTAAATTATAATTTAAAAAACAAATAACCGTGTTATTTATTTTTGTATGTCGTTTAGTCCTGACAAATTTTTAATTGAACAGTAATAATGTTTCAATATCTATTGCCAGTTTGGAGCAATGTAATGCTTGTGCTCAACCCCATTCCAATGTTCCACGCACAGTGCGTCACCTGTTTGTTTCCATCATCAATTTTCTTAGACGTTTGCGGCCTCGGCGTATCACGTGCTGTTTATGCTTTGCAGCCCCGATTCCTTGCAGCACATGTTGCTAATGACGAACTACAAGTGGTGAATGATGATCTGCTACAGGTTGATGTCTGTCTTTCATCTCCTAATGGTGTATGAGATAAGGAAAATTCCTTGAATAACGTACTTTTAAATGAAAAAGAAATCTACATAAAAATAAGGCGCTTATTTCACAACAATACCAATATTATTTGTAAATCCAAATTCTGAATAATAAAATAGGACGTTGATAATTTTCCTGGGGCTTGGTGCACTAATAATTCATGCTCATTCCTAACGGATTGTTTATTTTACCACGTATCACACAAAAACAACACAGAACATATAGAATACGAGCAGATTTTTCATGGGGCGTTTGCCGAAAAATTACTTTTACCAAAATAATTTTTTTTAATTAAACGGAATTTTATAATTTCATCAACAGCTCGTTACACTGCCCGAAAAAATTTTGAGTTATTCATTCCTCATCATTCTTGAAAACAATATTTTGAAACACTTTTCTACGAACAATGTCAATTATAACAGCTGTCGGTAGCAAAAATACGTATGTCGAGAAAGTAAAAAGGAGTTAGCTTTAACGTTACAGGCACAAGGTAGACAGTTGAACACGCAACACTCTTCCAGCGTCTGCAGCTCCTCGTGCCGCCGGCGTGCACGGGGCCTCTTCAAGATGCGGCTGGAGCAGGTGAGCCCGCGAGAGGGCGCAGACTCACCTCAGGCACAGCTCGAACTCCTCGTCGTCCTCGCTGTCGCCGGCGTCCATGGCGCCGCCGCTGCTGCTGCTGCCGCCGTCGCCGCCGCCGCGGGCGGGGCGAAGGGCGCGCGCGGGCTGCGGGCGCTCACGCGCCCCGCTCCCGCCCCCCCGCCGCCGCCGCCCCCCCCCCCCCCCAACCCCCATCGCGCCCGGCCGTGGCCCCCCCCCGCCGCTGCTGCCTCCACAGCCACTGCTTAGAGACGATTAATTAACCGGACGCCGGGAACCGTCGGTCGTTAGCACCTGCGGGGAGCGGAGGGGGGGGGGTCTGGACACAGCGGGAAGCGAGCGCCTGGAGAGGCAGAGACGAGAGGATGATTCAAGAGAGGAAGCGAGTTGGAAAAATTGAATGACTCACAAGAGCACACGTAGTCTATGAAGGAAAAAAGTAAATCTGATTATAGAAGAACGAATTTGATAATACTGCGATGAAAAATATTGGAGTGAAAAGACAAGATGAGAAAGAGGAACAAAGCTGTTTATAAAAAAAATGCACTGCCCGCGAGGAGAGTGGATTTGGTGAAAAAGAAAATGATGAGCACAAGACAAATACAACTTTTTTCTTCTCTTCTTAGACGACAATGGAGGCGGCCCGAGGCGAAAACTGTTCGTCTTTACTTCTGGGACCGTGATTCGAATTCCGATCAATCCACGTGGAATAGACTGTTCACAAAAAGAGATCGTGACGCGCATTTGCGGAGTTCTACAGTTTCTCGGGAGTCTTATTGCCGCAGAGCTCAATGTCCTTCAACTCCTTCTCCACCATCATAATCTTTTTTGTTATTACACCATCAAACACATTCACTCCAAACATATCTTCCACAAATAATCAGACAGTACTACGAATTAGATTAATTAAACTTCTCTTTTTACATGTAATTTAATTGTTACTGCTCTCTACGTACGCGATTGTCCACGGGGTATAGAAATGAAAAAATAAATGCAGTTATCTGGGATTTTGTTATGCGTTCTAGAGTGTAGATAACCATTGCCGATCGTCGGGAGGGAATTACAGGTAAAATATAGGACGCACACGAGTAACTATTAGAAAGTGCCTTCATCACAAAAAATAAGGGCAATTCTCCTATTAGATTTCATTCACTTTAAAGCAAAATAAGTAAGAGAAACGTAGATACAAGACGAAAAACATCGGCATGGATTCCCTCTAATAGAGTTCCGCAGAATTCTGTCCACAGTCTACAGAACAACCTGCATAGAATTCAAATTGGAATATCGCCATCGTCTTGGAGCGTGTGGAAGGTGAACATGCCGGCGCCTTTTTAAGGACTTCCCAAGAAAGGCTGTCGGAGGAAACGCGCTAGCCGGAAGAAGCAAGAGTGTGGCAGAGGAGCAGAGGGCGCGGTGGCTGGGGAGGGGCGGGGCGCTGCCCCGTGTGATCGCACGGGTCAGCGCGCGCCTGTAGGGGCTAAGTGGGCCACCCGCACCCAAGGGATGAAAGGGCAAGGGAGGCACCGCAGGGGCCCGGAATAGACCAGCCCTCCGCGCGCTCAAAGGGGCCGGCCCGCCCGGGCATTTCATGCGCCTCGCCCACGCTCAGACCGACGCCCTAAATACAACTCTTCCATTGGAAACACACCGCAACAAAACAGGTTTTTATACACACTGGCGTTTGCAATGAAGCAAAAACATTTTCTCTTGATCTATTTGCCTGATTTTCGACATTTGACTTAGCTGCAATTTATATTTCTAGAATACATTGATGTTTGATGGGCATATACAATTCACATTATTAAAATTATTTTATTTCTAGTAGAAATAATAGCAATTTATTAGTGCTGTTCACTATTTTTTATTTTTTTTTTACAATAAAAATAAAATTTCATTAAACAAGAAAGTAAATTTCATGTTTTCTTTCTAAATAAATTCATTAATCGCTTCTTTTAAAATGTTTTCTTTTCTTACACAATGTTGAATAGGATGCCGTAGACGAAATAGAACACGGGATACACGACTTACAACGATATTGCTGAGTGCCGATACATAAATGGCTTAAGCCGCTCTTTCGATAGTAAACCAAAACAAACAGATTTCGATATGAAAGTCCAAGTTTGCCGACAAGTAAGCGCACGATAAGGGCAGCAGATCTCGAAAGTACTTTCTCTCTAAACTAAAACTAAACTTTCTAAACTGTAAACATACTTTCCTGGTTCTTTCATCTCGGGTGTAGTACTTAGATAATCTATTAAGAATTAAAATCAAATAATAAAAAAGTGTTAAATGCAACTCTTCTTGTCAGGTGTTCTCTCAGACTATGGCCTTACCCACTCCAGAATGTGGTTGTGGAGAACCATATCCGATCACTACCAGAAAACTAGTTGTGAAGAGTACTTTCTTTCAGTGTATTGTCAGGAGACTTAGTAAAGAAAATTTGTACATTTGGAAGCTCCTACTCTATAACATACCATTCCATTCTCGATTCTTATATTTTTGTATTCGGAAATAAATTTGAGGTTGATGGTATCCAATCGAATGAGATTATCCTCTTTAGTACTATCGTTGATGCTACATATAACAAAATTGTCTTATATAACGATAATTATCCCATGGGGTGGCAACACTGATGATTCCGAGTGATTTAAGCCCTGCACAGCATACTGTGAAAAGTGGCGTTCTGACAATGCAATCTCTAGCGACCTGTGATATTCGGAGCCTGGGTACCATGGCGCTATGGTACGTGGTTCGCGCGGCTACTGCTTCATCACAGCGCTAAAGTTTCACAAACACGTTTCTGGAGAAATTTCTTAAAATCTTCTGCATGGACCCGAAAACACACCAGTTTCCAACCAGGAGACCGAGGAGAGTTAAATGACACCTCATGTGTCACGATTGGTAGAGGGGAAATGGTCTAACAGTGAGGGCAGACGTATGGACACATGGACAGACGGTCATTTCTTGATGATGATGATGATGATGATGATTGATTGATTGATCTTTCGCTCAGATTAAACCCATTTTCTGCAAAATTATAATTATAGAGATTGTCATTTTTCTGAAATGTTAAGGAATTCTACAAAACAAAGAAAGCTGTTAATTATTTTGATTCAATAGATAGCACTTAGCTGCAATATTTGAATCGCTTGTAAAGAAATGTTTTTCCACTATAAAGGAAATAGAATAGTAGCTCGGAAACTATCCTCCATGAGAGCAAACTGGTAGAGTTAGCTCAGAGCCAGCATTGCCGCTGTCATTGCAACGACTCTGACAGGAGGTCCTAGGGTTCGAGTCCCAACAGTGGCAGATTTTCGATAGCAGCTATATAGCTAGGTGGAATTCTGTCTGGAGGAGAACTCTAGCGATTAGCTGCTCTGATCGGTGGTTTTCTGTAAATTTTCCAATCAATATCGAACGATTGCCGAAACACAATCCTAACAAATGAACCACGACCCACGCGTGAGTTTTTATTCTTGTCGCTTATCCTATTCTCTCTCATTAAACACACCTACACTTACATGCACTACACTTCAACACATGTCGGGGGATCAGCGGGATCTTAGAGCTTGTCCCGGCTGGGGTGGTGTTCCGCTGGGAGAGATATCTAAAGAGGAAAAGCCCCCGCAAACCGACGTATAAGTCTGCACCTGATCTCACCATTCAGCGATGAGAAACAGCACCATTTCCAGATATAAAATCTTTCAGTATGCTAATGAGATTAGAGACGGCAGCATTTGATGTGGCCAGTACTACTGATCAGTGCCCGGAAACATCAATCAATCAGTGTGCGCAGCGCAGGGCAGCGCGCCGTGGCGAACCGAGCCGAGGGGAATGCGCGGGCCGTGCTGGCGCAGTGGGAGGAGAGGGGTGCATCGCCCCGGAAGCTCCGAGGCGCCGCTGAGCGGGAGCGGAACGCGCAATAATGGGGCTTTGGGGGCTCGGCCGATCGCCTCAGGCCTTACCCCAGGGCGCACCGCACCGCGCGGAGGAGCGGAAGAGATTTTAAACTACGTTTACATAACAATGATTATAACGGTGTAAAGTATGTGTAGTGTTCGGCAAAATGCTGCTCAGGAAAATCTTACAAAATGGTTTTCCAAAGAGTAGCACGCCCAGTACTCAAGAACAACAAGAAAATACCTCTATCGCACTACAATAAAAACAGCCTTCACGAATACTGTAATAACATACTATAGAATATATACACAACAATAAGAATGTCAAAACGTTGCAGATCCAGAAAGCTGCATGTGACAGGCGACCTCTTTCTGGGGTCCTTGTCGTGCCGAAAGCAGTGACGCACTCTGTACGAGAATTCAGTCGATACGCGGAGTTCGACATTTGGTGATTAAAAGAGATTAGGATTGAGAGCACAATCAAATATTTGCATCTTCATTATCCCTGGGAACCTGGGTACTTAACGAAACCGAAGACACTTCTTCCGTGGCCGGAGTCTGTATTGTTTTCTTTCAGTTTCTACGCGCATTGCAAATTGGTAATTTAGATAAAGATGCTTTCCCCCATGTGTTGATTGACCGATAGAGATTATTTTAAATTTTAAAACTCCCTTCCTTTAAGGGTCATTAATTTGTCAGATTTCTTAATTGCTGAGATTACATCGTGTATTTGTTTTTCTTTCAAAAGTACAATCAACCAAGTTTGTGAAGTAATCTGCCAATACTTGAAATGCATAATTTTTATCTTTTCCACAACTTTTGTTCGTTTACTTGCTTCATTCGTGTTTACTAATATAAAGCTATTTATTCTCCAAGTATCTTTGCAAATAGTAGTCGTGCTCTGAAAATTCTCAGATAAATTGCAAAGCATTCGTGGTGATATCTACGATAATAAATTGACTCGTAACACCTGGATTTTACCAAAGAGCGTCTTTTTTATTTTTCCTCGGGTAAATAGTAGAGAGGAAACGATTTGAAATGAGTCCAAAAAACTCAAGGACGAGATTTTCGTAGTAAAATCTGTTTCCTCGGAAAAATTAAAAGATTTTCAGCCGAAACTCGGCATGCTCGTCCGCAGTACGGGCCGCCTATCAGAACCGTTCCAAAAATGAATTAAGATTTCAGAAGATGCTGAGTAGATGCACAGCGTTTTGTATCAGGTAACAGTGCAGAATCGTAAAAATTGTAACTTTAAATTTAATTGTGGGAAGTGGGATTATGATAAGGTGATACTCCACAACGTGAATGATATTATCTTAAGCATATTTTCTGGCACAAATAACTTACACGGGGACATTTGGTTGGAAAGTAAATAAGCTTTAATTGAAAAGTGACGAAAACCGTAAAACTCTGTAGTTTTGCAAAACCCGCTGTAGTTCGAATAGAGGTATCGGCCGTTTTGCTGGTCCCCTTTGACCCCAAAGCCCACCACACATGAGATTCTTGGTCCACATAATTCACCCGAGTGAATGCTCTCACTTGGGTGAAAGAGCCAAAACAGTAACTGAAACTTCAGATTTACATAAACTATGGAGCGAGAACTGTTCAGTCAATAGGAGACTTTACAATACTCTCTTACTAGTAAACTGTTACATTTCTTACAAATTATATTATAAGAATATTCGAATTGTGTATTTCATGAGACTAGTACACATGTAAAATTTCGGTATGCCTTGGATCCCCTTCTGTTAGGGAAATAAGAGCAAACTAAAGAAAGAATTATGAAAGAGTTATGAAAATAAGTATTGTACACTTCGGTGATGCTAATAGAATGATGGGATAACGTTAAATCCGTAAAAGATCGTACGTAACCACAAAAAATATGACACTGCAAACGGAACTGAAAGCTTTCGGATGTAATTGTGGTTTTAGGAAATACGTTTTGACAACTGAAAAGTGTGATAAAATTATCTCAGAAAATACGTTGTACGCGCTCTTGCTGGCGTTTGGGACCACTGTGTACAGGTGCGCCTGGAAGCGTCCTCACACGGTTGTTCGAAGAAACAGCGTTGCCGACGCCATCGCCGATGCAGTTCTCCCCGAAAGGAATTCACCGGCGCTGTCACGAACGCTTCCTAATGTGTTTGCCCGAAACGAGCTGTCGTTTGAATGTTTCCGGTGAAAGATGGCTTAATGGCTTTCATGCAACTGTACAGGCGATGATGCGACAACTTCATGAAATCACTGCTGACGATCGATAACACGTGTACACCTGATTGCAGGATGCAGGACATCAAGAATTCAATGATGTTAGTAGAACATACCGGACCATTTGTTACTTAATGACCGTTCAATGCTATAGATTATGCTCATTCTCTACAATAAAATTTCCATTCTGAGGCATATTAAGATTCTGCTATTGTTGTACCAAAATCCTATAGCACTATAAGAGATATTTCAAGTATCCGAACCTCTGGATAGTAAAAGACCAGAAGATTATTTATCTTGAGGTTTTATGTTTCGTCTCATAACAAATTTAACGTTGTCTATCTGTATATTACTTATATTGAATAGTGTTGTACTCATGTTTTCTGAAATTGCGTAATTATTTTAACTTGGTAATTAAACATTTCTCTACACAGGTTCTGAAAAAATGAGGTGTGATGTTTAAAATTAAAGCTTCATTAAACATGGAATGACTATGCCGGAATGGATTTGTTTATTGATTTTAGAATTTACTTTATATTATGAAATATTATGCTTGTGTAAAGACAAAGTAGAAGGTTTCTCCCTAATTAGTCAACTACGGAAAACAACAATGTTGAATTAATTAACCCTTATGTTTCTTCGATCACAAAATTAAATATCAAAAATATTAAATTATTGACAATCCAAAAACATTGCTTTGTAATTATTTTAAAACTAGACCTCGTACCAACAAAGGTTATTGCACTTCAAAATCGTATTTTTGAGTTATCAACTGTTATTTGAATTTTTTCGAATCTGGCCAAATAAAGACTACGCTAATATTTACTTTCTGAGATTTGCAGATGGTAGTCATGAAGAAATAACATAGGTTTACCTAAACTTTCAAATTCGTAATGTTCAACGGATACACCATTACTTCAAAGAAAACGATGAGAGGACCTAGCAAAATATTGAGAACCAGAGGTGATGAACCGAACTTTTCATTCAAAATGGATTTTCTGGAAGCAACATAATGATTATATTTTTCGTAATTTCGTTGTGGTGCGTCATTATTCTCTACATAATGTCTAAGTATCATTAAAGAAAGTTTTTAGAAATAATAAATATTTCTTCGAATTGAATAATTTATTGTAAGCTAACTTCCAGAGTTAAATTTAAGAATGAACTAGCAAAATGTTTGGCAAATGTTAATGCGTTTAAACATTTGCTTATTCCTTATCACCTCCGCGACTCTAGATAAATGAATATGACAACCTGCAATTTGCTCACAGAATCGTGATTAGGTGCAAAACCAAGAATTCTTGTAAATGAAAGAGTCATTGAGAGATAATTACGAGCTACACCAATGGAGTTTTGATATAAAACTAGATTAATGTTTCGCGGTCACAATCAGATAGCCACAGTTCGAGAGCCACAGTTCGAGAGCCACAGTTCGAGAGCCACAGTTCGAGAGCCACAGTTCGAGAGCCACAGTTCGAGAGCCACAGTTCGAGACCCACAGTTCGAGACCCACAGTTCGAGAGCCACAGTTCGAGAGCCACAGTCAGATATAAAGCATTTTTAAGGGAGAAGAGAAATCTTGTTATTGAACGTTGAACGAAGTTATTGAACTGAGAGAACGTGGTTCAAATAGCAGTTTGTTACTCTCGAAAAACTCAAAACTATAGCTTATAACAATCTCTCAAACACCCTGCACCTGACTACATTGAGTCTGCGCTGGTAGCCAACTTTCTAACCAAACTGAGAAATCACGGAAATAGAGCAGCTGGAGGCATCGCGGGTCCCTGGATGGGTGACCGTTTGGGAACCCCGATACTAACAGCGCTGAGTTCCTGGCTGATAGGGACAAAAGACAAATAACTTACGACTTGACTTTAGAGTCTCTAGTTTTAGTCTAGACAAACACGTGTGTTACAATTTTATTAGCCAAAATTTATTAAAATATTTAAGTGTATTGGAATTATGCAATTATTTAAAAAAATAATATTGTATAGAATCATATTTACACTACAAAAATATACAAAATAATAACAAATATGCTTATTATTCAACAAAAATCTACGATGGCCTGTCCCAAAATGTTCGGCTGCATCCGGCCCTGGTTCGCAGCGCCCCTGCGGCGCGGCGTTGCCGTGGCAGCGGCCGCCGACGCAGAAGGTTCGAGAGAGCGCTGCGTCGCGCCGCGTCGGGAGTCACGAGGCGTGAATGAAGCGACGCGGCGCGGCACGGCGGCGCTTTGAAGGCGGCTCCCGTGCGCGCGTGGGCGCCGAGCCCCCTCCCTCCACGCGACGCACGGACCTGCCCCACGTGCCACGCGCGCCCGCGGCCCTCGCCCACGCCCACCGTCGCCCCGCCCCGCCCCGCCCCGCCCCGCCTCGCCCCGCCCCGCCCCGCCTGTCTCAGCCTTGCCCTCACCGTGCGGCTCGTCAGCTCGCGCCGTCTACACACAGGCCCGTAACGCAAGGCCTTAAAAATGTTTGTTTTTCGGAAGGACACATATCCGACTGAAGGAATGGTGTGTACATTATTATTTTGCGTTATGGACAAGGACTTTTCATTGTTTACTGTTCACAGCTATTAACTAGTGCACGTTAAACATACAATTATTCAAAATTCACACACACACACACACACACACACACACGACACACACGCGCGCGCGCGCACAAACACACTGTTTATTCATGAAAATATTGATCAAAGTATTGCGGGGGACAGTTTGACTCCCGCCCTCTCTAACACCTTCCGTTTGGGTACAACCTTGATATAAATTGATGATGTGTGGTGTTGCTCGTTAATATCCGGTGGTGATCGTAGTTACAAGACTCCATCTCGCTTTATAGTGTGTGGGAGAGTGAGCACGACCCCTCCAATATTCTGTAGTACTCGTACATCCAACACTTTTCAGTTTATAGAAAAGATAGTACTTTCAGTATGATATTTTATGACGATGATGTATATTTTGTATGTTACATTCAGATTGTGAAACGCTATCGTGGTAAATTTCAATAATACCTTGGCGTTCTTCTTTAGTCAAAAAATTAAAAATGCTTGGTAAAGGAATGTTATAAAGACGCTTCTGCACATGCGGGGAAATCTATGGCTGCTGCTTCATTTCATTCATTCATCATTTCATATCTAACACAGAGAACTATCGAGCGCATTGCTTCTCTCCACTACTGCTCTAAACGCAACTATTGTCCCTGTGGTTAAGGCCCTTTTTGAAGTTTATTGTCGGATTATCTGTTATGGAATTCACGAAAAGTTGGAACATAATTGTAGCTTCTGTACATCGATAAAATGAAGTCTGGCGGCTGGAGCAACGGAAACTAAAAGAACTTCATTATATTTATGGTTGCGAGGATAGTTCATGTTTTAAATAAATAAAACGTATATTTATACTCCGATTTAAACGTAGTGGCACTTCAAAGCCACGAGGTGAACGAGGATGAGGAGCTGTCATCCAATCGTGAGCTTCATTATGACTTAAATGTTTGGTGTTGGTGCTCCCGATTGGATAGCAATGTCTCCCTCTCCTTCAAGATCATGACTTTAGAGTGCCACTATATTTAAGTCGGAGTATAATGAAATTCCGCGGAGGTATACATTTCTTTTCATACCCTACACTCCGCCCCCCCCATTTTTCTTGTCAGAGATCGCATTCCCCTGCCCGTCACTGTTGTCATATCTTCTGTGGGATCATATTTATTGGTCGTTCCTGCTCTCTTCCCACTAGATCTTCGTTTACAGAACTACACGTTTTTTCGCCAATTTGACGTTGACCATCGCCTTTTAACCACGGGTCTTGCCCATTAACCCTTTCATTTTGCACACACATGCTGTTGTTGCTAGCTCCCAAAGTTTGATGTCCTCCTTTATGCCATCGCTCTCGCGATGATTGTCGTATTCGCTTGACTAACTTTCTGTCTGCTATTGTTCCCCGCCTTAAAAGCTGATTTTTATTTTTCTCAGCTGCAACTTCTGTATGTTGAGACATTCGACTGTTCTTATCTCTGCACTTTTAGCTTGATGACTTTTTCGTGGCATTGGCATAGTCCCATTTTATCCTTATTCCTGTTCCAATACTAACTCCGTTATTTCACTGTAAACTTTATAACACATCATCGGAGGGTTAAACCGTTTCGAACACTTCCACAACGTGCGTCTTCTTCCGAAACGACTCCGCCTCCACAGTGGGCGGTCGCGGCGTCCTTGGCAGTGGCTCGGCACCGCACGGCGCATTGCGCAGCCGAGGACCGTGAAGACGCGGAGAGCCTCGTGAAAAGCGCGGTCACGGCGGCCAACAGGTGCCTCCGAGGTGGCGACCGTGGACAAGATCGGAGCAGGCGTGTCAAGGCAGCGGGGGAGCGGTGCTGCCAAGGCGACGGCAGAGGGCGCGTCGGCGGGACCGTGTTCGCCAGTATGTCTGCCAGATCCAGGCGTTAAATCTCCCATACGTATTTAGAAATATTGAACTTATTATATTTAATATATTGTCAATGTTTGATTCACCATTAAATTATTTTGGTTTTTGCAGAAAATGTGTAATTTAGAAAATATTGTGAAGGCAATGAACAATTTGAGAGATTAGAATGTGTAAGAGTTAGTTGAATCTCCAAAAGATACGGACTGAGATTATTCACTAATTAATACATTTCTGAAATCTTCCTGAAAATTAAACAATTGCCATTTTCCACTATTGTACTGTCGTCCACTTTAAAAGCTACTCTTCACGTAATCAAGGTATCTCCCCTTAAGATTTTATTCGGCAAGACAGCGGCTAGATCGCGGCAATATCGGAATATCAAAGAGGAGCGCACGAGATTGGACAACGAAGTATTGTGGCATAAAGTGAGTTGTAAATTAGGTTTGGCAGAGAATCCGTGTTGGTTTATATTAATTGAGGAGGCTGAAGATCAGAGCTTTATCATCATCATCATCATCATCATCATCATCATAAACTAGAACATACTTAGCGAAATTTCAACTAGCCCCTCAAAGTGTTAACATTACGTATTTTGCCCGATTAATATTTTTGACTACTTGTCAGCTTGTGGTAAAGCGATGTTGCCACAGGCTCGGGCGGAAGACTCGCAACAGGTCACAACAGCAGCAGTAGCAAGATATAAATCGCAATAAGAGTACACAACAGTGGATGACACAGAACCGCGCACACGATGCATAACCAAAGACGTAATATCATTCTTTAATTTTCAGTTGTTCCGCGTTATTAGATTTCATTTTTTTAATACGTATCGGCAATTCTGTAGTGACATCATCAGAATTTAAAACCTCTGATTGTGTATCGGATCACCCTCTTCCCTGGCAGCTGCTAGCTGTCAAGTAAACAGAAATAGAAATTAGACAATAAGTGCATCATACGTATTCACGTTATGTCATGGTATTAACTTAAAATTCGTCATTTCGGTATTTTGGTGAAGTAAATCGATTCTACATGGCGTACGATAAGGAATAAAGCCGAATTTAATTTAATATTACGAATTTTACATTTTTTAAAATTTGTAGTATGACATGAAATGTGAAGACAACGATGATTTCCTAATGAATTAAAAGAGTAGTAATTTTTGAAAGATTATTAAAATACTTCAGATTCAAACATTTTTTATTGTAGTATAAATTGTAGCACACACATCAGAAAGCTGTATTCCGAGGAGCCTTTGCGCTCCAACATTCTTTCGACTGTGCGAGAACCGTGACCGTGGAATCCTCCTTCATAACTTCTTACTTGCTCTATCCCAGCCGCCCCTCAGCCGCAACCGCGCGCGCCGCGCCGCGGTGGCTCGGGTGTCCGCCGAAATAGCGGAGCGCAGGCGCGCGCGCGCGGGGCGGCCGGCGGCGGCCTTACGGGCTATATATACGGGCGGGCGCGGAGGCGACGCGCGATCGCCGCGGGATGTGTCACGGCCGGCTGGCCCGGCCGGGGCTCAGCCGCTCGCGGCGGTGCACGGACAGCTCCGCTCCGCCCTGCCCTGCCTTACCCCGCCCTGCCCTGCCCTGCCCCGCCTCGCTCCGCCCTGTCCTGCCTTGATCCGCTCCGCCTCCCCTCCCCTCAACCTGTCCAGCCCCGCCTCTCCCAACCCCCGCCTCGCCGTCCCCGCCTCGCCCAACCCCCGACTCACCCAGCCCCGCCTCGCTCAACCCCGCCTCGCCCAACCCCGCCTCGCCCAACCCCGCCTTGCCCAACCTCCGCCTCGCCCAACCCGCCTCGCCCAACCCCGCCTCGCCCAACCCCTGCCTGCCCACCTCCACCCTCGCCTCAACCTCCCGCCCAACCCCGCCTCGCCCACCGCCTCGCCCCCGCCCGCCTCGCCTTCCCCCGCCTCCGCTTCAACCTCCGCCTCGCCCAACCCCGCCTCGCCCAATCCCCTGCCTCCCCAACCCCGCCTGCGACCCCGCCACGATTGCCCAACTTGCCTGCCCAGACCTCCGCTTGCCAAGCCCTGCCTCGCACCAACCCCTGCCTCGCCCAACCCCGCCTCGCCCAACTCCACCTGCCCAACCCCGCCTCGCCCAACCCGCCTCGTCCAACCCCCGCCTCGCCCAACCCCCGCCTCGCTCAACCTCCGCCTCACCCAGCCCAGCCTCGCCCAACCCCGCCTCGCCCAACCCCGCCTCGCCCAACCCCGCCTCGCCCAACCCCGCCTCGCCCAACCCCGCCTCGCCCCCGCCCGCCCAACCCCCGCCTCGCTCAACCTCCACCTCGGCCAACCTCCGCCTCGCCCAACCCCGCCATGCCTTGCCTCACCCCGCCCGCCTTTCCCCCCCCCGCTCACCACCTAGCCTTTTCTCCCCCCCTTCCCCCCCTGCTCAGCGCCGCCCCTCCCCACCCCGCTCCTTCCCCTTGCCTCACTCCGCGCCCGGTCTTTGACAGATTGGGCGCTGCCGTCCAATCGGGAAATGTGCTTACGCGGAACTGATTGCCGTCCGATGATTAACGGCGGGAGGATTTATAATGAGTGGGATTAGCGCATCTCCATCCTTGTGACGAGGACAAGTCAGTGTATTTACTGCATAGCATAGATACATTTCTCTTCGCTATAGCTAAGCCACAATGGCCTACTTTATTTGGCGGAAGAAGTACACATGATTCGCTGACCAGTCTTATAGTTTTTCGACTAGATGTTGCCACCAGCCATCTTTGGGGGCATATTTTGGGGGTAAAATGTTTAGTGAAGAGTCCAAATTTAAGATGCCTAGTTTTCTCCAACACTGTAATTCAATTCGTTTTTCTCAAACCTAACAATGAAGCAATTCGCCCAACGCTCTTCTTTAAGAACTGCTGGAAAATGGGAAGTGTACAATTATTTTATTGATATGCACTTATAGTAAAAAGAAAAGAAAGTCAGTTCGGCTAAGCTAAATATTTTCAGATTAATTTACATAATTCATATTTTAAAATTATTTTCTCTTGTTTTGTCATTTTGCATGTTTCTTTGCTTCTTACGTGGATGTGTTGAAAGAATTCGTCCGTGTTTCTTCGCATGCGTTATTTCGATGTTGGGAGAGTTCTTGTGTGCTAACATTGCTGCTTGTGTTCAGTTATGAATGTCCTTTGACGAAACAAAAACAGTCTTCTGAGGCTCTAGGCTTAGTGGTCATCTCGTAAGTATTTGGCAAGTTCGTACTGAAATGAAGTATAGGCAATGCAGTGCGATAATTCTGGCACTCATCAGTCAGACGTTTTGGAACGAATCCACCTTTACTTATGTTGCAGAGATGTACTGGTTTAATGAATGTTGAGCATGAAAAACATTTCACACACATTAACCAATTCTCGTTTTTACCATCGTTCGTTTTCGATCACACTCATATTCACATTCACGGTCAACAACTCTCATTGTAATGCATTCACGAACAAGTCGTGTCTTACTTGTGATTTCTTTCCGAATCACTTAACGAGTATTTGCAAACAATTTCACAGTACTTCTTATAATAGTCTGAACTGTAATGTACATTAAAATAAAAACATTTCTAATAAACCAATAATTAACTGCGGAT
The DNA here is from genome assembly GCA_964035755.1 of Teleogryllus oceanicus. Taxonomy (NCBI): domain Eukaryota; kingdom Metazoa; phylum Arthropoda; class Insecta; order Orthoptera; family Gryllidae; genus Teleogryllus; species Teleogryllus oceanicus. Next base: position 79,648,402 of record CAXIVR010000002.1, on the reverse strand, counting down.
AATAAAAAGTTTACAGAACGAGGGTAAACGAATGAAGGATACGAGTATGTTAGAAGCTCTAACAGTTAAATATACATTGTTGTTATTCATTAAACAATGCACAATTAATATTGATAGGATCGACACGATTGAATATTCATATTTCTGATTGTTAGGCACCAGCTTACTCGAACGGTTAGGATCCACCAAGCGGCTCCATTAAAATCAGAGTAGCACTGAGAAGGCATACTAGACCTCTGGAGGAAGTGAGATAGTACGCCAATCTTGGCCTTACCTACCCACAGAGTGTCGAAGCATCCTCCAGCCCCACGAGCAACACCTTTCATAGGCATTCAGGAATTCCATTAATGAGTACCACCCACATCCTGCGCACCGTCTCTATTGGCTCAACTAAAGAGTCTGTGACACGTTACTGCAGTGAGGAAGCATCAAACCTCTCGAACTCTTTTTTTATTTATTTATTGAGTGATTGGAAATTACACAGATCAGTACCAAATTACTATCTCATGTGTATTTGCTGGCTTACATTGTAACTTATACTAAACTTAACACTAAAACTTAAAACTGAACTATCTTCCTGGAGGTGTAGGAAACTACACGAGCCCCTACTATGAACAATTAGTAGAGAAAATGTTCAAGAACGCTTCGGAAGAAAATCTATTCTTAATTCTAGTAGGGAAGTCATTTATAGTGGCCAGGTTGTAGTGGACGGCTCGGTTTATTGTATTTAGGTTGGAGTAAAAATTATTGGAAAGATGGGCAATATGTTTGATGATCGGTGATATATTCAGTTCTTTATAAAGTTGGGCGTTTGAGATGAACCATGGGGCACGTGTTGCTAATCTGAGGAATCTATTTTGTACAATTTGAAGTTTATTTATTTTAGAAATAGATGCATTGGTCGAGATGGGACATGCGTAGAGCATTAATGGTCTGACTATTGCTTTATAAATTGTAATGGCATTTGTTAGGGATAGCCGGCTTTTGGGGGTGATAAGGAATTTTAGTTGAACTCTCAAACTCTAATCGAGGCTCACGTGCATGGTAAGCGATAACGCAGACCAAGAGCAAGCCGGAAGCGTTCAATTTCCTGGAGAAGCCAATATTCAAAGATTTAGCATTACGCGAAGAACGGAATGAATGGAATCAATTAATTCGAAAATTGATAACATGTACTAAGGCCCCACCACCAATCAATTTCTTAAACAAATAGTTAGTTAGAAAATGCTGGTACTCAATAAGAATCGCTTCGTTCAAGATGAAGTCGATCATTTGGAATTGGTGAAGCGGAATGAAATGTGAAGGTGGATGTCAGTTTCGCTCCGTTGCGATTCAACCAAGACAACCAACACTTATCAAAACCCGTGTTTATCTGCTCATTGTATTCATGCTTGACTTGATATCTGAAATGAACTCTTTGTTTCATGCGGGCTGCAGCTGTCAGCAACGGACAACTCGCCAATAGCTTCACTCGTCAGTTAAGCCTCTTGAAGTTGACCTTTTTAACGGTAGTGTGTTGTTGAAACATTTCAGTGTTATTTGCAGCGCAATTGGATCTCTGGAAGATAAATAACATAATTGGGGCCCCATCAATTGCTCGTGACTTGGAGCTCGTGATCGAGAAGATCATTTATCTTTATCTTATTGGTCTTGCTTCTAGTCTGACGTTTCTTTATTGTAAGTTTTTTCTATTTTTCCAGAGATTGTAGTAATTTAAATATTCTGACAACTTACCACATTACAAGTCATATTGAAGGCATTTTTGAAAAACAGATGAGTAGAGATTGATACAAATGACAGATTGCAGGAAAACGCAAAAATTCAAAACTGTAAACTGATGTCGGTAAAAGCATTTTTAATATAATTCACTTCATTAAAAACAGTAATTAAAATGACTTTAATGCCTTTGAAATTAGCTACAAATTCGTACATCCACAACGCAATGCTTACAGAAACAACTTTGCTTAATGTATCTGAGATTTTAAATTCGAATCTAATAGTGACAGTTGAAATATATTGCAAATTTATATGAATTCAAAAGAATAAATCATTTTTACAAGTGATAAATCTCTTACTTTTTTAACTGCTATAAGTGACTGATTACTCTGGTAGAGTAAAATATGCACAATTCTTTATAGTTTTAAACAAAGTCATGTTAGAGCGAAGACAGGCTCTGAAGTTTTTCGGTTACTGTTAAGATGACCGCTGTTGGGAGATACCTGGTTGTGGAAAATCCCCACAAAGCCGATGTAGGACGGTGCCGGATCTCGCCAGCCAGCGGGGGACGACAACCGCCATCTCCCGCGATGAAAATATGCACTACACTTACGAGACTAATGATCTTAGCACTTGATGCGCACGGTATCACCAATCAATCAATCTTTGTAGTTTCCAGTTATGCCCTTATTTTGCATTTTCGTCATAGGTTCGTCAATGTTTTTTGTTAGTGTATTAATTTGTCTGGTCTTTTGTATTGTAATTGGTAATATCACAGAGATAAAACGTACTTTCTTACCGGCATTCAGGTTATTCAACCCTTCCTGGCAATTCCACATTTTGTAAATTTGAAATTATGTATAAAAATACCATAATTATAATGACAAATTTGGATCTCACATTTATAAACGCAAGATTTTTAGGCAAACGTCTATTTTCCTCATTTAGCGTACACAACAGAAATTAATCATCAACACGTTTCCTGTCTTTACTATACAACAAGAACTACATTTACAGTTCCCAAAATGACTACGTATTAAATATTATATAAATCTGTCCACTCGTCCAATTTCATTTACAGATTTTACTGTCTTAGATATTTCAAGATTTTCGGAATCATCTAAACGAGAAACAGCCCTTAGTATCGCTTGTGATTTTCTCATTACTATCCAATTTACAATGACTTTTTCAATAATTGAAGCCTTTTGGATTAGACAATGGTAAGCCACACAAAAAGCAAAATTAAAATTTTTACACAGGAGACGTAATAGTACGATATTACTATTGTTATGTTAGCAAGTTGCTGAAGAAATAGTACAACACAATCATGCAGAACCTTTTCATTCAATAAGTACGCTTTTTATGTTGATTATCAGATTTATAGAATTCACACAACTTTCTGTTGCCTCTCCTGTAAAAGTCATTTTTAAGTGTCTTACCATTTGCTATTTCCAAACGCTTCATTGGTGCTATTTGAAGGGTCTCTGTCGCCAAATTTAATACCTAAAACGGGAAGAGTGGAATGCGGGGACCACCCGTGCAAGGGCTCCCGATTGGCGTGGGTGGGAGTGGGCGGCGCGGAGGGAGGTCCGGGTGCCGGGGGCGTGCGTGAGCGGGGAGTCCCCGCGCGAGGTCACCCGCCCGCCGCACGAGCGCGCCCCACGCGGACGCACGACGCCCTCGGCCGCCCCTTCCCTCTCCCCCTCCCCTCCCCCTAGCCGCGCCGCCCTCTCATTACTTCGCCTGGAAATAGGCCGCGGCCCGCGGGCGCGCCCGGAATATCGGCGTGCGACGCTCCCACGGCCGAGGCGCAAAGCACCACGGAACGACGGCGGCCTCGTATTCACCATTGATTGGTGTCTCCCGGCATATAAACTGCTATGGTCATTAGGATGGGGCGGATTTTGATGACCAAAAATATCGCCAAAAAATGATCAATAAAACGCTCTTTAAATGCCTTAAAAATACCCTAAAACCAAAGAAAAATGACGTAAAAATTTTATCAAAAACAGTTCGGATGAACAACTCAAGTTGCTGAATACGTTACTGATGTAATCCAGGCTTCTTCCATTCCAGTGAACTCAGCTTACAAACGTTTGGTTTTGACTGTTCTTTCATAGGAAATCTCTGTCTTTAGTTATCCCGAAATCGGCCGAACCGGTAATGGCCCTAATATACGTCACGAGAATTACATACTCAAAACGACAGTCAAAACAATTTCTGAGCGAACGAATAGAATAGGTTCCTGAGTAATTCTGTGAAGAACATTTGTTCCATCTCGTAAATATTATTTGAAGCACGTACCATTAAAAATGACATAAAAATTGATGAAATCAGCAAAAATGCATAAAAATGACGGGAAATTGTAAAAATGGCTTCGAAAAAAAATGCAATATCATAACCTATAAAAACGGGTAATTTCCTTTTGTCATAACATAAAATGAATTTCTATACTAAACGGCATTGTTCTAGAGTGAAAAGGAAAAAATGACATTTCATTAAAATCCGTCCCCTAGTCATTAGTGTAATGCATGTGTATTTCAGGTGGTGGCGGTGGCCGCTTCCTCGCTGGATGGTGAGATCGGACGCCAACCTACATGTCGGCTTGCAGAGTCTTTGACCCTCTAGATATTTCCCCAGCGGGGCATCGTACCAGCCGGGACAAGCTCTAAGCTCTCATATGATCTCCCGATATATGTGGTAGTGTACTGCAGGCAAGTGTGTATGTATGTAGGGGAGATAGGAAAAGGAAGAGGGAGCGAAGTTCGTGCGCGGTCGTGCCCCTTTGGTTTGTTACGTCTCCGGCATTCGCCTGGTAATGTTCGAAAAGATCTGGAAAATTATCGATTAGAGCTGTCGGCCACTAGAATTCTCCTATAGACAGTGGCTAAATTCTACCTACATATATAATATAGCAGTATGTAGCATAATAATATAGCAGCGTGTAGAGATGTGGGATGTAGGGATATGGTGCCCTCAAATCTCTGTCCTATTATCATCACTTATTACAACAAATTACTTTTAAATTAGATAATAAATTATATAAGGTTGCTTACATTCATTAGTATTGCAGCATCTTTGATCCTAGAAGTATACAACTGCTAGCAATATTGCACTTTATCTAGTGTATGTGTATGGTTTCAAAAAATAATAAAGAATAAATCCCTTTTACTGAAGGTATCAGTGAAGGTGTTCTATAACTGGGGTTGGTGTGCCTTCACTGAAATTTCCACTTTCAATTCTACATATACATACACTTCATGCTTACAATCGTGCTTCCATTTATAACCACGTGCATTACTGACAATATACATACATTACAAGCATAATATCGCCATGCGATACATATCGAAGCAACGTACAGATTCTATTTACCTGCATGTGAAAGCCCGTCTTGTAGCAGCGTCTCTCGAAGGTTCAGAGCATTAGCTACGTTGTCCATGGAAAATTTCAAAATTGTTCCACTTAAGAACATGTTTTATTGTAATCGATGTAGTCAATTAGAGACGTGATAAATTCCTTTTGTAAAATTTGAAACATTTAATATCATATGGAGGCGTTATTTTAATAGTGGTACAACTCCCCTTTCTTGAGAAATTGAGTTAACTCCACTTTCAGATCTGCGCAAGTATTATATATTTATTTTGAATGTAATAGAACTCCAAGTTCTTTCTGTGGACAACATCACAATAAGAGTGCGCATCACAATAAAATTGAATCGCAGGAGATTGCAATCTATTTATTTTCATAGTGGTACGTCAATGTGTTTTTCTACAAGTCTCGTGATGAGTGATTTTCGAGATATTTATATCATCTGTAGTGATATGAGGATAAAGAACTTGATCCAGATTTCATAATAGGAATAACAAAAATAATATAATTATATCGCACATTTTTATTTAACTCAGAAATGAAACTTAACGGTCTATGTGTTACAAGACCTTGAGAAGTCTGTAACAAGACGGAAGAAAAATTAACAGAATGGTGTCTGTAAATGGCAAAAAATTAATTGGATTAGATTTGTCACACAGAAGTCTCTTATAATTATGTCTAAGTAAACCTAAAATGAAGACATTGGTTTCAACACAGTAAAACAACCAGTAAATGAGGTTGAACTAAGGGATTCAAAACCTTAAATATCCCACTTCTACAGTAACAGCAAAGGAATGTTAATGAGAAGAATCATGGTATCTTTGTTTCCATTCATTTCAAGCGTAAATCACGCCTATTTCACTGATCTGCAGGTATAGGAACCGGACGATTTCAAGAAGAGGAAGAAAATTGAATGTGCCTCAACAGTAACATTAAATAAATATTTAATATGTTTCAATAAATCGATATTGTCTTTATTCCCAACTTTTCTTAGAATGACATCTACCGATTTCACCTACCAACCTCTTGTTTATGGTGGTATAACTCTTTTACATCGCCAATATTCCGCGAAGCACACAGTATGCTTATTCATTTCCTATTCAGACGAACAAGTATATATCTTATAAGAGAAAAACACACACACCATTTTTTATCTAACTGCATCCCCTATTTTTTATAATCTTTTAACTTTAGAGCTCGATATCTCGAAATGAGTGTCAATAAAATTGTACCACTATTAAAATAACGTCACCATGTATCCCTCCACCAGAATATAATTTTCTTTCCATTTCTCGTGGAGAAATGAATTTTCCCTACTAACACGTTTACATCTTCATGTATAAAAAGAGCGTCCGCCGAAGAGATCATTAAATTATTGAAACTGACAAGAGTTTGGAAATTACAATATCTTTTAATTCTTAGTGCTGTGATCAGTCTTGGTGACGTTAAGAGAGGCGTCAGTACATCCCTAACTTCACATCAAATATGTAAAGAATACAATTGTATTAGAGAATCAGATAGCATTGTTTGAAATTGTTCAGCGACAATTCTCACTTTTATTTGAAAAGTGAAGAACAATTAACCTGCGTACGCAAACAAGGAGAAGGTAAAGAATTATTATTCCAATTTCTGGGAGAATCGTAATGATTTTGAGGTAGTAAGAGATATATCATTAAACCCAGTATAATTACTTTGTAAGCCCAACAGTATTAATGAAAGATACGGGATGCAACAAACTGCCTTTGCTGAATTCTCACTGCCTTGATAACTTTATATATTTATTCAACAGGATAATGCTCTTCCACGCAATGCCATTATATTATTTTTTTTTATGTTCAGAAATAATAAGATATGACGCAAATTGACATTAGTGGGGTGCTACTGGTAGCGTCATCAACATTTCATGACAACAGCAATATTTTTTAGCTTGGACGCGTAGGCTCGTATGCTTGAGATGAATTATCATAAATCATTAGAATACCGCGATTTCCAACGAAGACGTGAGGCAAGATTACGTGAACCAAAATGATTGCCAAATTCCATTGTGAAAAGCAATTCATCAGTCAAAGTAACTCAATAAATATTGCCCCAATAAAATTGGAATTCTAATAATACATTATTCCTAACAACCTTTACATTCACCCTAAAAATAGTGTTAGAATCTAATCTTATTAGTGCTCCTATTTTTTAAAATAATAAAACTCTACTTTGACACTTGCCTTAATTCCAACCGCAACATTCCTTCATCGTTACAATCATTGTCGTTTGCTTAAAAGTTCTTAGTCGACCCTTCCAGGTGTTATGGGTTTCAATGCTCTATGCTCAAAAGAGTCACATGAAATGCAGGCGCAGGTAATGGGGGCTCAAAGAAGGGACGCTTTTCTGCTGCAGCAGGCCATCTCTAATACTTTTAAACGGCTTTGTTTGAAACACTTGCCTGGAAACCGAGTCGATCACGTTTTTTTTTAAATCTTCAATAATAACTTTGTTACATTTGATAGAAACATAAGAAATATCTGCCATGTTTTGTTTAGGAACATTTGTAACATGGAAAAATTGAAGTTAAATACATTTCTGAATATTGATAACTAAAGTAAAATTAAGAAGTGTTCTATGCATTCAATGTCTACATAAGTAAGTTCATAAGAACTACCAAATGATGTGTAGATTGTTGTGTAACTTGAAACTTCGACTTCGATGTTAACAAAACAAAAATCTGTAATTTTTCATTTCATTTCAAATGAAATCGACAAAATAAATTTAGCCTACCATTTCTAATAGCTGTCATTCTGCTTGATGCAACCCGCTATACTTTTATCCTTGAAAAGCTTCGTAATGCAACTACACTTGCAATCAAATTACCACATATATTTTTACTGGGACACCGAGAAGAAGAAGATTGAGGAGAATACTATGACTGAGACGAACAAGAAGAAGAAAAGAAGAAGAAGAGGGAAGAGGAGGAGGGGGAGGAAAGGAAAAGGAAGGGAAAAAAAATCAAAACAAACAAAAGAAAAAGTTGAAAACGAAACAATGAGAACAATAAGAAGGAACACGAAAGAGAAGAGGAAATACATGAGTTTGAGAAAAAAGAAAAAGAATTTTGGACTTAACGCAGTTCTGTATGATCTGTAAAACCATACAACAAATCCTATATTCTCTATTCTTATTTCTTGATTACGAAGCCCTGATTCATTCCAGATAGGTAGTATTTAAAAAAAAATGTTAGTGCGACCATAAAATATATGAGAAACGACATGTTTTAAACTTAACTTAATTCTGGCCAATAAGCTTAAAATTGGAGAATTGAATCAATATCTTAATATTTCTCTGTATCATAAAAAAAGAAGACACTTCAAATTTTAACCAATGTACCCTCAATCATTTGATGTTTTATCGATGACTAATTTTACCAGTTATAACATTACAACACTACAATACAAAAGACCTGAGGTTAGTTACACAACTGTAGCTTGCAAGTAATTTTTCTGTCCTTTAACGATTTTTTGAAATCTCTCTGGAGTCTTCAAATGTGAAATTTCTCACGTTCCTGCACAAAATATTACAATACACCTCTTAAGAATTACTGTGCCAGGGAGAATCATTATCAATGTTAAACATTTCGAATAGTGAAAATATATTTCTGCTGTACAATTCTTACTATAAATATATTTCATGACTTTAATTCGTTAAGTCAAAAGTTGGTTAATGTCTTACTATTTCTGCAATTGCAATAAAGACATCTGTGTCCCTGAATGAATAAGAAGACTTAAAATGAAAGGAAGCTGTAGATTGAGATACTCTAGAACTAATTAATTTGTTCCGTAGTTCTTTGAATCACTGGTTAATTGTATAATATTAATCTCCCTTTACAAACGAAATTCATTACCTTACAATTTCTTCGGGCACTGAAAGATTTGCAGGATGACAACCCGGTGAAATTAAAATATCTGACATTCCCCTCGACTTGAGCAAGAACAGGCGTGTCTCCAGGGATTGCGGCGGTTCTTTTTATCAGAGTCAGCCTCTACCTCGTCTTCGTATTTTGTTTCAGGTGCTTACCGCTAACCACAAAAAAATAAGTTGGGTTCCTGTGCTGATATGACATAATAGGATTGCGGAACGTTTTAAACTCATCGTCACGTGTTAGAGCATTCATGTTTCTGTTTTTTTCAAGAAAAATTCTTCTAATGAAGTAAACTTATTACGTTTTGTGAATTAAGGTTCATATAGCCAAACCTTTCGTTTTGGTCATTCTAGAAACCAAATCTAAATAATTGCAATATTTTATTATCTTGTTACAAATGAAACCGAAATGCAAAAGACATATATGCTCACGCTTGCCTGAAATGAACAGGAGACATGATTACCTACTTTTTCCCGTTCTTTCATTGAATTTGCTTTCTATAGATTGTGTAGAATCCTGTGAAGGGAAGGTATTTGGGTATTCTCGAGAATTAGTGCCTTAAGCAAGAGATACCTTTATGAATAAGAAAACATCAATTTCCGAACGTGTTTAAAGAATAATGTATCTTTCTAATTAAAAGGTTTAAGATGAGAATTCCTTTTTAAGAATGGTGGACAAAAAATCGAAAAAGTAGAAAAGAACGAAAAAACAAAAAGCAAAAATATATAAATTGGATGTAACGAATTATGAAAATACAGAAGCACAGATTTGTATACGTAAAAAAAATAACCTTAAGACAGACGAGACGTGACTCAGTGTATCACTAAGTGCAGTGCCCGTGCCCAGGAAATCTTAGGGATGGAGTCCCGACGGTGGCAGGATTTTCGACATTGTCTGGATAGCGAATTCTAGCGGTCGTCTGCTCTGTTCGGTCTCTCCGATCTATTCAAGGCGAAGGGAGCAGTGCCCGGGACACGGACCGCACGCGATCTTTCCTTCCTTATCTATTAACGTTTTCCATTCGCCGCACTAGTGCGCACCCAGTGTGCACTCAGGGCAGCTTTCGTGTTCGATTCGACCGCTAGGGTGCACCAGTGCAAAGAACTGTGTGTTCCATTCGCACATCGACACGGACCCAGGGCGCACTAAACTGCACCGACGATCGCATCAGTGCAGACCAGTGCACCGGGCCATTGTGAGGTTAGGTACGGAAGTTATCCGTGCTGATTTAGATTCGTGGTGAAATTGTGAAGGCATTTGAGGATCTTCTGTCACGCAGGGATACCTCGATTGATGTGCAATATTATGTTGTGCAAGAAATGTCTTAAAATAATGTTTGTGATTTAAGAGTTCGGAAAATCAGATTGTGTTTGCCGAAAATTTAACCCTGAATAACTTCATATTAAGAAATCCTGTGCTATTTAGAAACTAAAGTGTTTTAGATACGTCTCAATTTCTAAACGCTAATAAAGTGAAAATAAAAATAGTGACCCTTATAAAATCATTCAAATATATATGCCAAGAAATGTTTCTCGCACGCCCATACATATACCAGCGGAAATGTTTGTTAATATTTTTATTGTTTTCAGTAATCAAACAATAAAACTACAGAAGCCTTTCGGTTCAAAATCTTGTGTACTATATCGATCACTGGCAAATCACGAAATATGAAATTACGACTTATACGCATTTGAAGTTTTCGTAGTTTTTAAATAAAGAAATCACCCGTTAATAATTTATGAGTTAAGAAGTAAGAATTACCAAAAGACTTCATAAAAATTATAACGACGATCATAATTCAAAATTGTTATTTTTGAGTTCCGTCAGTGTGACTGACCAAGAACAGCTGTGTATAATTTCACTGCGTAGCGCACAAGCACTGACTCAGTTCCGGAATCCATTTCATTCATAGCTGCCCTTCACGCGTGTGGGGCAGCACTATTGCGGAGCGATGACGTTTCTGCCCTGCACCAGGGTGGGTTTCAGTGCAACGAATGGAAAACGCTATATGTCCCTCTCATCTTACACACAAATAATCAAACGCACACTTATACATACTACCAAACTTTTCGGGAGTTTTCAGCTTGTCTCGGCTGGAGTGGTACATGATGAAAAGCTCGCAAGCTGACGTGTAGACCGAAGATGGATCTCACGTTCTAGCAGGTAAAGATCACTGCCCCCTCCCGTCAAAAAACATTAACTACACTAAGAGTTGAGCCACACCTTAGCAGTTGAGGCGTCCAGAAACCCGAAATAATACATCAATAATTTTAAGAAGAAATCGAATTTTCAGAAGAAAATATTAGAAGGAGGGAGACAAGGAGCCAGGAGAAGAGAAGGACTACTAGTGTAGCTACACAGCTCATGCTTTCTCGCATTATTTCTAACTGCTCCGCAATATTATACTACTACATGAACGTGCAAAAGTGTTTTCAAAGAGCAAAATATTATTTCCGCGCCGAGACTCGAATTCGAGACTTGTCAGTTATTTCGCCGTACGCCTTATCTCTACACCGTTGAAAACGGTCTGATGTTCCAACTCGGGACGACGCTTAAAAATCTAATTAATTCATAGTTTTACCTTTTTTTAAAAATATTTTTTTTATAATTTGAGTTTATTTCATCCAGAAACCGACGTGGATGGCCTGGTGGCTAAAGCGTGTTCCGACACAGCGCCTCGGCCGTAAGGGTCGCGGGTTCAAGACTCGCCGTGCGCCTGGCTGTTTGTCCCTTGCTTTCATGTATGAATGTGGTCGCGGAAGGTCTTGCGAGTCTGCTGACAGCAGACCGAAGAGCTGGCACGTGTAAGCGGTTTCTAAGATGGAGGGTGGGGTGTAATTTTCACGACTCATGGCAAAGGACCAGTGTTCATAGAAGCATAGTAACATTACATTACTTTATTAAAGTATAACGAAATACGTGGCAATAATTAAAATATATAAAAACATGTGATTATATCAACATATGTAAAAATGTTTAAAATAGAAATGATTATAATTCATTCAGAGTGTCTTGTAAACTAAAAATATTATCGACTCGAGGTATCCTGATCTTGTAAAAGTAAGTATTTACATGAAACTCCATTTCCTATTCATAAAAAGATGTATACAATAAGAAGTTATTGTAAGTAATAGTTACATTCTTAGACTTTGTAAGCCATGTTTTTCTTGAACCAGGAACAAAAGAAAGAAGAAAAAGAAAGATTACTCCGAAAGAAAAGTGAAAGCTGCGAAAATCCTACCACGAGCGGCAAGAACGGGGCGGGCGGGGCAGGTTTTCCGGTGTCGTCCGCAATCCCAGGGATTCAACAGGTGTCTCCATCGGCCCCATCGCCCTGTGGGGGGAAGGGGGAGGGGGAGGGCGCTGACGTCAGAGGCGCAAGTGCCGCCGCGGGCCAGCACGCGCTCGCTGACGCACGGCGTCGCCGCTCCCACCCCCTCCACCAACGCGTGTTTAACGCCCCGGCCCTCCGCGCCCCGCCGCGCCGCGCCGCGCCGCGCCGTCGGCCCTTGCCACTTCCGGTGGGCGAGCGGTGCCGAGCGCGCTTGCACTCAGATGTCTTTCAATGAGGGCCACGCGACCGGTGCGCTGGTACGAGTACCGCTCAGCCCATTGATGGCGGAAGTTTACGATGCCTACTCTTGACCGGGACATGACCCTCGCTGATCCACTTTCTTTTGTAAACAAATGACTGCTTGTGTTCCGTGGAAGGCTCGCTATACGTTATCTCCCGACCGAAAGTTCGATAACTGTTCATTTTCTCAAACATGAGAAAGTAGTAATAAAACTAATTTGTCTTATAGCTCAGTAAATGTTTTTCTTAATCTTTTCTAGAATTGGAAAATAAAATTTTAAAGAATTACAAAAGAAAACTAAACTGACATTCTTAGTTCTTAAATAATGCACAGTAATTCTCGTAACATATAAATGTAAGAATAATAAAGTAAATGTACTTCATTATTGTGAATTGTTATTCGTAATTTCATTGTATATTAATGGGTCTGAAAATAAACTTAAAAATAATCGTGTAGTTTTTACGTACATAGCTATTTACTAACGCAATGTAAGCTACCAACCAGGCTGCTGTGTTAACTGTAGTGGAACAGAGCGAAGCCAAAACAGAGGGCGTATCAAACGTGGATCGTGTTATCTCTGCGCAAGAGATAAGGCAGTTGTTCCTTGGCAAAGTTGCGTCGCATCGCCTGCGGCTGCTGAGGGATGGCGCTTCACTGCGTCCAAAACAAAACAACTGCCAATTGAGGACTTGTAGATTAACTTCCACAGATTGTCCACTGGATGCACGTGGTAGTCGTGAAGTTTGACATGCATGAAGTTGTGAATAGAAAATTAACTTATCTTATCCGAAAGCTTTTATGTGCTGTTTAGTTTCATGTACTTCCTGCAGTAGAGAAAAATAGCATTATTGTATTCCATGTAATGAACGGTATTTCCGAAATTAATATAATGCTAACTATCCTAGAGATTTCATGCATTTAAAAAATAAGTTTAATGGTTAAAATAGTGACTGAATAAGATGAAAATAAACTGTACTGCTTGAAAATAGGTTTCCATCCTTAAATAGGTTTCGATAAAAACGAATTTCGTAAATAACTAGTCGGGACAATAGTAAGATTCCAAGCTGACTGAGAGCTTGCAGATTCCAAGCTCAGGGAGGCTCGCAGGAATCACGTGGATGGGCATTGTCTTATTATTTGTACTTTTTTTTTTTTGTAATCTAAAAGTCTCGGTTTTATAGAAGGCTCTTCTCCAGAATAGTATGCCATATCTCAGGCGAAAATATATAATTTCAAAATATACTCAACGAAATATATGGAGACTGACGAAATATGAAAGAATTCGGAGTATGAAGCATAATGAAATTAATTTAAACTTTATTTCATTAATATAATTAAATTTGAAGTATGGCTGAATTTTGTTACCTTAACATCAGCCAATTATATATGGTCCATTTTCAACGGAGCGGGAGATGTCTGATTAAATTGAAAAACTTAGTTGAAAGTGCTTATACTACGCTAACTATTAATTTGTTAGTACCCAACCAATTTTAAACATTTTAACCCGTAATACTTGATGCTTTGTGCAAAGAGTATTCGTGACATAAGCAAACGGAACAGTTCTTAGATTACTAATGAACGATATCTTATCATTTATTTATAATTATATATATATATATATTTATAATTATTATTTATCATTTATTTATAATTTATTTTAAGCCGGCCGTTAGGATTCTTCTCCAGACAGAGGCTATCATTCACCTCGCTGTGTAGTTTATGGCGCAAATTCTGCTACCGCCGAGACGTGACCCCTGGGTCGTCTGGTCAGAGACATTGCAGTGATATCAATGGGTGTCCTGATCCTCTTAATCTGGTTTTTACTCTATTGGAATAATAATATCTGAAAGATCACAATTACTTAACGAAAATGATTGTTTTCTCTATCCTACTAACACATGAAAGTAACCTTCTATGCACATGAACATGATCTGAGGGTCTGTAAATAAAGAATAACGGAAAGAGCGTGTTCATAAAAAATCCATGAACATGATTATTTTTTTTTCTGAATTGTTACTGATCGACAGCACGATCGTTTCCAATGTTTACATCAGGGGAGATTTAAATTTGATGAATACAGCATGCCAATATTGTATAACCAAAGTAATTCTAAATACTCTTGGAGATGAGAGAGACAAACAATATTATAATAGTTAATATATTATTCTTTTTTTTAATTTATTTCTGAAGACGCGAAAAAATATCAAAGAAACGTGTAGTAATTTTTCTAAATACCTGTACTTAACAAACTTTTTAAGATATTAAAGTAAACATTTTCTTATCTCTATAGCGTATAATTAAGTCTAAATTGATAATTTTCTCTATTCTTATACTTATTTAATTTGAGAAAGGAATATGATCAGAAAGTTTGACAATACGAAAGCAAATGTAGTGCATGTTACATACTTACAATTACCTAAATGATAGAATCAGCAATATTTCAAAAACACTAACCAAAGAAAATAAAAGAACACTAAAAGTATTTTAAAAACATGAATTGCCTAGGTTAATGAATTGGTTTACTGGTTTAAAGCATAACTAAGTTCGGGAAAGACTGTCACACGCAATAGAAATCTTCTGGTTCTGCCTCTGCATTAAAGACATTCTTTAAAATAATCTGATTGAGCAGTATTAATAATTTCTTTGCCTGCCATTGATAAACCATGAATGTCCGTTCCTTTCACTCTCAAACCACAAATATCTTGGAACAAATTTTGAACTTACGTGCATATTGAGAGTGTGAACAGCCAAACTTCGGCCAATAATGAGCCACAGAACCTTTTAAAACTAATGATTTATTCATATTATTTTTTATGTGTCGAATCTCGATTCGCAATCGTTGACTAGACCAGGAGTTCTCGACCTTTTCCTTACATTGACGTTTCTTCATTGGCTCCATTTAAAAAAATATTTGCTTAATCACAGGCTTATAAATAAAAGTAAAGGCGTAAAGGGCTTAAAAATACAAGCTTAAAAATAATAATAAAATCCATAAATATTTTTTATTATACTCCTTGATCTCCAATGACCCCCTTTAACATTTCATCGATCCCCGAAGGGTTGCTACCGACTTTGTTTGGGATTTGAGTAATAGACAATTTGGTAATATTTCTATACTATATCATACTCATACACAATCTCAACTGTTTCGTATTCAGTCAATAAAATCAGAAATATTATTTTTTATGTAATATATTATTATATATATATTCATGAATGATTATATTCAATATGTGTTACGATTCTCCGTTCCTATCCTTCTTGGTCATACCGAAGATAAATGATTCTGATGGATAGGCGATGATGATGTTGATGAGCTTTGTATGAGAGCCAAAGAAAAAGAGAGCCTCGAGAAACACAGTGACAAACTTCCTTTGTGCATCTCCAAATTCACATGGATCGACTGGGATTTTGAACCCGGTACACAGAGGAAGAAGATGAGTTTGGTCACTACGCCACCCTCAAAATAATCATAAATAGTGAAAACTACGATAAAACCACAAAGAGTTAGAACTCAATCGTTAGAACAAACGTTATCATAAAGCATGCGCCTCATAGTTCGTCGCCCTGACTGGGAGAAGACAAACTGCTTTCGCCTCGGCGGAGGATAAGAAAATAGGAGCGGGAGGGGTGGGGTTGCGAGAGCAGACGGGAAGTATACGGCGCTCCGCAACAGAGGAAGCCTTTGCGTGCAGCCATCAGATAGCGCGCAGGGGCTCGCCTCACCCCGCGGACGCTCGCGCTGGAGGAAAAGTTGATGAACGACAAAACAAATGAAACTCGCGCGGGCGACTCTCGAGTTCCTCTTGGGCGGCGGCGAGCGCTGGTAGATCTTCCTCTATGGGAGAGCGCTCAAGAGGTTTTCACTTTATTATCGAGAGGTTTGATGCAATGGTGGCAGCTACAGGGAGGCGCTATGGACTGCTGCTCCGGATTAATATTAGAATTTTTCCAATGTACTCTTCAAAATAATGTCGGTGAGGAACATCTATCCGTCCTTATAGGTTATTCGAACACGTCCGAGTTTGAAAAATATTGAGGTGCTCGGGATAATAATGGCAGATCCCAACCGACCTCCCATTTTGTGTTAAAAGTATGAAATTCCACCTTCAAAAATTTGTCCGGAGTGAAAATGAACGTAAACGAAAAAAGAACAAGTAATTTTTCTCAAAACGAACTTCCATTGGAATCTGCCGTTATTATTATGAGGGCCTCAATTATTCTCCCGCATATTACCAGCTTCTGATTGATTGATTCATGTTTCCGGGCGCGTCAACTGCTCTGGTCATTAGTCCCGTTAGTGTAGTGCATGTTTTTCTCGGGAGATGGCGGTGATCTTCCCCCGCTGGATGGCGAGATCCGGCACCGACCTACCGTCGGCTAGTGGGGTTTCCCCCTAACCAGAACTCTCCCACCAGCGGGGCACCGCCCCAGCCGGGACAAGCTCTAAACTCCCGACCGGTCTCCCGGGATATGTGGTAGTGTAGTGCATGTTAGTGTAAGTGTGTGTGTAAGGGGAGAGGATAGGACAAGGAATGGGAAGGACAGATCCGCGCGGTCCGTGGCCCGTTTGGTAGGGTACTGCTCCGGCATTCGCCTGGGTTATCGGTAGAATTCTCCTCCAGACACGACTGAATTCGACCTAGCTGAAAAGCTAGTGTCGAAAATCCTGCCGCCGTCAGGACTCGAACCTAAGACCTCCCGGTCAGAGGCGCTGCAGTGACATCAGTTGATGCACTGAGCTACCGCTCCCGGTTTATCAGCTTCATTTTCATTGGCTGGGAGCAGAGAGGAAGAATTCTACATATCGGTCGATTTATATAATTACACTGCTCCTTACGCGTAATGTTCGTTAGTACACTGTATTCCCCTGCTACCAATAATTTGTGCGCAAAACATTTGTTGTATCAAAGTCTCGTAATTCGTTTTATGTACATTTCATAAAACTAGTTTTGTTAAAAACCTGACGGTGGGTAACAGGCATAACGTTTGACGCCCTCCCTCATGCTTTCCCTTAGAGCCGCCACTGGTCTAATAATACAAATGGTTCTAGCGGAAAATACCCCAAAAATATTGAAATTCTGAACTTCAATTTCATCTGAAGAAATATAATTTCTCAAAAACGAAGTGCATAAGATTGGCTAATAAAAAACATTTTCTTAACAATGTTTACAATGTGGTGTCGATTTCATTTATCTAACGATGAAGTAATAAAAACATTTTGCACATAGAAGTTAAAACAAATCAATCAAATTAGATTTTCAGTCGCATGCCTAATTCCTTACAATTGCGCCCACATTCCTTGCGACTACATTCATCAAATCACTCAGTAGTCTCGGTCGCTCCATTAACGCTAAAGAAATTAGCTTTATTTTATCAATTTAGGGAACAGAACTAACTCCATTTTTTTTAGAGATTAGAGAATTTTAAGGAATGTCCAAAAGGTTTACTTGGTCGATATAATTAAAAATAATGGTTTTCAAACGGAGATTGGGTAATGTGCGGTACGATGTTCATTTGTCTGTCACCGTAGTGACGTAATACAGGCTAGTGAACTTAATCATTAAAGTGTATTCTTATATAAGTGAATTGGTAATTATGCGGTCGATAACCTCAAGGTGGTTAACAGGGCCGAAAGCCCGAGCCACGCCGTGACTTGGATCCTGGCGAGCGAAGCGAGAAAACATGTCATTGAAAGTACCGACACGAGGATATGGCGATGCATCTTACCAAATATTTTTGGAGACAAAACTGTAAAAAACTATACAGATATAATTTTTGGTCAATAAGGGTGTGGTATCCTGGACATTGATAAATAATTCAATTTAAGATTTAAAATTATTGTATCAAATATATATTAAATCTCTATCCATTCCTGTTTCATATATCTTACGCTTAAGTTGGAAGTATGATTACAACTAATGGTGGGGATGATGTCAGTGAACAAAGCCTTCTCTAGAATTCCCAAAAATAAAAAAAAACATATTTTTATCATTTTCATATCTAAGAATGATAAGTATTCAGATAATGTAATATCAGAAAGGTGAACAGAGTTTCAGATATTATTAAGTTAGTTGATTACTAGAAGACACTTTTGTGGACATCTTATGCATATTTAAGTGCAGTATTTAAGTGCTTCTCCTATGGATTATTTCTTGGTTCTCTGAATAAAAGAATTTGAAGTATTAAATTTCTTTGATGTAATATACAAATGTCCACTCAAATCAGTGTTGCAGGAAAAGAAGCTCGCGCGAGTAATTTTGGCGTGAAATAGTGATACAATCTTTTGAGAAGAGCGTCAAGGTTTTAAAATGGATAATCTCCCGTGTAAGGAGGGCGAATATTCGTTACGTCAGGCTAAGGGGTTTTCGCCGAAAAAGCAATTCCCCAGGAGCTGAATGTCTTTCTCTCGCCCCACGAGACGGCTCCCGGTGGAAGAAACGAAGTCGACCCATACCCTCCACGGCGTATATTGAAAAGGACAATAACGAAAACGGACGGTTATTTGACAAGCGTTTCCGCTTTTTGCCGGCATCGGGAGGAGGCGTTGCTGCCAACAGTAGCAGGACGTAGCGCTTGTAGAATATTTGCGACGTAAAATAGACTGCAATCCGTGAGGGACGATTCTGAATGCCCCAGCACACGGCCCGTGTATTTGAAATACGTGTTCTAGGTTAGATTTTATTACATATGCTTTTTATGCTCTTCTATATCACGTAGGAAGTAACTTTTCAGCATATTCCAGAGTGCAGGAAAAAAATGACATTTTGTGAACAGCAGAATTTTCTTAATATGACTGCATTTATCAGGTTCTAGCCGAACGTAGAGTACTTCAATAATATTATTGAAATCCCAGAGATTTTCTGTAGATACTCATCCTTATATTGTTACAATTCTCTTCGCTATTTTTATATTTTTTCAGATGACAAACATTTTAAAGACATATTAAGAAATCAGCTGAAAACGAAATAAAAATTATCGAACAATCTATATATTTCTTATTTGCAAGAAAAGTGACAAAATTTCAAATAATAATTATTTTTAGGAAGCGATATTAATGTTCGATGCTCGTGAATAACATTCTTGTGGTGTTAGTGACGCTACGTTGACGCAACTTCTCTCTCGCGATACAATTTAAAGCCACGAGTGTTCTATAGTTTCTATGTACTTTCTAATCCCATTTTTATTTTATTGTTTTAACTTATAGACACATTTTGAGTTTTGTTACAGATACAGCGTATTGAAATACAGAAGCAATGGGAACCAAATACTAATGAATTATTTGAATGAGAAATTAAAACTGTTGACCCGAACTAACATTGCTTAAGGACGTGTATTTTGTATGCTTCGACTCTCCTTTCGAAACGTTACAACTTCAAATGAAGATCCACGCAAACAACAAGAGAATGGCAGCGTTGTTTACGCCCAACAAAGCCGATAGACCTTACTGCGGGAGAGAGAGGACCCGAAGTATTTTGCGCAAGCGCCTTCCAGTCGGACACATTTCCCCCGGGCGTCGGGTGATGGCTCCTCTGGAGGGTATTTGCGCGAGGAGGGTGGGGTGGGGGCGCAGTTGCGAAAGAGGCGGCCGCTCAACAAGGCGCCCTGGCGCCCAAGAAGTAAGTTGGCCGCCGCGCCGGTGACGTCACTCCACTAACGGCCGGCGGCGAGGGCGAGGGCGGCGGCGACGCGGTGGGGGCGGTGGCGCCGGCGGGAGCATCGGCGGGGGCGGGGAGGAATCGATATAGAGGCGGGGGTGTTCACCCACGTTGTCTCATAGCTGCGCCCCAATTCTCGCACAGCACAATCCCCGCCCACAATACTCACCGCACGAACACACATGTAAAATCTTTGCATTTTTTTTCTTTCCGTGATGCCAAAGAATTTTTGTTTCCGCTTTTGTGTCATTTCGCTTTTTGCAGATTACGACGTTCAAGGAGAGTGATAGTTGTTGCGAAAATATTGGGAAAAAAATATCAGTAAAAATGAAGCCATCAGAATTTCTAAAAACACTATAATCAATGAGAGAGGAAAGTTTAAAATCAGGTTCCTAAGGGGTGTAAGTAGATTGAAAGAAAAGGGGTACAAGCGAATAATTACAGGAGTTTTGAACACGTCTGATAAAAAGGAGAGTAAGCGATCTGGCTGGCGAAGGCGATGAGGAGCGGGCACTGATGAGAAAGTAAGGCGTCGGATGCGCCAGGTGAAGTGGAACGCTCGATGGCAGGGGTGGGAGGATGGGGTGGGGAGGGGGGGGGAGGTGCACCTCCTTCCCTCGATCGATTGGTCGCCCCCCCTCCCCCCCACCAGCGCCCTCGCCAATCGCCCGCGTGTTTGTCCGTCGCCCGGTCAAAGGCTTCGCCTGCCGTTCCCGCCCTCGCCGCGCCCCTCCTCTTCCTTCCCCTCCCCCACCGCACTTGTCGTCTTCTCTTCAGCCTCGCCCCCTCCATGCCCGCAGCGCCGCACGGCTCGCTTTAAGGCTCCGGGGAGCGAGGCCGCTGGGCGCGCGCGACCACTGAAGTTGGCTGCGCCGACAGCCGCGCCCCGCGGGCGCCCCAGCACCCACGACCTGCGCTACGAGGGGACGATGGAAATCAGGTGCCAGCCACCATCATCTTTTCCCTTCCATTCTCTTTGCTTTTATAATTGAAGGGCTGGTGCAGTAACACGATACGACACATCCACCAAATCGAATCTCTCGCTGATCGGAAATGTTGATATCTCGATTTTGTCTCACCTTTTTACAGCCTCAAGACCTTCATAAATATGAACAAGACATAAATGATGACGGATAAGTCACACTTTTCCCAGCATGAAGATATTAACATTTATAAATAAAGGAGGCTTGCGGTCGCTAGTGTGGCTCAATACCGTCAAATTCTGGGCAGCTGAGATTTCGGCTAAAGTGTTGCAATCAAAGTGAATACGTATTTGCAAAATGATGCCTAATAATGGCATGACATAATTTAGACCATTTTATACTAATAACTTTTCGACATGTAATTGAAATGTACTTCAAGATTATATTTATAACCCGGAACCACAAATTGAACAGCAAGATTTTTTTTAATGATAACTTCATTTTTCTCTCATACATATTAGAAATTGTTTTTCTGTGTCAGCTACGTTTCTTAATGTTAAACGTATTACGAGTAAACAAGTAAAACAATGAACTACATACACGGTCATATACAAACGCATTAAAAATATTAAACTCGTTGTTTCCTCTATGTTTTATGCATGAATTCAGCATGAAAATGTTTATTAGGAAGAATTGACACTTAGCCAAACTATTTAAGCAAAATTTGTTCATAATACAAAGTTTGTAGGTTCGAACGTAGGTTTACCATTTAATTTTCAAAATGTATTTTTTCTAAGTCGACATAAACATCAATCTAGTAACATATAAAATATACCGTGATAACTAGAGGCCATCTTTTTACAGGAAATTCTGACTTTAATCTGTCGACACAGGACATTAAATAATTAATACTTGATTACTTTGTTCTTACACGACACACGATAGCATGTTAAAATAAGGTATCTCCTCAGAGAGGTAGACAGCCGTGACAAGCTCTAAGCTCCTTACTTCTCTCCCGACACATATGGCAGTGTAGTACATTTATGTATTAGTGTGTGTATAACACGAGAGGGGAGGTCAAACGAAGGAAAGACGTTTTGAGAGAAGAAACTACCTATGCGAGCAGCCAGCTACTAAAATTCTTCTCAAAGGTTAGAAACAAATTAGGTGGAATTCAATGCCTTTGTGGTGTTTGGAGGAAAACGTTTTTTAACTATTAATCCATTTTATCCAGTTTTGTCAATGAAATTGTTTTAATATATTTTTCGACTTGAAAAATGTTTCCAGATTCATTTAAAACAAAAAAAGGAGTGTATCAAAGTAATTGACATGGTTGGCTACGGGTTCGATTGATACTTCTTTGTGGGGTTGGTCGTTGGTAACAATGTATCTAAAACGTAAACAAACCAAGGGGCGTTAGCGATTATCCTTAGGTACTTTGGAAAATTTATATATTTTGTTCATGTTAGTTCTTGCGGCACTAATCCATATGGGTAATGCGTATAAAAGGTGGGGTCTTAAGAAGGTTTTGTATAAAGGAATAAAGAAGGGGTCTTATCATGGCTCTACTATACCCGACTTATCTACGGAATCACACATTACATTCGTGCCATCGATCTTAAATGCGATTAGCGATCTTATACGGAATAAAAATTACGATGAAGAGTGAATATGGACCCCAAGCGATGAACTTCATATTTAATAGGAAGTCTTTATTTTAGGAGTAAATGCAATCCTTAGCTCCGATCTTCCAAACGTTACTTTTGAAAAGTCGAAGAAGTTATCGAAGATCAATGTAATTTTAAGTTCGAAAAACAGTGTCAATTGCAGTAGTGAATTTTGTCATGAACTGATAATACAATAAAAGTTTTGTTTTAGAGTGTCATTGTAAATTATTGAAACATTCACTAACAAAAAAACACGAAAAGGAAACGAAGTGCGTAGAAATGACAAAAATGACCTAAAAATCCAACAAATGACCTAAAAATTAAAAAAACAGCAAAAATGATCTAATAACTATACATTTCTATCACCTATGTGACGAGATAAACATTTATTTAGAAGACACCTACGTCTCGAATGCACCAACGAAAAGATGACGTGTTATCAGAATCCTAGCCGTGCTCATTACAAAGCCATCCTTTCTGGTGATTGAGGGGCGAGGCGAGGCGAACTGAGCGCGCCGGCGAGTGCGCATGCGCGTGGCTGCCTCCCGAGGGGCGAAGGCCGCGCTGCGTCACGCGACACGAGGCGCCAGGGGAGGCGGTGGCGGCGACGCGGGCGCGCGGACGGTGAGCAGGCGCGGAATTACTCATACGAGCAGCACACGCCGCGCCGCTGGGGGATGCAGCCGCACTGCGCGGAATCAAGCATGCTTACTTCTAATCTGGTGTAGGAAGGAGGTTTTTGAATGGATTTTCCATTCGAGGCTTCTGACTCAAGCTCAGACAACAACAATAGGATGCTATGATATAAATAAATGAAGTGATAATAAAATAATTAGGGTCGTGACAAAGTAGTGGTTAGGACACACGGCTGCAAACCGAAGGACCCTGTGTTCAAACCCCATCAACGAGGGGATTTTTATCCGGATGTGTCCTATTCAGGGCGATCCCGAGTTTCATTCAGCCTTCTTTCAAACTGAGAACCAATATTTGTTGGCTTTATTAAAAGTGAATATTGGTAAAAATACGCACATGATGCATCTTCTCCCACTTCCAGAAATCATGTTATAAGATCTTCTGTGACCCGTTAATCTACAGAGGGCCCTGGAAGTGGAGAAAGCTAATGCCAAAAATGGCTTATGAACATGAGTCCTAACCTCCTGTAACCCTAAACTAGGTATTCTTACAGTACAAAGGGAAAAAAAAAAACAATATAATACGTAACGTCGTGAACGAAGGGTGTACTTTGAAATATCTGAATTCTAGGAATATAATTAAGTCAAAACGGAAAAAAGCTACAAAAAATTGATATACTACTACGTTGCGTATTGATATTCAAGTTGTTAAAGATAGTGCAGTTCATTTTCACGACCAACTATTCTATTTTTCTCTAACTTTGGCAAACATCATTTGTCGTGTTTCGGGTGTACTTTCTACACTAACGCTGTACATGTCTTCCTCGGACGGCCTTCACCAAACACGTCAATGAGTCCAACTTCCTTCACAGCTTCAATGGCTTCAATTTCGTTGAAGATATCCATGCTGACTTACGATCACTCACAGCTGATTCACAACAACAAACTGCCAAGGACAGACGCCAAACGTACGAAACTATCGTTTGAACATTTGATTTGAGAAGTCGACACGGGGTTTTTAGACGTTGCCAAACGTTGCTAGAGGAGTAACGCTGGTGTAGTTACACCTCGCTTACTCCGCGATTATTAATAGAAAATTACACTTCGCTTACTCCACGCTTACTCTGAGAGTAGTTACTTCCGAAGTAAATATGTTACTCCTGGCTTAAACCAGACCTTTATTAGTAAGGCTGAATAAGTTCAGTAAGTTAAAATAAGAATAATTGTTGGCGCAGGTTTCTCAACAAATACAATTGTGTTTTAATTATGGGTAACAGATTCGCAACAGGAAACATTTTTATTATGCAATACAGTATCTGACATACACTTTCTGAAGATTACCGTAGAGGAAATCGATTTGACGTTGAATCTCTTGAAGGAGGCTTTGTCTGTGTGGCGTCTGAAGCTGAGAGACGTGTTTGTTTTCTTTGCTGGGAAGTCGCTACACTTGAGCTAACACTTCGTTACTTCGTTTCTGAGTGTCTCTTGACACCACGACAAGAGAGATCGATTAATATATTCGTGAACACATCTAAAAGGCTCACAAATACCGTTCAAATCATGCCTTGATAAAAAATTTTTTGTTCAAATTGAAACTTTATAAATGATAATATGTACTAAAAGATAGTTTAATGAAAGTGTAAAACACCCCATTGCCCAATTGTCACATGATTTCAGTTCGGTTGGGAGAAGAGAGAGATTTTCGTGTGATTGGTAGTTTTCAATGGTTTCTCAGATCAATACCAGAGAAGAACCCTAAAAAACGAGATATGAATCACACGCAATCCTCTCCTCCCCATTCTTGGCCCTTCCTCTCCTTTTACACAGACACAAAGCAGTGGCGAATCCTGAACATTATTTCAAGCATACCGCACTTTATGGAAGCTACCTCTACCGTTGTCTTTTATTTTGAGCTTTTCTGAAATTCCAATACTATGAAATTCCGTCCTTAATAATTGGTTTGTAAGATAATTACACCAACCACTAACTTCTGGATCATTTACACAGTCCATTTTCACACAAACTTGAGAAAAGTGTAACTTACGAACTATCAGAGAAGGACTGTTCATCGCAATATTTTGCGGGGCCTACCGACCGCCCAGACGCTCATCCTCCGTCCTTCCTGCCCTTGAAACATGAGGAGCCCTAGGTTATCACGGCTGACATGCGGTGACTTCGCCTGCGCTAGCGAATTCTGTGGACAGTATTAAGAACTGTTTGAAACTTCTCACTCTAATGCACTTCATAACGCTTACGTATGCGGAAGACTGACTGGTATCTGTTTTAAAGCTTTCAAAATCTCAATAACTTTACAAAATTACCAAACTTATGAAATATTTTTATACACTTCGAAATACTAGATATATCGGCGGTATAAGCGGTGTATCGAAAATTTGCACGACACAAACATACTCTTACACTTACATGCACTACACTACCACACATATCGGGAAATCAGTCAGTAACTTAGAGTTTGTCTTGGCTGGCTGAGCTCAGCAGGCGAAGATATAAGAAAGGGGGGAAAATTCGTTTGGGTTGACGGCGGATCTCACGCTCTAGAAAGTGAAGAATACCGCCACCTTCAGGGTATAAAAATTACTACACTTCCAGGACTAATGACCAAAGAAGCTGACGCACCCCGAAAAACAAAACTACACACTCACTCAGCCACCTGCATGTTGCGGATGGGCTCCCAAGACGATTGTATAACAAGTTCCATAACGCGAATTCTATTTCATACTTTTCCCACTGACGGGAAAGCATGCTCAACTGTAATGTAGCATTAGCTTCCTGGAAGCAAATAATTCAATAATTTTTATTCATATTTAACATAACTTAAAGTCCGATTTGCGAGTTCCGGTCAATACCAAACTGATAGCAATAATTATTTATATTATGAAGGTTGTAATGATCGAGCGACGACAAAAAGAACGAAGGCCTTTGGATCGAAGGTTTTTTGATGCCGATCATTAGAACTCGTCAACCTCCGTGGTACATATACGATTTTATTTTTTACGTACTTGTTTACCACTCAGTTTCTTATATACATGTTGTCGCGGCAGAAAGTATTATTCCTTCAAGAAGGACATGATGGATAAGAGCCCAAAATGTATTGCTGATTTATCCTTGGAAATAGATTTTATTACATTGCAGCGGTTTTTTTCGAATTCAAAATTCAAGTAGTATATGGCTTAGTGTAGGGACCACAGAATAATGAAAACGTGCACACAATTCACTTCTCCCCATATCACGTCATACACAGTTTTTAACTGTTTTTGACTTAAATAAATAGATAAATAAATGTTTACTAATTAACTAGTTATTAACTTCACTTCGTTTGTCTTTTCATATTTCCTTCCAATAATTCCCTCCATAAGTGAACATGTAGCACTTTTCAACTATTTCCGCATTTTTTTCATCACCACGATTCTTTCGATCTAGATGTTTTGCAGTGCACGTCGAACTCCTTATTAAAGGCAAAAAAACAGCAATAACATATCAGTAAAAAATAAAATAATTTTCATGACCCGCAATCCATTTCGCAAACCGTCGCATGCACCGTGCATAAGAAGGCATGGGCCGCTGGAGACTAATCCGGCCGCCGCACCGCGGCGCGCGCGTCGAGTGGCGGGCGGAGCTGCCCCTGCGCTGTTTACGCCCCCGCGCCGACGGAGCTCCACCCCTCCCTCCATCGCCCCCCCACCCCTTCCGGCGCCGGCTTCCTCGTGCTGCTAACCCACTTATCCTCTGCCTGCGTGCGCGCCCGCCCGCCCGCCGCTCAGGGCCACACAAGGGCGCGGGCTCACCGGGGCTCTAGGGCATGCTTGCCAGGCTGGCGCATCCGGGTTTAGTTGGTTGTTCAGGGCCTTCAGCGATTTTGGGCCAGAAGAACGTATTCCTCGGTTTAAAATTTCAAAATCTATTGTAATGGGCATTATCATTTTTTTTTATGAAAATAACTTTATTTTGATAATTATATGCGTTACATGTTAAAAACAAAATAAACACTATCTGCGAATGAGAAGTGTGGCATCCTGCCGCCATAAGAGACCGTGCTATTAACTTGAACTCGGGCGTTTTGGATGTCATGTATTACTGGATAAAATCCGGGATAGCTATAATTCTGGCATGGTAGCGCGGTTTAATTCATTATAATTTCCCGGTTTTTTTAAACTGATGGAAGGCCCAGTAAATGAATTTAGTGATTCAATGGACGCAGAATTGCATCGTTAATTCTCTGAAAAAGGTTAAATATTTGAAAATAAAATGTAAATTAGAAGGACCTAACAGGAAAGTTTAGTGACATTCGCATAAGGATATACTTGATTAAACTTTGAATAAATGAAATTGATCATTAATCTTTCCGTGAAAACAAAACATTACGATGTCTAAATCATTACGTTTTAGATCATTATTTTAGCTCGCGGTCATTATTTTAGCTCGTAGTCAAACTATCGTGTTGATTTAACAGACACAAGCAGCTTTCGCCTACACATTTCTTCATTAGATGCAAATGTGACATCAGAAGTGGGGCGAAAGATTCTTATGTTTATTTCCCTCAAAAAACTCACAATTCAAAGAAACAAAATACATAATCTTGTTCTGGATAGAAATATTTTCCTTATTGAATTTAGTAAACATAAAATAAACTCGGAAAATTAAATTTTAATTCGCATGTTAAACAAATAACTCAACAACTCAAATATGTATATACTAAAATTTTATAAAATTCAGAAGTGTCTTGATGTTAAAATAAACAAAAAGGTTTTGAAATGATAAAGACCAATATAAATAGAATAAATAACTATTTTATTATAAATAAAAAATATTGTAAATTAAATTTCGCATACTTTTCGCTAGTCTCTCTTTAACCTCTATTAATCATAGGCGATGATACGAACAAATTTGTCTTTTAACAATCATTGAACTTTCTCTATCGGAAGGAACAGTTATTTTCCCTATCTAGGTATGCAGAAATACGATCGTAGATTCATACATTGTGCTATATCCTTGGACATTCAGAGAAATTCATTCGAGTTTCTCGAAAAGAATAGATCTGCTTACTGCCTCTTTACGATTCTGTTCATTCGCCCACGAAAAGTAATAACCTCATTTCTTTCTCCCTGCAACACGTTGACCTATTTTCTGGAACACATAAGTTCACTTCTTTCAACTCCTATCCTTGTCTGTCTCCTCGCAATTTCCTACAGTACGCTCGTCTCGGTAGTTTCCAGAAGTTACTTTGTTCTGTTTTCATCCGCTCCAATTCCCGCTGCCTGCCTCCATCTTGGCTTCACAACAGCCTTATTGACTCCAGCCTCCTCATTCCGCGCATATTTCTTCTTCAAGAAGGTAGCGTTTAGTAAATAACTTGGTTACGCCGTTACTCTGTTTCCGGACTTATTTGAGGCAAATATTTTTTCCATACTACCAAATAGTTATGCTGCAAAAAAGAATAATTTAAATATACATATTCACTTTTTTGAGATTTTATACCTTTCGTATGTTACTAATTTTCGCTGTTCTAATCTTTGAGATTCCGGTTCAATGGAGCGTTAATTGTTCAGCGTGAATGAAGTTCTTACATACACAGATTTATACCTGAAGTAAAAGCGGAAAACGCAAGACAAAATTATGAATTTTTTGAACAATTTCAATGTCAATAGACAAACAACAGTAATGGTATCTTTTATTTGGGATCTCGGTTATTGCAGAAAACTCATAGTGTGCATGCCAAAGCACATATACATGTAAAATAAGACTAAAAGGATAATCCTACAGCAACAATTAACAATATGCATTGAAGAATAATATCACTGGTTTCTTTCCAAATGAACTTAATGAAACAGTATAAATTGCAATTTCCGGCTTGAATATTTTAAAAACAGATTCTGTTTTCTTTCTCATTCGTGTGATGAGATTTAGTTCTGTACAAACAACCGAAATTTTATTTGTAAGCCACAGTCGCATACTGGCAACTAGAGTGTAAACTCCTGCGGCTTATTACCAGAAGTGTCGCAGCTATGAGCAGTCATTTGCGCTTCGTGACATTCCCGGAAAATCAAAACTTTCCCATGTACCTTAGCCTTTCTGGGCTTCCTAGACTTCATGTGTCAATTTTCAAACGACTCCAGCCAACCTTCTTTAAACTGCTTTCAAATTTATATTACAAAGCAGGCTTCTCAATTACTTTGTAGTGCATTTTTAATCGCGTTTTTTTTTCAGTATTGTTATATTGGAACAGCTTTAAATTCTATCTCTTTCTTGGTATTAACTTCATCTTTTAACAACCAAAGTCGCCTTATCCTACCACTATGGGTTCACTCCACACGCCTTTGCTTTGTTGCTTCTCAGAAGCGGCTCAAGCACGTTTCTTAAGAGAAAGAAATAAGGCAATTGCATAAGTGCTTCAAATGTAATGAGATGCAATTTGATTCAAATGAAACTTACAGCAAATTAGATTACACGCGTTCTTGGTGGGATAAGAGAGAAACATCTATCGATTGGATTGGTTCCTGCCCCAGAATTCTGCCAGTTGTAAAACTACACCGAGTGCCAGCCTCTCCCACGAACTGTCTCTTGTCAGAGTGTGGTAACTAGATCCACGCCCACAGACGCGTTGATCTAGTTAAAAGGAACGTATCTAGATGGCAGATCAATCAAGGGAAGAACTTCTCTCTCTTCTGTAGAGCTCCATTATAAAAAGTTTCCTCACCCGATTGCAGGATGCCTATAAGTTTCGAGTGACTACTAAACGAGAGGAGGAAGTACTGAGAGTTCCTCCTCAGATTTTGATCGTTTTTGCATCGCATGAACGAGCGCGTAGCTTAAAACTCAAACAAAAGTAAAATTCTCAAAACTATCAATTCGCGAATTATACAGTTTCTCTCAAACACTAAAGAAATTATTTTATTTGATAATTACCATTCAAAATAAAATATGCAATGAGAAATTTCCTCACTGTTCACTTTGAGTTGCTAATCTACCTTACTTCTGTTCGTCCATCGTAGATGTTCAGAATTTATGTTATTCTCACAGGTCTGACCGTTTGCGCTTGCAACAGACTACAGCGAGAAATGCAATGTGAGAAATGTGTGACGAGAATTGAGGAAAATCGAAACAAGAGACACGTATCGACCCCGAAACACGAATGTGCTTCTCCCTCTCCACTTCGGAGGTGAAAGGGTTTGTCAAGCGGTTCGGCCGGCGAGCAAGTTTCCTTGGGCACATTTTCGCTCCCATATTCATTCGTTCTCTGATATCCAGGTGCACAACGTGGCTGGTAAGCACTAAACAGTGAGACAAACTGAGACAGGCTATAAAATTGAGCAGTGAAATGTGTGATACACAATACGTTTCTTAAATTTTACTTTATTTTTTTTCTTTAAATTGAAAGGAACGACGAAAAGTTGTGTTCCAAATTATCATTACTGGTACGAAACCAGAGTATAACTAATCTATTATAAAAGAGTGAATGTACTCATGCTTCTATGGGCCACACAAAACTTGAAGATCACTGGAGTGATTACTACCCAATTTGGCACGAATATTTTTGAGTGGGTAAGAATAAAAAATTTGCGTAGTTGCAATTGTTACCCCAAATGTGCATTTTTACAATATTTAATTAAATGCATTTCACAATGCATGGGCGGTACTGTTACCGAGCAGTATTATTACCTGGCAGTACTGTTACCGGGCAGTACTGTTACCGGGCAGTACTGGTACCGGGCAGTACTGTTACCGGGCAGTACTGTTACCGGGCAGTACTGTTACGGGGCAGTACTGTTAGCAGTACTGTTACTGGGCGGTACTGTTACCGGGCGGTATTGTTACCAAGATGTACTGTTACAGGGCGGTACTGTTTTATCGGGGGGAACTAGAGAAAACGGGGCGGGGCCAAGAGGGACTGGATGCAGTGGGCAGCGTGTCGGCTAGTAGAGCAGCCGTTGGATAGTGGGGTCTTCCCCCCTCCCGGAATCTCTCACCAGGGGGGATACCGCCCCAGCCGGGACAATCTCTACGACCGGCCGGGATCTTTCCCAGCCGGTCTCCCGGAATGTAGTAGTTTGTGTGTAGGGGTAGGTAGAGTAGTGCGTTTGTGTGTAAGGGGTACAAGAAAAGGGAAGGAAAAATCACCCGCGGTCCATGGCGTATTTAGTAGGGTACTGCATCGGCATTCACCTGGTGTTAATGGGAGTAACCCCGGAAAACTACTGATCAGAGCAGACGGCCGCTAGAATTCTTCTCCAGACAGCAATAGAATTCCATCCAGCAATCTGGCTGTCGAAAATCCTGTCACTGTTTGGACTCGAATCTATGACCTTCTGGTCATAAGTACTGCAGTGATATTAGTTGATGCCCTAAGCCACCTTTTCCGGTCGGGGCGAGTGAACTGGAAGGAGCAGGAGAGGAAATGTCGGGCGAAGAAGAGGAGTGAAACAGGGGGCCGAAAGGAGGGAATGGGCGTAGCGGAAAGACCACAATAAATGGAGGAAGCGTGATGATTGATTGAAATTGAGTTTCATTTCCGGATCGTCAACCGATAAGGTAATTAATCCCGTAAGTGTAGAGAATGTTAGTATCACAGGATGTAGCGACTACTTCCTCCGTCGGATGGTGAGATGCGGCAACGACCTACATGTTGACTTATGGTCTTTTCCCCAACCCCGTATTTCCCACTTGCGTGACACTGCCAAAGCTCTAGGCTCCCGACGGGTCTCCGGACATGTGTGGTAGTGTAGCATATGGAAGTGTAAGTGTGTGTAAATTAAGGATTTGGATAGGACACCTATACTTATATATACTACAATACCACACTTGTCGGGAGTTCAATCAGGAGCTTGAAACTTGTGCCGTTTGGGATGGGTGACCCCCTGGCGAAGACATCTAGGGAGAGAAACTCCCGTAAACCGGCGTGTAGGTCTGCGCCGGATCTCGCTTCCCAGCCTGAGAGGAACAACGCTACCTCTCGGTATGTAGCAAGAACTACACGTACGAAACTAACGACCAAAACAGTTGACGCGCATAACATGCAGTTCATCAATCAGTCAATTCAATACGTGTACGTTTCGCAGTAGGTGAAGTCTATGGCGGGTGGCCTTTACATCTGCTCCTCTCCCAACCAGCCGTGCAGTCTTTGGCCGCAGTACGTCTGTCCTCCCACTCGCTCAACCAATCGCCGCCCGCGGAGCAGCTCCTCAGTGAGAAGCAACTGTTGCCGCCGCCAGAGCAAACAAGTTTCCGGTGTATGACTAACTTCGTAAGGATCCTCTGCGAACATCTCCAGTTGCACGGTAATTCCGCAACTTCGCACAGAGAGGGAGGCTGCCTTTAACTGGAACACAGTTGGAGCGGAGTCACGAAACACGGTGAGCTTACGAAACCGCAAACGAATACGTACAAAGATACCGAAACATAAAATAATTTCTCTGAAAATGTTTTCTAGGATCTTAAAGTGAAAATGAAGATAAATAATTATACAAGAGAAATAAATATAAACGAGGTCATTCATTTTACCAATAAATGGAAATAAAGTCTTATTATCGCTAATCTTTCAGTCTTCTATTTACTTAAAAATTACCGTTTATTTACATTACTTTTTTGTTTCTGTCCTTAGTTTTGTTTTTGTCTCATCGCTCCCATTCTTCTTTTAGTCTTATATTCGTTTTACTTCATATTTTCATGATGGTGACCACTCTTCTCGTTTCTTAATGGATTGTGCTTTGGGGAATACGTTCTCCGAAGAGATACATTTTTCAGGAAAGTTGATTCGAAATAGATATGTTTGGGGAATTTGACGTTGTACACGGAGACGGCGAGTCTTCAACGTCGTAAACACGAAGTTTCTTGTCAGCAAGAGCGCTAAAGTTTTTGGAAAAACCCGATCCATTTCTCGCAAGACGTACGCAACCGTTATATCATCCTCAGGACTATCTCAGGATTACTGTTTTGTACCCCTAATGAAATAATATCCTCAACGCTTTATCTTACTTCGTTAGAAGTTTACCACTCGTGGATTAATAGCGCATGTAAATACTTTTATTCTTTAATATTTTATGAATAGTTCTGTCTATTCACCACGTTGAAATATGCCAAAAGCAATTTAATTGATACTGGCTCAATTGAAAGACCGCTATCGAGTGTTTCTCCATGTTATTGCACTAGTAAAGTATTTATTGATAATATTTATAATTTGTCATTAACCTTTTACGATTTTCGTGTGTGATCTCATTCCTATTGTAGTTCTCAGCGCTGCCCCAATCGATGTTGGAGTAAGTTGTTCATTAAGATGCTGTTCGCGGAAGTAAACAGATTGTAGTGCAAATAAAGTGCAGGAATCGTGAAGGCGTGATCATACAAAACAATTGCTGTGACGATATTCAATATGACAAAAGACAACAGATCTTCCTGCAGAAAATGTTTGATGTGTTTTAGGTGGTGACTTCTCCAAGGAGAGAATACTATAAGTGAATGACTTCTGATTAAGAGAATACATATATTCTGGAGGAAAGTAGAAAATCTGGGTAATCAGTAGTTACCCAAATTTATTCTCCATTATCCGACGGCAAAATTTTGGAGTTCCCTAGTTACAACTGAAATAACGACGTACACAGGCAATAATTGTTTTTTTTATTTATTTTATTTTATGTCGCATCAACTGCAAAGGTTATTAGCAACATCTATACAATCACATTAATATTTTGTACATGGGGAGTTATGACATTTATAGGAACATTCACATCACATTAATAAAGTTTATACACTTGTCTTATATGTCCCCGTACAATTTTATGGTCTTCAGAAAATTGAGAAACCGATTACATTTTTCTCTGTCCTTCAGCACACTTGGCATGTCGTTCTCAACACCATGTCTCGTCCGGTCAGTCTCAAACCTGGGGCACATAAATAGGTGATTAACATACATAGAAACATTACACACATTACACATAACAGCTGTTTTTCCTGTGATCAGATGGGCATGTGTGAGCTTGGTGACCTATTCTGCATCTAGTTAACACAACCTGGTCAGCTCTGCAGAAGAATGTGGCTGGATTATAATCATCATATTCACATATACTTCTTAATTTACATCGGGCGTTGTTATTCCATTCCTGTCTGTCCAATTCTTGTAATTTTCTCTTGATATTGGCATGATAGTCCTGTGGTATTATGGGGAGGTTACTTCTTTCATCAAGTTGTGACGCTCTTTTGCGGATCTGTCTGCCAGCTCATTCTCCTTGATACCCACATGAGCCGGGATCCATCCAAAAACTATATCTTTACCTTTAAAGTTCAAGTTTCTAATCTTACTAACAATGTCTAAAGCTAGCGAGTTTCCTGAATAAAAGACATTTCCAATAGTCGACAGAGCCAATTTGGAGTCTGTTACTATAAAAAATTTACGTTCACTGTCTTCGAGAATGTAGTCTAGTGCTGTGATGATGGCATATAATTCGCTGGACAGGACTGAGTACTTGTCGGGCAGTTTGGTTGATATTACTCTTGTTGACGTTACAGCGGCACATCCCACCAAGTTGCTACTTTCAGCCATCTGTATATATTTTGTTGTAGTTCTCATATTTGACTATTTCTTGTCCTATTCTGGCTCTTATCTCTTGGTTGTTAATTTTTGACTTCTTAGGATTGTTTATCAGCTCCTCAGCTTTAATGTCCTGCATGGTCCATGGTGCATAGTCAGTGATACTAATAGGTTTAAGAGGGGGAATTTTTTCTGACATTGTGCTTAGTATTTGTATAGCCCGTACACTGATTGGTTTTGGTAGTTTCTTTTTGAAACATAATTGCTTCCTATTTCTGTATGTAAGCTGGTAAATTTGGTTCACAGGGTTGCTGCAGTTAGCTGTAACTTTGATTATATATCCTACAATTAGATTTCTTCTTCTTTTATCCAGGGGTGGTAAATTAGCTGCCTGTAACATGCTTATCACTGGACTTGTTCTATATGCACCGCATATAAGCCTGGCACCAGTGTTATTGATAGGGTCGAGTATTCTTTTAATATTCTTATTTGCAGAATATTATATTTGTAGAATATTTGTAGAATATGCTGCCATAATCCATTTTAGCCCTGATCAATGCCTGGTATGTTCTTCTAAGCACTGTATAATCGGCCCCCCACGCCGAATGACTTATGATTTTCATCAAGTTTAGTCTTTTCGTGCATTCCACTTTCAGGCTTTTAATATGAGGTATCCAGGATAATCTTTCGTCAAGTATCAGGCCTAAGACTTTTAAGGTTTTACATTGTTTTATCTTGTGTTCACCGATATTCAGGGATAGAGTCTTCTCAGTGGATCGCTTCCTGGAGAAAATAATGAATGTGGATTTCGTCTTGGAGAATTTTAGACCAACTTCATTGGAGAATTCGAGGATGGTGTCTAAGATGTTTTGCGCTATAACTGCTATGGAGGACAGATGTTTTCCAGTGATGCATATATTACAGTCATCCGCATACATGCTTACTAGCGCGGGAGGTTTGATTTTGGTCTGCAGTTCATTTATTATCAACAGAAACAAGGTCACACTAAGCACTGAGCCCTGCGGTACTCCATTTGTCAGCATATATCTCTCTGATAAGGCTCCTCTTACTCTGACATTAATATAACGTTCTTTAATAAAGTTATGCACGAACTTAGCTATGTTGCCTTTAATTCCATGTTTCGTTATTATGTCCATAACACGCCGTCGCCAAACCATCTCATAGCCTTTTCAATGTCGAGGCTTAGTACCACTGTGAACATGTTATTGGCGAATCCATTATAGATAGCGTTCTCAATTATTGCAATGCTGTCTAAGGCAGATCGGTTCTTGCGAAAACCACTTTGGTGAGGCGATATTAGCTGATGTTTTCTAGGTACCATTTAAGTCTGTGGTTCACTACCTTCTCAAGTAATTTACACAGACAACACGTTAGGGCAATAGGCCTGTAGCTGTCTACTAAAAATTTGTCCTTACCAGGCTTGTGAATTGGAACAATAACTGCTTCTGACCATTTTTGTGGGAAGACATTGTTTAAATATTGATAATTGTAAATGTCTAAAAGAACCCTGATAGCTTCTTCAGGGAGCATCCGGATAAATATGTTAGGTATTCCGTCGGGACCGGCGCTGGTGTCTTTTAGTTGACGTATATTTACCTTAAGTTCTCGGAGCGTAATGGGTACATTCAGTTGTTTGGAATCATCTATTTCATCTTCTTCTATTTCCTGATTTAGGGGAGATCTCTCAGTTTCTTCTTTATGTTTCGTGAAGCGCAATAATTGTTATAGAGCTGAATAAACATATATCAACTTTTTAATTGAAATAACAAATTTATGCCACAAAATGCCAATATTTTGAACCTACTGACACATAAGTGCTGTTTATTTCACGAGTGTGATTTGTGCAGATTACCTGAATATTTGTTTATGGTTTTTTTAAAAGCCCGTTTTCCAGATTCTGGCTACTAATGTAAGCCAAACATTCATTTACGCCTTGGACGTATATAACATCTTCAACATCTTCAAATATCATACATTGAGTTTGAAATACTAATTTCCAAAATATTATAAAGTTAGAAAAAGTGTAACATTGCCTCCTGAGAAGAACATGAACCAAAACAACACATTTAGCGCCCAAAGTTTTAAGTAGTGTTTGTAAAAAGATGGTAAATATTTCGTTATAACTACCGTGGCCAACTTCACTGAGAAGCATTTTTTCGGTCAGATAGTGTATTTAACATGAATTAAACGCTCGCCATTGTATGAGCTTGTTTGTGCAAGCGAGTAACTTGCTCTGGTTTGAAAAATATCTAACAAAATGAAAACTGACTGGTCTGAAAGTGATCTAAAAAAATAAATAATTAATAAAAATATACCTTCGAACATTTGCAAAAGGGAAAAGGACATAATAATTGTGATTTTTGTAATCCTTTAACTGTTAATTGTTTATGGTAACTGTCTCCTGGTGAGAACTTTTTGCAGACATTTCGTGTTCGATGACAAATATCTTTATAGAGAAGAGGAGTACAAACGTAGAGTTTGCGCCAGTCCTAAAATTTTCTCTTTATTTTTATATTTATACACATAATATTTAAAGGATTCTGAAAGTGAACAATTTTTTTATCTGAATGTTCTAACCGCTTTAGTAATATGCATATATCCAAAACCGAGTCTGCCTCATTGTATTTCATATTCTCTCTAAATTTAATGTAATAGATATATTCTTCTCACATTGAAAATACATTTTTTTTATATCAGAAAGTTTTATTATGGTTACAGTGTTCATAATACGTCCAGCAATGCTTTCCACAAGGATTTTTTTTTACTCCACGTCTTGTCGATAAGCAGGTTGACAAACTGAATGGCGGTTTAACCCAAAATTAAAGGGAAGTTGATCCCAAAACATTATACTGATGTTAAGTTTTATAAACTAAAATCTTCTCTAATATAATAAAGAATTTTTTACTGATATAAAAAGGAAAAATTCTTATATTCTCTGCACATGCCTTTTTACACCCAGATAACTTTTTTTTGACGTGAACTTCCGTATACAGATTTTGAACGAGTTTCCCAAGAAGTCTTTAACTTTTCAGCAGAATTATCAAAGTAATTTAAAGTTCTTTAATGACAAACAGCAGGGAATGCTATTGTTGCAACGGAAGTGTTCATGTAAGTTTAAATTACTCAAAGTTATTTACTAATGAAAACAAGTATCGATTGATACAGTTTATTGCGTTTTCGCTTAAATAAATTCGAAAACGGATTTGATTTGATGTTGGAAACTTCATAATGAAACTTTTTCTGTAGTTATTTGATATTACAACAGCATGTTTTTCATTCTCTTCATAAATTGCTTATTAAAATATCATGAAATGAAATATTTGTTAGAGCTGAAGTATTAAATTAGTATCTTAACCACACAATATTGCTTTCCTGCTAGAACCCAGCAACATGGTCATGTAAATTGTGACTTTTCATACAAAATTTCCCTTTGGTCTTATATTTCAATGCAGATGGATCGTCACGAAGTTGCAAAGCTATACTATATATTATTATCTTCATCACAATAATAATTTAATTATTAATGGAATGTAATAAACCACTACCCAATAGAAAAATGCTTATCAAGAAGCAATGGCAAACTCAAAAAAACCGATGTGGGTAGAAACTAGTGAATAATGGTAGCCCCCCTACACATTTTATAAGTCATTTGGTTTTCATTTTTAACGATTTAAGCTGTCGCTATTATGGCGAACCATGCTAATTTAAACTGTTGTCCTGTTGCCTATAATTAATTCAAAATGAGAAATGAGTATTATTTGTAGTGCATGAATTTTCCTCTCAACAATCATTGATATCGTCCCTATTTAACTAAATTATTTTTGATTCTTTATGGTTGTATTAGATTTATTAATTGTATATCGTCATTTTAAAACCGACTGATATGATGTAAAGGGTTACATTGACCTGCAAAGGTGGCTGAGGGTAACAAGTAATATCACTGCAGAACCTATAACCAGGGGGTCCTAAGTTTCGAGTTCCGACGGTGGCTGGATTTTCGACACAGGCTTCTCAGCTAGTAGAATTCAGTTGCTGTCTGGAGGAGAATTCTAGAGATCTGTTGTTTTCCGTGGTTTCTCCAATCAGCACCAGGCTAACGTCGGCGTAGTACCTTCATAAACGGGCCACGGACCGCGCTCCCGGTCCTTTCTCACCCGTTTAGTTACACACACTCACATGCACTGCAATACCACACAAGTCGGGAGCTTAGAGTTGGTCCCGGCTGGGGGAGATATCAGGTAGGGGTAAATCCCCATAGCCGATGTAGGTCGGCACCGGATACCGCCATCCAGCGGGGAAAGATCACTGCGATAAAATGCACTACACTTACGGGACTAACGATCTTAGCAGTTGACGCGCCCGGAATCAATAACCACTCAAAAGATTACATTGACACATACTTTCTCAGTTTTTGGGAAAGGGATTGGGATTCATCCATGATAATTACTATTTCATTTACTTTGTAAATTTTAATTTAGATCTGTAACTTAGACCTGTAATCATTATGTGCCGAAACATCGATATAATCAATTAACAGAACCGAATCGAGGTTAAATTTGAGATATAGCCGTTGAATTTTACTATCATATTTTAATCACCACTATGTTTTGGAAAAATATTTTAATTTAAATTTTGTCAAATTTTATTTGTATGATTTAAATGGGGCTTTAAAAATTATTTAAAAATAAATGATATAGATAATTATTCTCTAACTGAATTTACTAAATAAACTTTTTAATGGAGAATTTTCTCTGAGGAAAGAATGCACGATGGTTGTGGATATTTCGTTCCCGACGGCACTCAGCCCCAGGGGGAAACCACGAACGCAAGTTGTGGGGCTGGGGCTGTGGGAGGGAGGCTGCATATTTGAGACGTCCCAGCATGCTTCCCCAACGCCGCAATGTCTTCGTCAGCCGGGAGCGTGGCTTTCATACTTGCATGACAGAGGCCAGGGTAGTGACCGCGAAGACTCCGTTGGCTGCAGATGCAAGGAACTATTTGCTTTGCCTTCAGTTCTGCAGTGCAACCTCGAGGTTTCAAATGCGATAAAATTACCCGATGCCGACAAGAAAGAGCCTTCGTTTTCGTTCAGTGATTCAAGTTCTCTCCATTCGTGAAATACCTTGTCGATTAGAAATAACATTCGAACGTGCAGTACATTTTCATTGTCAACTATACAAATAAAATGTATCAGGAAAGGCAAGTATCAAGGAATGAGATCTGTTGGAGCAAAAGGATACCAACAACTGAAAAAGAAAATAAATTTATGCTCGATTCCGCGCTCTTATTTGGAAATAAGTAAAATATAAACAAGTATGTACTTGTATTGCTAAGTTCTAATGCGCGCAGAAATTTAAAGTAAACTAAGAAACCACCGACCTCTTCAGGGGTGCCTATGAAATTGTCAGATACCCATGAACTCAGGAAAAATCCTAATACAATGAAACAGTTTGGGTTTTGACGAAAAATGCAAATATCTGATTGTGTTATTCCATATACTCTTATTCTGCGATTCCGATTGAATTCTGATACTCAAGGCTTCACTGCTTACAACACAGCTGAAGGCGCATGACAGCAACGCTTCGAGAAAGAGACCGCTCCCAATAAATATTGGCTATTCACGTATTGCTTTATTGATCACCAACAGTTTTGATACTCTTGGTAAAAAGCTGTATACTGGGCATATGCTGTATTTGATATTGCTACAATCGTGAAGATTGTTTTTGTACAAATATTTCATTTATCGCAGTGTTATACGAGGGTATTTTAATTGTTATTGCGCACGCTACGTGATACGTTTTGGAGATTGTCATTTTATGTGGTTTTGTTCAGCAATATCTGTGGTACTATAGCCCACTAGTGATCATTATTTTAATGATGTAAGTCTATATCTAGGACATCATTTAAAATAGTGATCAATTCGCCGGGAGATTTTTGAATGATCATGTCAAATTCATCAATTCAGCAAGAAGTTACAAATAGTTGAAGTTTTTTCGATTATAAAAAGTAGTAAATGATTTTCTTGTACTAAAAAACAATCTTTACTCTGTATTCTTTTCAAATATTGTATATGTAATAAATTAATTATTCCCCAAAACACCTGACCTTTGTTTCCCTGCGTGAATATTATTCAACTACTGTGTTTCAGAATTAAAAACACATTGAACAATAAAGGCGTCACTCATCTACTCTTTACCGTCTTGAAACATGTCAGACATTGATACTAGCTCTGCCAGAGAATATATGTTGTTTAGATCATTGGTACATCATCTTGTGCTGTAAATATGGAGTTACGTGATGGGTGGGCAAGCATCTGGCAAACGTGCATGTATAAATCCGTTTAGCAGTGATGTCGTCCACTTACAAGAGTTGGTGTTGGAGAGATTCCAAACTTCAAGACTTACTGTATTTCTGTTATATTTTCTTTTTATGTTATCCTTACTGGTGAAATCTTAGGAGACAAAATATTGTGAAATAGTTTTAAAAATTGTGCATTAAAATCGTATAGTTTTCTCAAAAGTGATTTTATAGCCCAGGATTTGTGTAGTAAGAAATTCAGAGCAGTCAACACAGCTGGATAGCATATTTCACTGTAACCCTCTTAAAAGCGTTTTGATTCCAGAACGTACTTTGATGTCTTCTTTCCAAAAATACTTTCACAAAATTACGAAAGTACAATTAAGAACAAGAAAAACTTAAAAATATTCACATTTTTAAAAAATTGGATTTGAGAAAACACAAGAAAACGCACATTTCAGAAAACACATTGTTCTGCAATTCGTGTTACAGCTTAGCATAGCAATTGTTCTTCCTTAAGTAGTTAGCAGAACAAGAATAATACTCTCGAAAAAATATTCCCAATTGTATAAAAATATTCAGGATGCTTTTACAATAGTCCTTATATTCATTTTTAGTTGACTTTCATTTATTGAGAAATCGTCTTAAGTGTATAAAAGACATTTAAGACAGTTTGTGTCTTTTTGCATTAACATCTATTCCCTTTACATAACTATTGACTGCCGCTGGACACCCAGCATTAACATCATTGAACATTGTGTTGCCACGGGTTCGAAATCAGTAACCGGTAATGCTCCTTAGGCACGATCGCGCCACACGCTTGAGTTTTCAATTGAGTGACATCTGTTGATGGTTGCATGGCAATTGCTCTCGCTCCCGCCCATCCATTTACATATTTTAAGAATGTTCGTCCAAACGTTTCCGTTCAAAATTATTTGTCCAGCACACGTAAGCTAAGTCCAGTGCTCATAGTCCCCATCATTTTCCTTCAATAGTACATTTCGTCCGGACATTCTTCAGTCTTGGTAATAGCGGCCCAATACAAATATTGCTCGATGATGAATTGATTTATGGTATGTAATGAATAAAGAACGCGTCGAAGCCATTGTAATACATCGAATATGAATAAAATGGACAATTGAAACAATACATGGGAGCAATTTTATACACCGAAAAATACACAGCATTTGTAGAATCGCGAAGATGATTGATGTAAAGGAAATACTAATTTTTAAACCTAAACCTGTAATTTATTTATGATTTCTAAAATGTAACAAAAGTTGATATTTTACTTTGTATATTTATTTTTGTAATAATTATTTCGCGTCGCTTTAAATATTTCAAAAAATCGGGACCGAGTCCGGTAGAAACATTTTATATCAAGAACGTTTCACATAGAACTAGAAAGACGGGCAAAAAATGTTGGATGAAATTAATGATGGACAAATTATATCTGGACAAAGGTGTACTATGGACCAAATGACGTTTGGTGAAAACAAATGGATGAACATTCTGTGAACCTATTTCCATACGGGTAGGCAGGCGGAGGAAGATGGAAACAAACGCTTCTTCCTTGCGCTAGGTGAAAGAAGCTCATTTGCAATGGGTTTACTGTGGTTCAGCTAAAGCAACGCGTCGTTACGCTGCAATGTAGGAAAGTTGCACGTGATAATGGATCACTTTGTGCATTCAGTTCAATACCACTTGTTCTCTGAATGAAGAAAATTCTTTCCTTTGATACCACTCACGGGACGTGAAAGCTGTGATGTGGTGTTGTTTCTAAATGTATTACTGATAAGAAATAAAGATATGCACAATATATTGAGGATGAATATTCAGGAAGATTTTACGTGTATCCCAGCAAACTCTTCAGTAAATTAAATGATGATTACTTACTTGCCCCCAAAACAATGGTTTAGATAAGATTAGAGACTAAAATAAAAATCGAATGAACAGATTTATGATAAAAAGCACTTAGGAAAACGTAATATTACAGTATAATTTCTCCTCCGGTTAAACGTTTGTTGAAACAGCAAGTGAAATAACAACCTGCGTTAAAACGAGTCGCCGGGGCACCCGAGCGTGCAGTTGGGCGAGTCGGCCACCTGAGCGAGACGCTAACGTTTTCGACGTTAAGCTAACGCTTCCGACGCGGAGGGAGGCATTCCAAATAAATCTGCGCGGGTGTTTTGTGCGGTGTGCCAGGCGCCGTTTGCTTTCCCCGCGCGGGCCGGCGACGCGGCCAGACTCGTTTTAGCCGCCTGCCGCGCCGCGCGGGCGGAAACAGCGCGCAAGAACGTGGGAGGGCCGCCCAGGTGAAGGACGGCGCGCGGCGCTCGCCTGGAGCGCATTGAGAGGGAAAGAGGCGGGAAGGAAGCGAACGTATACCACGCGGAACGTCTTTTATTTACCTGTCGTAATATTATGTTAATTTAGGGTGTCCAGGGAGGAAACGTCGAAACTTCGAAAATAAGCTCTTAAGAAAATTTTAAGCAGATTTTGTCTAATA
This sequence comes from Teleogryllus oceanicus, assembly GCA_964035755.1. NCBI lineage: Eukaryota > Metazoa > Arthropoda > Insecta > Orthoptera > Gryllidae > Teleogryllus > Teleogryllus oceanicus. The sequence continues at coordinate 79,604,586 of CAXIVR010000002.1, read as the reverse complement.
AACTACTTGGATATTCCGAATGGCTGAGCCACAATAAGAATTAAAATGTTGGTTTGAAAAAATACTATATATGCAAAAATTTTTATTGCAGAAACATATAAACACTCCAGAAACATGTAAATTGTTCATTATTTACAAAATGAATGAATGTATTTGTTCTCAAAGAGAAATTAACACAAATAAAAAAAGAACCAATTTACACAATTCGACTCCTTCTTTATTTCTGTGTTCATTTTTCTTCTCCCTACACATGTATATAAACTTCCCGCAACAAAAGAACGGAAGAACGTGATGTAGGCTTTCATTACCTGTCGCTGTCACTTGCACTACAGTCTTGACGACCACGATATGATGGTCGGCACCTCAGCCTTCGACGCGACCTCACCGGGACGGCTCAGATCGAAACAGAGGAAAGTAATCTTTTCATTACGGACGGTTTCAGTGAATGATTTTATAGTTCGTCGGCCGTTGAGAAGAATCCAAACAAATTAGGGGCTATAGATGCCAAACAAGTCCTTGAAGAAAATAAGTAACGGTAGTTCTTATTTACATTATTACTTTCTCGTCTTACGAAATCTTCGTTGTTTTTTTTCTATTAAGAAGGCGATATTACTTAAATTATTGAACGATGTGGTTATCAAAAAACTTTTTTTTTTTTTAAATCGGGTTAAATTAATTTTTTTTAATTAATTTAATTTTTATTTAATGTAGTACTTTATTGTCATAAGTCTTATTATTTATTACACATGTACATTTATTACATGTATATCATGGGTTTGTATTTATCTTTTTCTCCCACGTAGAACACATTATACATTTTTTTGAAAATTCAACTTTTTCACCGTTAATTGAGACTTTTGATTAATTTCACGAATTTTACAATAATGATAAATCCGTTTTAATAAAATATATAATCGAATATTGCATGTTAATGTTTAATTCGAATTTCAGATCATTATATTCGTGTAACTATAGGAGCAAACACACGTATATTGTTTACGTTCTGTTCGCAGCTACGTAGTATCTCAAACCATTCGAATGTCAAATGAAACTTTCTCACAGAAAGTACCTAGACCGGTTTATTTCTCCCACAAGAGTGGTAGTAGGCGTGGACAATCCCACAGGTAAAGTAGTAAGGGATAAAAAAAGCACAACATGAAAACAATTCGTCTGGCGTACTCTTAAAAATAGCCTCCCTCTCCTCGGATGTTTTGGTCCGCATGCCTTCCCGCTAGTCTCAAGGCGAACCGCTGCACCGGGGGCCGCTGATTGGCAGACGTACGGCCGCGCGCGCGGGGTTTCCCGTTTTTGCTGGTTGACCGGTTCCGCGGCGATTCTCTGGTTTCTGCTCGCGAGCGCCGCGTCGCCGTCGCCCGCGGCCGTTGGAGCGCGCCCAACGCAAAATTGTATCGAACGGGGGGGCGAGGCCTCGCCTGTAATAACCGCAAGGTTGCCGCGGATGGACGCACGCCATGAGATGACTTGCTTCGACATCGCACTTCTGTGCTTGAATAAAAGGGATAGTGAATACGAGTTGAATATTCGATTGATTGATTGATTTTTTCCTGTTTCCGGGCGCGTCAACTGCTTTGGTCATTAGTCCCGTTAGTGTAGTGCATCTGTTTTTCTCGGGAGATGGCGGTGATCGTCCCCGCTGGATGGCGAGATCCGGCGCCGACCAACCGTCGGCTAGTGGGTTTCCAACCAGGACTCTCCCATCAGCGAAGCACGCCCCAGCCCGGGAGTCAAGCTCTAAGCTCCCGACTGGTCTCCCGGAATATGTGGTAGTGTAGTGCATGTTAGTGTAAGTGTGTGTGTGTGTGTATGAGGAGAGGATAGAACAAGGAAGAGGAAGGGCAGGTCGCGCGCGGTCCGTGGCCCGTTTGGTAGGGTACTGCTCCGGCAGTCGCCTGGTGTTGATCGGAGAAACCATGGAAAACTACCGATCAGAGCAGCCGATCACTAGAATTCCTCCAGACAGCGATTGAATTCGACCTAGCCGAAAAGCTAGTGTCGAAAATCCTGCCGCCATCAAGACTCGAACCTAGGACCTCCCGGTCAGAGGCGCTGCAGTGACATCAGTTGATGCACTGAGCTACCGATCCCGGTTTGAATAATCGAACAGTATTGATTATTTATTGATTTCTGGTCTGTAAATTAGTTGTCATTTAGAACCCATAAGTGTAATGCATGTCGTATCCCGGAATGCAGCGCAGTCTCCGCTGTAGTTTTTACAAACGCAGTAGGAAGAACCCATACAATTGGATACAAAATGGAATCGGTGGTTCAACGGTATGATGTTTTCTCTCTCTAGACACTCTACTCCGAGCCGCACCGGAGCGATGGTGCGGTCGTGATCCCTCTGTCAGTGACCATAGAAGCCGCACCTGGAGAATTCCCAGTCTCACTCAGAACCGACAGAATGCGTCTATTAAACACCGTGCCAAACCGCACTTTTCTCCTCCTGGCCCGTATATTTTGTATTATCAGTTATGTTTATTTGTGATTTCTTTCTGCAAATTCCAGTTGGAGGAGCAGTTTTCTTCCATAATTAAATTTAAAACTAACAACTACAGGACATTTATAGCAGGATTTTTTATAATCCAATTTTTTTCTTGCGGCTGTCAATAACTGGAAATCATCTTGCGATGTGTTAGTAAATAAATATAAAATGTAATGAACAGAAAATACTTACCCGTGCTCGAGAAAACGGATAATTTTCGGGCAGAAGAAACTCTTATTGCTAGGGCGTGGTAACGAAAATGTGGATAAATTTTTGCTTTTTTATGTAGTAAGCTAACAAAACCCAGCAGGCGTCCTGCTCTCTCTCTCTCTCTCTCTCTCTCTCTCTCTCTCTCTCCTCTGTTCCCATCTCTGTTTTTCCTCTCTCTCTCTTTGTCTTCTTCCTCTTTCCCCTCTCCCTCTTTTTCACTCTCATTCTCTTTCCCTCTCAGTCTTCCTTCTCTCTTTTCACTCTCCCTTATTCCCTCTCTGTCCCTCCTTTTTCTATCTCTCCTTTTTTCATTCTTTCTCCATCTCACTCGATTTTTCTCACCATTTTCTGGTTCACGATTACATAACTTTCTTCTTCGTACTTCTTACGAAGTACCTTCGAAACAACGAGAAAGTAATAAAATCAATATATTCTTGCAATAACGCAATAGACAGATTCATCGTAATGGATGGTTCAGTTCTTTTTCTTATATTATTTCACTTACATTTCTTGATATATAAATCAGATATTCAAGTACTATTTTTCAATAGTAGTGTATTTGCAATAAAAAATAGCGAGTGATTTTCATTTTCAATAAGTGAAAGAAATACACAAGAATGCACTTCTTATAACGAGAATCGAGTATGAAAATCCAGTGAGGTGGAATATAGGTATAGAAATACATGTACTGTGTACTAGTATTTCGTGTTCTGTAATTGTATGTTTTTCCAGAGCTAGGTGAACTGAGTTTCTTTGTTTTCAATTTTCATTGTGTAGAACAATTCTGTAGTTATAATAAATGTTACTCTTATTTTCAGATATGAAAAATAATTTTCAGCACTCGTACATGAAAACAGAACTTCACTGTGTTACTTTGCGTGCAATAGACTTCGCCGTATGTGTATCGCAAAGGATTCATAATAACAAAAATAATTGAGTACTGCAAATAAAGAGAAACCCTTGGGCGGCATGAATCATCATGGCAACCGCTTGGCCTAGTGAGAATGATTCCAAGCCACTTGTAAGTTTCTATGAATCCGTGCTAATAAATAATGTACAGAACTAGAACAAAAGCTTTTCGCCAAATAGTTTCAAAATGTCAACATTTCGTTCGTACTACGCAGTCTTACTTTCTGTAGTAGTTAGGTGAATAACTATTAACTTCCAAATTTGCCACTGCATTTACCCACCATTGAGTTTTCAAATGAAAATTGATCGCCTACGAACAATGACATTTGTAACCAACAAATATTTTCCGTCTCGCTGTTTTCGCCATAAATAACAGGAATGTGTTTTTTCTTGGGCGCAAAATTTACGGACGTCGTCCGGGCGCCCGCCCATACTGATTGCGTCTGGGAAATGGAGGAGCGCGGATTATTCAATCGATGCCGCTCCGCCCCGCCTCGTCCTCGTCCGGCGCTGTCCCTTTTTTCGAGCGTCGGCGCGACGCGGCGCGGCGCCGGGCAGGGCGGGGTGGGGCGGGATGGTGGGGCAGTGCGGGTCGGGGTTGGGTGGGGTGGAATGGGGTGGACTGGGAGGACGGGCGGCGTGAAGAGTGGGCGGGATGGGGCGGGTGGGTCGGGGGCAGGTGAGGTGGGAGCGGTGAGGCGGAGCGGGTGGGGCGGGCGGGTGGGGCGGAGCGGGTGGGGGGTGGGGTGGGCGGGTGGGGTGGGGGGAGCGGGGTGGGGCGGGCAGGTGGGGCGGCGGGGGGGGTGGGCAGGGTGGAGGCAGGGGGGGTGGGGCAGGGTGAGTGGGGCGGGTGGGGCGGGCGGGGCAGGTGGGGCGTGGCGGGGCAGGGTGAGGTGCGGAGCGGGGTGGGGCGGAGCAGGGTGGGGCGGAGCGGGGTGGGGCGGAGCGGGGTGGGGCGGGTGGGGCGGGCGGTGTGAGGCGCGGGCGTGTGGGGCGGTGGGGGCGTGGGCGGACGGTGAAGCGGGCGCGGGGGGGAGGGCGAGTCGAAGGGGGGGGCGCGGCGGGGGGGAGCGCGGCGGGCGCAGTGTTGCGGACGCCGACCGGCGCTGCGGTGGCTTACGCGCGTTGCAAAGCTTAATGGAAAAGGGGCGACCCCGGCCCGGCCCGCGACCTCGCTTCGTCCGCGGGCGCGCTCCGGCGCTCGCCTCGCCTCGCCAGCCCCCGCCGCAGTGCTCGCTCGCTGGCGACCGCCCCGCTTCCCCCCCCCGCCGCCACGCCCAACCGCTGCTCCGCGGCGTTGTATTGTTTTTATTTTCGCCTTTTGTTTAATTGTAGATTTTATATGAATTACGGTATTTTATAAATCTATCATCGATTGTGAAATCCACGGAGGTGAAATAAGTCTGAGAGTCTATCTACCTACCCATCTATTTATCTATCTATCTATTTATCTATCTATCTATTTATCTATCTATCTATCTATATCCACCTATCTATCTATATCCACCTATCTATCTATTCCACCTATCTATCTATATCCACCTATCTATCTATCTATCTATTCACCTATCTATCTATCAATCTATCTATTCACCAATCTATCTATCTATCCATCTATTTATCTATCTATCCACCTAATTAACCTATCTATTCACCAATCTATCTATCTACCTATCTACCTATCCACCTATTTATCTATCTATCCACCTATCTATCTATTCACCGATCTATCTATCTACCTATCTATCTATCTATCTATCCACCTAACTAACTATCTATCTACCTATCTATCGTAGGTCCACTGATTCTTTTGACCGCCACGATTCTCTCTTCATTCCCGCCCCTTTTTCTTCTGGCCGATTGTTCCAAAAATGTCATACTAGATCACATCGCAAAAGAACTTAAAATACTTTCGAAATTCACAGAAGATAAAGTACACCCACGTTATACTCTTTTATATTACAAAAACATTCAACATCATCTCTCATTATACGAAACTGTTATATAGATGCAAAAATACAATTATTTAATATGAATCAAGTCAAACACACTGGAATTAAGAGTGACATATTAAATGAATTGTTCGGTCGCCCATATCCTACCCTAACTGCCCATACCACCCACACGCCCGACCGCCCATACGAAAGCTAGTGTAGTAACCTATAAAACCGTTATGATTGATCAATATATAATGATAAATAAATTGGTTAATATGTTAAGAGTTTTCTCTCGTTATACACCACGTAACCTTTAGCTCTCTCTCTCTCTCTCTCTCTCTCTCTCTCTCTCTCTCTCTCTGCCCTATTCTTCTCTCAATCTCTCTCGCTCACACTTTGTCATACTCTCGCGGCTCTTGCACCTCTCGATTCTGCTTGAAACCGCGCATTCTCTAAGGTCATTTCACTTTCTGGCATCACCTCGCACTACCCCGCATCCCAAATTTCACAATGCGTTGTTTGATTAATTAACTGGTTTTCGGACGCACTAACTTCTTTTGTGATTGATTGTTAGTAATTCTGGGCCCGTCAACTATTGGGTTATTATTCTCGTAAGTGTAGTGCATGTCTTTTTCTCGGGAGGTGGCTATGATCTACGCCTGCTAGATGGTGAGATCCGGCCCCGACTTACCGTCAGCTAGCGGGGGTTTTCTCAACTAGGTATCTCCATCTAGCAGGGTACCGCACTAGCTGGGACAAGCTCTAAGCTCTCGACCGGTCTCCCGGCAAGTGTGGTAGTGTAGTGCATGTTAGTGTAAGTGTGTGTGTGTGTGAGGGATGTGGATGGCACAAGGAATAGGAAGGAAAGATCGCGCGCGGTTAATGGCCGTTTGTTAGGGTACTTGCTCGGGCATTCGCCTGGTGTTGATCGGAGAGCACTAAAAACTACCGATGAGAGCAGCCTGCCGCTAGAATTCACCTCCAGACTGCGACTGAATTCGACTTAGCTTAAAAGCTAAGTGTCGACAATCCTGCCACGTGGGAACTCGAACCTATTACCTCCCGGTCAGAGACACTGCAGTGACATCAGTTGATGCAGTGGGCCACCGCTCCAGGTTTTAACTTCGAGATAATTATCTCATATGCAAATATATAATAATAAGAAAGAACCGTAATTAAATATTTCTTCGAATTATAAGATGAATTGCCTTGAAACTATTTTCGAACGGGATACCCTACTTTATTGAGTGATGGAGGGAATTGTTCGTGGTTGGCCCTGACTGCTTTGCACCAGTCAATTACGCTCGTGCGTTATAATTTCGCACAATATTCCTATCGCTGTTTCTCGCCCAGCGCATTATCGACTCAGAGACTCCCTTGCTTCGCTGCCCACCCCAGAGCCATTCTGGAACGTGCCCGCTGCCCTTCTCTCTCCCACTGCCCGTGGCCATACTGTCTCCTTTTTCATAGTCCTCTCCTATGATGTGGGGATTTCTTACGCCCTCTCGAGCATTGGATCCATCACTTCCCTCGTTCTCACACTCATTTGATCCTTCCTTCGCATTAACCTTTCCGACACCAAATTCTCCACATCGGTGATTGTACCATCCCACCTACCCTAACCAACTTGTAGCCTCCACCTTTACTTCAGAATGGCATTGTTTCTCAGTTTCGTTATGTCATTGGCCCAAGGATCATCTGAGCAAGAAGTTCAATAAATAAAAGCAAATAAATAGACAACTGACCGCAACGGTCCTAAGGGCTTCCAGAAAAGCCGCGAGCATGGAAATTGCTGAATCAATGTGCGCTAGTTGGCAGATGCTATACTATACGTTTATTAGTTTCCAACGAAGCCAGGGTAGCCGGATCAGGTAATACGAATCACTACCTTAACAAAGGTATTATGTGGGAATGGATATGAATGTGGAATATGGAACGTGGACTGGAATATTTATGCGTGCATAAGGAAAACACACTTATATCGCATGCCTGTCAACCAACCTAAACATTTTTCGCAATGATTGTTGCTTTTTTCCCTGTGGGTCCTTCGGCCCAATTTGAACCACTGCGCGAGTGTCCTCTCCGCGGTGCTCTCTTCTGGGCCCCGCCCCCCGGCGCGGCGCCGCCCCTGGAGATTCGGGGCTCACGCAGCGCGCGCCCTGCACGCGACGGCGCGGCGCAGCGGAAGGCCACACCAGCCCCCGGCGCTGTCACGTGACTTCCGAGAAAAAGCGACCTTGTTGCCCCGGCGCGTACTGCTCGCCCGCCGCGGCTTCCGTGTCACCCCGCACTTGTAGCAGCCTCTAGCCTCGTGCCGCGCGCCCCGCTTATTCTATTTCGCGAGAAGGGGGCGAAGCGCCGAGACAGGGAAATCTACGTGACGTGTCAAGCTTTTTTTACGCGATTAGTTGAATAGCCTCTTTGTGCGATGTAGAAGCTGCGAGTGACATGCACGCAGGAATTAAGAGATGGGAGAATGGTGCATTATGAGAGAATTCAAGTGGTTCTTACACAATGGATTACGATAACGTTACGTGTTTTGTAGCTCTTTTGTCTGCGTCTGCATTATCTTAGATTCAAGGGTTCGTTCAATCCGTAATGAGAAGGCCATGTGTAATATTTTGCTCTGACACGTTGGTTGTTTTCATTATCCAACTGTCTGAATTCTTTTTAGCTAATTGATGTGATAATTAAGACATGAAAACGTTTGGTGAACGAATCGATCCAATTTCTTTCATGAATTGTCTCGCGAAGTAAGCAGGAGGGTACATTCCGTTACAGGAAGCATTTTGTCGTACGTTTGTGTAATAGTAGTACATGAAACTATTTTATTTATTCATCAGTTTGTTCTAATTCAAATTGATTAAACCTAAACATAACACACTTTCAGAAAATGAAGTTTCATGTTACAAACTATTATTTTAATTCTTCAAATTGTTATATTTCCGCACAAACTGGGACAAATGTTTGCAAATTTAGTTCAGGAACGGTGAATTAGCATGTATGACCCAAGGTGGCGAATATCCGTTCTCAATGCATGAGAGGATACTCATAACGAATTTTAAAGAGGACGGCGAAGTAGGGCTCTGACGTCACAGAGAGCGTAAACAAATGCCGGGGCTGGGCTCGAGGCCCAGCGGGGTGCGCAACCCTAGCCCCGTGCAGCCTGTGGCTGAGGGAGGAAGCGCTTCAAAGCGAACAGAGGCGCTAGAAGCGAAAACAAAATAAGGAGATAATTGTCCGTTTGTCTCGTGACGTCATCGCGCAGGTTTCTCTTGGAAAACAAATCTGAGGGAGATTTCCGGTTAGCACAGAAGAACAGGACCCCTGGTGTGTTCGTGACACTTGCGTGATTATTAGAGATTCGCAAAAAATATTTTCAAGTTTTGCTGATGCGTTACTGCTTCACCTTCAGTATAGAGCTCCGTATACCCTGCATCAAGAAAATCGTGATTATGAGGGAAATACGAGAACACTTGTATGTTCTTTTATGGAGTCAATTATGAGAGAGAGCGGAATTATGAGATTCGCTCTTATGGAATTATGATGAGATTCACAAAAAATATTTTTAATTTTTGTTGATGCGTTACTGCTTGCTATTACCGTCAATATAGAGCTCGGTATACCCTGCATCAAGACGATCGTGATTATGAGGAAAATACGAGAACACTTGTGGAGTCAATTATGAGAGAAGTGTGAATGAGAATTATGAGAGAGAAATAGGAAAGAAAAAACGAGCCAAGTTCACATCCCATTAAGAAGAAATATGAACAATTAAAATTAGGTAAAAAGTAAAATATTGTATTACCACGGGAGTTTACTAGTTCTAATTAACGAAAGGTGACAAAAAGTTGGAGCTTATATCGCCGTTCGTCCATAATGCCCTGGGTGCATAAATAGTATTTGCTAGAGGGCAAATAATTAATTAAAAGAAGTTTTTAATTTTCGTAATAATGTGAATCATAATTATTGTTATATTTTTTGGACATTATGGCAACCACGATATTTTTCTGCAAACCTTACTGAAATGTTTTTATAAATCTTAGTAAAGAGCATAAAGAGAATAATTAATGATCCGGAAAGAAAATATGAAAAGAGATATGACCCGAGCTCTCGAATTGTTTCTTTTTAGAGTACTAATTTTACAATTATTTGTAATTGTGTAGTTAATATTGAATTAATCACATTGAGTTCGTTAGGTATTTAGAATTAGCGGATTTCAGAATTTGCAATATGACAAAGTTGGCAACTTTTGATGTAAACGGATTTATAAAAATATATTAAGCACATTTTGCTCTGTTTGAAAAAAAAAGTATAACTTTTTCCGTAAGAACGGGGGATCCTGAAGAGCGGCCCTCAGCTTAGAACGCTATTCTTTAATCCTCTGGTCCAAGACGGCCAATTCCTGCAAAAAATTTAAAGTAATTATATATCAATAACAATTGGCAGATTTATTCAAAATTATAAAAACCATTTAAAAAAGTCTAGGACACTCTTCTAATTTTCCAAATATTAGATGTAATAAAATTAGAAATTCTGGAAATTACGCAAAAATCACTCTTATTTTCAAAAAATGTAAATAATACGAGAATTGTGGCAAAAGTCACGGGAACTATTTTTTTCTAAAAGAAATATTATCGGATTACACAATTTTATTTGTAACGTGAAAGAAATACTGTTCTAATGTGTGTGACAACAACTGATGGCTACGTGTCTATTAGCACAGAGAGCAATGTGAAATCAGTTGTCTGACTACCGCCGTGAAAGGTAAATGTAGCCCATTTCGAGCAGCGTTCTAACACCAAGATAGCCATTCTCTATGGGAGAAAGGTCCGAGAGTGTTGCAGGGAATTGGTGGAAGCTGCTGGTAATAATGCCTTTCCATACCGGACAGATAGGTAGGAGAGTTTCTGGGAGGACGTATAGCAAACTGTGATCAGCAACGCAGGTGACGCGAACTGATGTGGCACTTGTGATAAACGAGCATCTGCCTAATCACGCATTTAGAACGGATATGTAATTTGGAATTATATACGGTTCTGGAATGCGAACTCGTATATAATGCTTTGGAACATGAAATTAGTATTGTCATTTCAAATACCTTAATAAACGTGATATACATAATTTTGGGGTGTTATTATTGGAGGTATATCCATGCACTTAATTCACATATTGTCCTTTCATGTTTATATTTAATATTTTCTACTTGTTCTCATATTCTGACAAACAGAATTAGTTGCCAGGGCTTTGCCAATCCTCGAATGAATTATAGTTCTAATTTTGGAGAACATATTATTAAGAAACAAATAACTATCTTCAGCTAGGTTTTCAATTTTAGATAAATCAGAGTTTTTACTGAAAATTTGATTTACACCGTTTTATAAATGTGTACAATCTATTCGTGCAAAAATTAAAAATTCGAAGTCATTTTTAGATATTTTAAACAAGGACCCACCGGTTTTGTGTAAATGTTGTGTGCCACAAAAATAATAGATCCAGATCAAATTCGTTGAGTGTCTGTGCTTTCTACCAGGTAGGGAAATATCTACTTTGGAGAAATCATATGAAAGGATAAAGCGCTAATATTGTCCACAGATGGGCGAGCGGACAGACAGACGCACGGACAGACGGACGAACGGACGGACGGATGGATATTTTGAGAATAAAACACTTATTCGGTATCACCCACCCACTAAAACTTGACGAACACATTACGTATTTCAGAAAGTAATTTACTTAATATAGTAGGAAGCAAAATATACATTTTCGGTGTCAGAAAATCACAAAACGAGTTTTCTGGCGACAAATTGGCCTTTTTTCCTGCAGCATTACATCATTTTCTTTACTCGACGTACAGGAGAAAAATAAAATGAAACGGGGTCGTTGCCAAGTCTAATACAATGCATAAAGAGTTTCACTGCGCAAGCGCAAATCGATTTGACTGACATTAGTGAAAAACTGTACTTCCTCAGTCTTATGAAGCAGACATTCCAAGTGTTTCCTGTCACATTTTCTATTTAGTATTGCAACAGCACTCTGTTAACTCTCACCAATCTAAAATGTACACATAATAAAAATTCTAAATGAACCAGCAATTGAAAAAAAGCCTCCTTGCGTTTAACACACACTTTAAAAGTTTCTCAAATTTTATAATTATTCTCTCATTAGCACGCGTTTACAAAACAGAAAACTGACAATTTTGTTATTTTTATCCAGAAAAGCCATTTAAGGAATAATGTTTTTAATTATAATATGTTTCAATAATGTTGAATCTATCTCTAATATTTGATGAAAACAAAATGTGACACGTTCTTCGACTATTTTGATCAACTTTATCTGTTTAGAGATTTAAAATGTTTTTGTAATCTCACTTGAAAAGAGCAATGCATATTATTTGCGTAAAAGAATTAAAACAGTTTACAGAAAAGTTTGAAAACATTATAGAAAAGGTATAAAATTTATATTTTGATCAAATAAATCGATTTAATCTGACAATGTATGTTTTCTTAAATTTGTACGTAACAAAGAGAATGTATTGTGCACCATCCGAATATATGCGACGTCATATATTGAAATATGGATGAACTGAAAAGAAATCTTAAATATTTCCACGCAAACTTCAACCATTTCAAAACTATTCTTCTATGAAATTTAAAACTAACGCTGCAAACATTTAAGTTAAACATGGCTATAGGTTTGTATTTGAGAGCAAACAGTTTGAAATTTGTTCGGATTTAAACCAACAAACGGACTGTTTATTCGAAACTATAATTCTACATTATTTGACGATGAAGCATTGCTCAGTGATATGTGAATATGCAAGCTACAAGCATATTAAACATTTGGACAAAGTTTCATTCTTTGTATGAATACGAAGAAATGGTACGTTGTCCAAATCAATTTATCAAAAGTACAAAAATATGTGGTAAAATGTGCTTAAAAAATCAAACAAAACAATTTTACTAAGAATTGCTCCAACAAAAATGTATGCCAATACTTGTTCAGCGCAAAAAATTGAAGAATAAACCCATTATTGTTTGATTTGAATTCTATTTTATTTAATAACATTAAATTTCCGTGTATAAACATTTATTTTTCGTTAACTTCATAGTCTCTTTTTGGGAAATTGATACTGGTTCTCAGTTGGGTGGTTCCAGAGGGTGAAGTAACTTTCTGCTGATTTAAGCAGATATTGACGGTTGCATTATGCCGCAGTCACAAACAACTGTGATAACTGATGGTCTTTATTGCAGTAATAACAGCAAAGTGTCTTTGTAGAAGTTATGGAGTTATTGAATGTACCCGTACGATAAACATTAATAGAAGTGACACAATTTGCCGGAGAAGCAAATACGACCGCAATGGAACATTTGTGAGCACATCTCATATCACATGTTCGCGATCCAAAGCAAATTGAAATTGATTTACTTTAAATCGAAATCTCGTAAACTCTCGGAACATTTACGCGAATCTCTGACAGATTTTACCCTAACTTTTAAAAAAATTGCATTTTTACATCGCCAAACATAAATCAGTTTGACGTCACTAGACAGAATCTGAGAGAACCGTAAAGAAGAAGGTAAGAAGCCATTAGTTTGAACATGGATTGTAAATGCTGTGAGAAGTTTCACCACATTAGCTTTAAATAGCGGTAAACATTAAAAACAATGATGGCAGCAAGTGACTATACGGAAAGGGACAAGAAAGGCGGGTTATTGATTAAGTACTAACCTTTAGAGGCTATTAGTGTGCAAACGATGGCACAATTTGTGATGAAATGATGCTGCAAAGTACAACAGTTAGAAGCACGTAGTTGCACTTTACTGAATACAATATCACAGGAAATGAGAAATACTGGAAGTAAACTGCTGAGTTAATTTAACGAAATATTAAGAACAATTGCGGGGGTGATAGTGGATTTCAAGAAGTTTCCGGGAGAGAAACGGGGACGAACAGAAAATGTATCAAACTACGAAGTGAGAGATATTGGAGGTGAATTCTCGAAGCCAAGAAGAAGAAGGCAGATGTGAGCGGCTGGTGTGGGAGGCCGATTTAACCGCGCCAGTGACGCCACCGAGCCTCGTCCGAGCGTCCACCGTCTGTCGGCCACAGCGGCCGCCACGGGTGATGCAGCGCCGCCTGACACTGGCAGTTACAGCGCCCCTTGCACCCGACGCCCCGCCCGGCGACGCCGATCGCGCTTCCTCTGTCTCGGTGCTCCCGATGGCCCCCGAGCGCTCCTGCCCCCTTCCCCCCGACGCTCTCCGAACCCCCCGGATGCCTCCAGACGTCCCCCGACGCCCACCGACGCCCACCGACGCCCACCGTATGCCATCGTATACCCCTCAACGCTCCCGACGCCGCCCGATGCCATCAACGCCCCCACGCCCCCGGTACTCCCCATTCCCCCATCACCCTACGACGCATCCCCCCGCCCCATCGCCCCGTCGCCCCCGTCGCCCCTCGCCCCGTCGCCTCCGTCGCTCTCCGTCGCCTCCCGTCCCTCCGTCCTCCGTCGTCTCCGTCACCCCTAAAGCCCCACGCCGCCCACGACAACCCTGACACCTCCAGCAGCTCCGATGCGATTTATAAACTAAACTTCAAAACGATGTTGTTTTTTCTAAAATAAATTTGCGTAACAGTGTAATTTTTCTATTCAAATTTATAACATTTTAATTACACCGAAAGATAATCAGCATCCAATTGATTGCGATGAAAGTTATTGACGGCGCTGAACGGGGGTTTACCGCAGATCGATTAGTAAGTAAATATAATTGAAAATTATTTTTAATCAAATTGAATATTCTACTAACAGTCACGTTACAAAATAAAGTTCTGGCATATCCATTTAAAAAATGAATAAATACAAAAGACGGGGCTACGAGAGTTTTGTTAAAATTATAAATAATTTTTCTGTTGCGTTCCTTTATCTGATGATGAAAAAAATGATAAATTATGTTCTCTGGGAAGAAGATAGCAGAAAAAGATAACTGAGTGTAACCATTAAAGAAAATGTACTGTGCTAATGACCAAGTTTCTCTGACTTAAAAGTAGTGAAGTTTGTCTTCATTTTTATTATACCACTTCAGCCACAATGTTATTTTGCTTAAACCCTGAACTTTAGTCCCGGATACTTATCAACTGTTCAAGCTGCGTTGGTGATTTTTTTTTACACAATAAAATTACTATAACATATTTTCATTATTTTGTGTGGGAAACGTTAAAGACGATGCATGATTCTAAATATTATTTTAATTTAATTCACAATTACACAGTGTTCAACACCATCCACGTTTATTTCTAGCATTGATGTTTAAAATGATTGAAGGCGTTGTCATTGTCAACAATAGTCAAACGCCTTCAATCATTTCAATTATGTAAATGCCAACTACAACTCACCACTGAATCAATTGATGTTTAAACTGTTTCACTGGGGCGTGAGTTGAGTGGTCAGCATAAATATGCCATAACTTCAAAGAGTTTTAATAGACTCATTTAATGGTGGAATTAATGTTGTATTGTATTTTTTTCATTTTATTTTTAAGAATGAAATCCAACATTCTCACCTACAATTGAAATTCATGCAAACGTTTATTTACATCTATAAGCGAATATTTATTTAAATAGAGTACAAAACACAATGTTTAATCCTGTTTGAATTTACTGCATAGCTGTACTGCTCAGGCGTATGACCCGATGACACAGTGTTTGGATATCTGGACATTTGTTTTGCATAGTAGCGATGATATAAAATAATTTGTTGAATCTACCTACTTATATTATATTATATCTACTTATTATTATACTAAAACATATGATGTAAATATTTACTTCAGTTATTCAATTCTAAGTACTTTAATAGTATGTTTTAGACCTCTAGGATGGCCCATGGGCATCGTATTAGCATCCCGTGCTATTGTCCCTGGATGATTCCTGGTCGAGGCAAAATAGAGTTGTAGCTTTACTTTAAAATAGTCTCAGTTTCTGTAGCTGTGTGATGAAGAAAAGCTCAAGCAGACGGATCTTGCTAGTTACGGTGAACAGAATACGTCATGTTCGTTTCATGTCGCTCTTACCCCCAGGCATGTTGGATACCGGTAGCTGGCCGGCGAAGTCGGACTACCGACCCAGTAAGACCAAATACATACATACAATATTCTTTTATATGAGCAAAAACAAATTGCTGGGGATTTGCAAATATCTTTCACTAGAAATACAACAAATAATTAATTTCGTTTCTATTATCTATGAGGTACCTTTTGTAACCATCACATAAAACAAGTAAAGTCTAAAGCAATTATTGAAATTTTTTGACCATTGTTAAAAATTGTTTTTTTCGTGTGATAATTCCGAAATGTTGTATGGTCACTGATGAGAGATCTGGCCAAACCCACCAAAATCTTCTGTTAATTTTTTCTTGCAATTCAATCAGGATTTATTGAATCCCATAAGAAAATGCCGAACATACCGTCACACAGAATTAATGGACGATGATTTCTTTTCCTATTCCCATTGAGTGCACTTGTAACCTGATATGGACTACCAGTAGCTTCTTTCATTTCATTCAATACTAACTTAAATTATTTTTTGTGTGACAGTGATCCTAATTTTTTGTCTCGATGAAACACACGCAAGTACTACGTTTTCCTCATCCTTGGAAAATAGTTCTACAAAACAATATGACGAAAAAATTAGTACACTGAACATTTCCATTGCTTATTTTCTGTGCAAGTTCAGAATTATTTTTTCTATTTCTATTCACAATTTTAATTTTTAGAACTGTTTCACGTTCTGTGACGCACATAAGTAATCGTATGAAACATTGTCATTTATGCGAACTATAAACTAGACAATAATGAATTGTCATTCCTTAATTATGTTCTTCCTTCTCTCCAGAAGACAGGAGTAAGTCCCTATGCGTAAATTTATATTATCAAAAGAGCGTTATTGTTGGGGCTACAAAATAGCTTTTTGGGGGGAGAGCAACAAACGATGATTCAGGTTAGCTACAAGACTCCTGCTACATGGGAAGAGGAAATAAAGAGTCATCTTCGTCAACATATCAGCTGTATTAAGATAGCCGGCTTTCGACGGCTTTGCCGTCATCGTCAGTCTCGCTGCTGTCGGCAAAAGTCGAGCGACTGAGCCGACTTTTGCCGACAGCGAGACTGACGATGACGGCAAAGCCGTCGAAAGCCGGCTATCTTAATACAGCTGATATGTTGACGAAGACGACTTCTTTTATTTCTTCTTATAAGAACTCAACAAATCAATCAAATTCACAATACATGGGAAAGTTCTGAAAGACAATTATTTGAAAAAGTATTAGTTTATCTCAGAGTAAGAATTATTGAGTATTGAAGTTGTCAGAGTTACCTCGTCTACGAAAAAAATATTTTTTTCTGCTGAAATTTGGGCGTAATACAATGTCCCGCAAGGGCCGCGCCAAAACACTTCTGTTCACGGAGTCTGCACTGCCGTTACCTATCGTCAAAATCTAACTTTTTAATGTAGTCAAGATATGAATTACGTAGCCGTTTTTCCTGACGATGCGTTCCTTCGTAAAGCCACTCGGCTAAAGATTCTCAAACAATTGACTTTCGTGGCGTCTCATTTGGAAGTGCATCTGATTCTCAGAAATTGTCAACAATACGATATGCTTTCTCTCACTGGTTTCCCAGTAGCTGGCACAATCTAGCAAGCGTCTTGGAAAGCGGTTCAAACTTTCAAAGTAGGTTGTCCTTCCAAAGTTTTATACGACATAATACGTCTTTGCCTTTCTCTCTGGAAGCCAGCCAGTGATTTTTGCAGAAAAAAGTTTTTAAGTCCAACGCGGGACGTTTGAAATATATGACCTTTGTTGTTAATCAGCGCCAAGGAATTGTTATAAATGAGTCAATTCCAGGTACGGCGCCAAATATGAATTAATTTTGGGCGCCTATGTGCCAACAGTTCTAATGTTTTATTCTCATTCCTTATATTATGGTTTAAAACGTTTTGACAAAACGGTCACATAGGTCCAAACAGTTCAAATGTATAATCTTTTTAGAAAAAAAACTAAAAAAGTGGCAATAAATCTTACCTACATTTAAATATATTTGGATATATAATAAAGTCACGAGGAATGAAAACGCTCACTAGTCAAACATGTATGTGAGACCAAAACACATTTCTTTTCGGGTCACATAGACCCGAACAGTACCGCATAATTAATACAATAGTGTAAAGAAAGATTCAATTAGGATTATAATAAAATTACACATAATTTAGTGTAATGATTTGTAGTGAATCCGAACCCTCTAATTGCAAAATGTTCATTTGCTAAATAAATAATAAACATTTATGTTCACTTTCACGACTTAAAAGTTTGTCTTTGTTTTTAATATTTTTTAGTTTTCATTAAACAAAAAATTAAGTAATTCAAAAATTTTTATTTTAAAGAGAACGATTAATGTACCAATGCCATTTTCATTTGAAGCGAATTTTAGTTTTTCGAAATTAGTACTTGAAGATTCCATATCAGAAATAAAATCAGTTAACTAATTGCGGTGGCTTAATTTGTTTTTGCTTTTACATTTTTAAAATTATTTACCTATATAGCCTAGTAAAGTGCATTTATCGAGGGGTAATGAGAACATTTTATTACATATCCTCGATTCAGATTATTGTAATAAAGTTGCATTAATCTAATTAAATTTAAATTTTGAAGTGCAGTTGTGGTTATTACTTTTCAAAATACTCACGTCTATTCCATGATGCAAACTACCCTGATTTACATCTTATTCCCTCCCATCCGAGGGAGACAGAGAAGCAGAGAGAGAGTAAACGATAAAACACCAACCCATCCAACCTCCGAGATTACAAATCTCCGCTCTCTCGCTGTGCGGTGAGCAACTAGTTAACACTTGGTGGCGCTTCGCTCATAAAAGACGCCAGAATCAGAGTTTATACTGTGACTCACTTTAGGGATTTATTGCGGCACACGATTGCGGTAGCCGGTGTGTAGGGCGCGGGGGCAGTTAAAAATCTTGCAATTTATCATTGCTTACTGACTTCATTCGACTTTTATCTCAAATTAGTATCGTTAAGCGATATGAATTTAAAGACTGGAATGCGATACTTGCGCAAAGTGCCTGTAAAAACTATGTCACTTTAATGCGGTTTGCGTTTCGATTTAAGCTGGACAGAGTTAATTTTGGCTCTTCAGTTCTGTGTTCACTCGGTCGTAGCTCTCACCCCTGCTCCAAAAGAACTTTCATCTGAATCAATTTCATTTTATAGGTTTCGAGATGGGGCTTTTTCCCCGTTTATTTTTATATCCTTTTATCTGATGGACACAATTTCTCGTATACGCAATCTGTGCCAACAGTTTCACAGTCACTAGTACGTATCTCTGACAATATTAGAATTAATCATCTGTCTATCTAAGTAACTACACACACACACACACACACACACACACATGCACACGCGATATATATATATATATATATATATATATATATACTGGATATATAAAGCTGAGAAAAAACAAACTTATTAACAAATCGTCTTAGTTCTTGCAAGACCTTGAATTTTAATAATTGAAAAATTTAATTTTTTAAAAAAATTTTTTTTTATATTAAGAATACTATTTTAAAAATCTTCCTGAATCAGAACACGGTTCTTATTTGAAGAATAAAATCATTCTATATTTCTTTTGAAAACATTACCACAAACAATTTTTACGTAACAATTTTCACAAACAATGTGTTCCTAAAATCGCTTAAAAATCCCTCCAATTGTACATCTTAATATTTTTGCTGATGTATGATTTTTATAAACCATGATTTACGCAGTTTAATCATATTTAGTACGAATTAAATGGAAATATTTACAAAACATAGGAGTCGAAGAGAAGATAATACGCGAATAAAACTGGAAAATTTAAGAATATTTTAGTTAGAACATCGTGAACAAATATTCCGTCACTCTCATATATTATGGTTTTAAATAATAAATATTTACTAAAACGTCCTCGACTATCCCTTAACTGTCTCAACGTACAACACCAAACTCTGAAAAAAAAAAAAAGTACATGTGAATGAACTGTTTAGGCGCTTTCGAGTAAAAAGGAGGAAATAAGAAATGAGACGAAAATCCACAGGGAAATCAGGAAAGTCAACGAAGTCTAATATGCCCTAGAATAAACAGGAAGATAAGCTGGAGAAATTCGCGAAGATAAACAAGGCGGAATTAAAATTAATCCCGAGGTGGATGGGGTCGCTTGGGAAGCGTGCGGCGGTGACGTAAGGTCCGAAGCGCCTTCAAGTTGACGCAGAGAGGCTCCGAGAGACGAAAGCGCCGGAAGCAGATTGGGAACGCTTGCTCAAGGCGACTTTCTTCACCACTGGAATCTTTCTAAAGTGGCACTCTTGTCTCTCTGCTTACATTGTTGTTGTTCTTACAAAATGAGCACCTTTCATTTAATTAAGAAAATGCCAGCGATTTGTCGAAGCGTAACATGGATTAAAAGCACATCAGAATCAAGATGACTATTGTTTTCAAATAAACTACGAGGTAGTCTCATTATAATATCTTTGATATTTTTTTGATTTCATCCTCGGCAAACCTCTATGTTTTGGCCTGTATTCTTCATACAATACTACGGGAGACTTGAGCCTTATACGGTAGGCTAATCTCTCTGCCAATAAGGATGGAACTAAGAACAGAACGAGTAAAGAAGGATGTTGTGAATTGCCTGTGTTTTTTGTCTTAACCGTTGCTTTGACGTCCGGAAATTGAGAAACATCGATCGATTAGAGCAGTTTAGCTGGTGCCGAAAATTTGCCACCCTCGGGACCCCCCAAAGCTTCCATTGCCCATTCACAACCACTTGCATATTCGCAGTAATCGTTCTTCTTAGCTATATTGCTTCATGTGGCACTTCATATATTACGCACCATAATGTCATCAGTCGGGGTATTGTAGTACTCCGCGATTTTATTGATTTTATTTGTTTATTTATTTTACGTCAAAAACCAGTTAAAACTGCGTATGATGTGTTATGGGGAGATGTGCATTGTGTACACATTTTCAAAATTCTGTGATCCCTACACTAAGTCATATACTACTTGAATTTTGAATGAATGAAAAAAAAGCAAGCAAGCTCCCATGTAATAAAAATCTATTTTCAAGGACGAAAGAGCAATAAATTTTGAGCTCTTATCCATATTGTTCTTCGAAATAATACTTCCTGCCGCGACAACATGGAAACGATAATTTGAATAACTGTACTTCCCACTGAATTCTAGAAGACGTGCACAGATAATGAAGTTACATTACGTCCAGAAGCAAAGCAAGGGGCCATCTCAGCATTTGCTCAATGGATGAGGGAAACTGGACGAAATACGATGCGAAATGCGATCATACTGAATCACTGACATGTATTACTTTGCGCTAATAGATCGAAGAGAAAACGGCCCACCACGCGGATCCCTTCATGCTCTCCGTTTCCCGCCTCCAAATATCACCGGGACAGCGTGTGCCGACAGGCGCAGCGCCTGCTGTAGATCAAATCCATCAGAAAGCGCGTGTATACATAGCGCAGAGAGCGGCGGGGCCACAGCACTCCAGCGGGAGAAATGGAAGACGCAAGCCACCTGGCGGCGCTCCAGTTCTTACCCCCCCCCCCGGTGATGCTACTCTTTGACGCACCTCGCGGCTAAGCGGTGCCAGGGGTCGGGGATCGCTTCGCAAAAGCTTAGCGGGAAGCGTTCAAGAACTCTGAATCACCCACGTCGGACTGTGGTGCCGAATTGAAAGGAAATGAAAGTCTCAAGTAAACATGTAGACCGGCCCACCCAACCACCCGATTTTTCTTCTTCTTCTTTTTCTTCTTCTTCTTCTTCTTCTTCTTCATAATAATAATAATAATAATAATAATAATAATAATAATAATAATAATAATAATAATAATAATAGTATTATTATTATCATTATTATTATTATTATTATTATTATATAAAATATGATTATATCATTTTAATATGATTTATTTTATAATATGATTTAATATTAATTATATTATTTTTGGATATGATTATTTTAGAATATTTTAGAACATGATTTTTGTAATTGTCAATTCTGGAAGAGTAACATTTATTTGAGATGCGTTAGATTTGTATGCTTGGAACCTTAATGAAGCGTTATGAATGAAATTCTGATCACTCCCGTCGAATCTGGCGCCGAATTGAAAGGAAATGAAAGCCTAAAAAATGTAGACCGCCTACCCAACTACAAGATTATTATTATTATTATTAATATTATTATTATTATTATTATTATTATTTTAGAATATGATTTTTTGTAGTAGTCAATTTTGGAAGAGTAACATTTTTTTGATATAGTCTACAGTTGTATGCTTGAAACTCTTAATCCATTTTACCAATGTGAGTGTCACTCAGTAGGGCTAAAATTATGATTTCGTCACGTTTGTGGTCACTCACGAGTCGTGAAATTCCTTTCAAACAATATTTTCTCACATACAAACGAATAATTAGATATAACGAACACATTCTCTATTATTACTATTAATCATTTCAGTCATCTCTAAAATGAACTTGGTGAGATGGCGCATGTAGTTGTGATTCCGCAACGAAAGCTTCGAGGTCCTTGGTTTTATGGACTTAGATTCTAATCTTCTCGCAGGCATTCCCGTCGGAGATGCGGGAATTTCGACACCGGCTAAGAAGGTGAGTTGTGGCCTGCCGTTATATAGATGAGAAGGCATTTCGTGTGATTTCTTCTGATAATATTAAGGATGATACCGGAACAGTATATTAGACAACGAAACACAAACCACTTGCGACACGTCCTTACGCGGTTTACACTTCCATTCTTAAGGTAGGTAAAATAAGCAATCGCCACCTGTGTAGAAAAAATCTTCAGGAATGCGAATGTTTGACCAGTCCTAAGAAGGTTCAGCATCACAGGATATGAACGTTAATAAAATAAACGTCGTGAAGGCATTTTTTGTTTCTCATTTTTAGTTGAATATTTATTTTAGTGGAATTACGATATGTTTCAAAATTTGTTAGGCACCCGCTATTTCATAAATCCGAAGATTGAAAAGGGATTAACATGCAGAAAGCAATAAATTCAAGATTCTATAGTTTATGTATAATTACACTATTGTTTTTAATCAATCCTTGGTTTTTATGAAAATTAAATTACAAATTATTTCGATCTCAAAATGAAAACGTTCATTCCTGAAGAACTTTAAGCAGCGAAAGTATGTGAAACAATTACCGTAAATCTGATTTATTATTAAGTTATTTGCAGTTCAGAGCATTCATTTGATCTCGCAATATCTATCGATTCGGAAAATTACCGAACAATAATATGATTCTAAAGATATGGTTCAGAAGATAGTGAGATATATGCCATACCTCACTATCAATAAATCTCAAAAAACTTTGGTAGCTACTAATATCCAACACTCCAAAAAAATACAGTTCTATTACTAATTTACAATTACATATGTTAAACTTATAATAATGAGGACTAGTGCATTTGCATAAATTATCACGCATAATAGTTAGTCATGTTTTCTTAAAATTTCACAATATGTTGTAGTTCTAATATACACACAACAAGAACGAATCTTTGAACGGAGTTTCAACGAGTTGGTCCGGTACCGCACAACGTTGCGACAGAGCGCGCATATTTCAAGCGAAGAGGGAAGGAAGGTCACGGGCGAGACTACTGCTGTCGCCTGGATGAAATGCGGGGGTGGCGCGCGCTCGGCGGAGAACGACTCTTTCGCATGCACGACGGAAGGTCCAATTTAAATCAAACATTCGCGGTTTGTTAACTGGGATTTTGCACACGCCGGCCGCGAAAATTCAACGTTGTATTGTAGGTGTTTACCGAGTGACTCTGTGAATTGAATGCAAACGTTCAACTAACACGCGTGGCGGATTCTGTTCTCATTCCTTTTAGCCGGCGTCTTTCTTCAGTTTTGATAATTCCGTCCAGTCACATCGCAGAAGTGGAGGAAGGAAATCGCTTAACGAACAAACAATTGTTTAACTTGTTTTGAAGTGAAAGTCATAGATACATTACATCAAGCACTCGCGAAATATTTGCAACATTTCTCCATATTAATATTAAATTAAAATGCCTTAAGCAACGAATTAGTATTCTTTTCGTCAAAGGCAATGATGTCTTTGCTCTTCACAATTCTTTTGTTCTTACTCGCTTTAAGACCTTCAGCTTATACCTATTTATTTGTTAGGTCTTTTAAGGAATTATAAAAGTTGAATTATGCAATTTAAATGTTGTCATGGATCAATCCAACAATATGTCAATATATTACTTTTGGTGAACTTTTTTATTTCCATGTTTATTTCATTGTTTCTAAGAGCGAACTAATAGATGGAAACTGGATGGAAAACTACACATGTTACCATAGTTATCAGTATTTTGCGGGTTCACTTCTTATCTTTTGAATCTAAGAATGTATCTAAATATTCGATTAAATTTGCCTCTCGGCTTTCAATTTTTTTCCGAAGAAGCCTATTTCGCTTACGGTCATGTAGATAGCAACCACTTGAAACACTTGTTCGCAGAGAGACTCTCCGCACGTGTGTATTTATACACAAGCAGACTTAGACTCTGCTTAGGGCTCCCGTTGCAGGAAGGCCCCAAAATAGTGTTTGAACAATAGTAGTTTATGCAATTAGTTTACAATGTTAAGCTTTATTGCATGAATACATGTTTTGAAAATGTTAGAAACGAGCTTACAAATTTGTACAATGCAATAAAGCAACATTATAAACGAGTTGCATACGCTATTTTTTCTGTATAATAGCATTATAAATTTATAAGAGAATGAAACTTGGTTTTGCGAAAAAACTTATTTGGGGGCATTTAACATGTGTGCGAGAAAACGGTGGTCGGCTCTTCGGTTTACCGCTACCCTCCCTACGATTCTCCTCGCCGTGATTGGCTGAATGTGTGATGAGGCGATCATTTGTGCCGTAAAATGTTACGTCATCATTTGATCCGTAAAAAGCCCGATTTTGAACGATTTCTTGCAACAGAAAAGGTCGTTGATAACGCCGGTATAAAAAAAATTATATTAAATCACATATGAATTTTGAATTATCACATTTTGAATCACATATGAATTATATTAAATCAAATTTGAATTTATAACAGCAAAGGTTGTAGTTTTTTTCAAACAAATTTGATACATACAATAGAGATTTCAATGTTAATAGGGCCCTAATTTGATAAGAGCCATGAATAGTCGCATACCAATGTCATTCCGGAACACGAAGATCACCTATGAGACGAGAAGTGACTGCGACGGACCCCTGAATAATTTGCAAATGAATTGGAGGAAACATGTTAAGCAAAACATTACTATAATTTTCTGTTTGTGCTAAGACAGATCCACACATTCGGCATTCGCCGGGCAGCGAGCTAGTGCTCGCCCAATCCCGAGCAGCTGATTTGTTCGGCGAATGTTCGCTTCCTTTGATGTGTCTAAAAGACCGACACGCGGTGGGTAGGGTGAGCACCGAACGTTCGTCACTCGGCAAATAGGAAGCAACTCATCCACACTATTCGGGATTCGGCGAGCGGTTGCTCCGTGTTTGGCGAATAACGAATGTGTGGAGCCGCCTTAACAAAAACAGTTTTAGAGTTATGACAGGCTTATTTACATATGTTGAATATTTTCTATACTTGCGGTCCTTTCTAAGGGAACACAGGTTGCTACGTGCTTTTTTGAACAGCCAGATCAACTTTCACCGAGTTACTTCCTTTGCACAACTGTTATCTAAATTGACAGATAGTAAAATAAGATTACAACGTTATTATGGGGACGCCTTGCTGTAAGAAAACGCCGGGGTTTTCACAAAACGATTAAGCAAGGCGACAGTTTTGAGTTTCTTTTAACATCCGATAAACGTGGAAATATGAAACTACCACTTAGGGTTAAGCAAGGTTCTAATAATAACAGCCCTAACCCCTCTCGCTCTAGGACGGCATATGCCGTCCATCAAGAGGTCACTCTAGTGTGTATGACGGCATATGCCGTCCATTACGGGTCATTCTCTAGCGTGTACGACGGCATATGTCGTCCTTCACTCTAGCGTGTATGACGGCGTATGCTATCATCCACGGGGTTAGTCTCTACGACGACACATGCCGTTCATACTTTTGAATGGGTCGCCAAAGTTACTCAACATATTTCGCGAAGTGATCGCTAGATAGCAATTCAATGTCGTATTTTAGGTTCTTGTATACCGCTTTTTCACATCAGCTGTCGATTTTTTATTATTTATTTATTTATTTATTTTACGTCAAAAAACAGTTAAAACTCCGTATGACGTGCTATGGGGAAAAGTAAATTGTGTGCACATTTTCAAAATTCTTTGATCCCTACACTAAGTCATATACTACTTTAATTTTGAAGGGAAAAAAATTATTAACGATATTGTTGTGAATGACGTAAAATTGGTGGCACTATAATGACTGTATTGACAAAGTAAAATATTCAAAAGTAAATTCAGGCACTAAAATCAGTCTAAAAAATGAAAAGTTGCTATAACAGCAATATCAGGAAAGAAACATCATATTGTTGCAAAATTAGCAGTGAACTGTACTGTTCTTAGCTTTGAACTACACCGTTTTTGGAAAGTTTGTTTTGTTTATTTTTTACATTAAAGTGCGTATTATTTGTGATCGTATTCAATAAACTACTCAAAGAACACTTTTCTCTAGATATCCTATTTTTTTCAGAGTTTTTACTTTAATAGTTTAGAGGATATATACTTTTAATCTAGATAAAAACTGAATTGCAACAGGCAAATTTAAAAGACACGCCGCGACGGCGAACGGCGAAAGTCACTCCTGAAGGGCTAAATGACGAAGCAGGAACTCCTTGTTTAAACAAAGATAGGCGAAAAACAACTAAGCTAGCGTCCGTCGTTGACCCCGCTCCCCACCACTGACATGCATCTGTTCTTAAACCGTTCTGGATCTAGGGAAAACTCGTGCGAGTTGCAGGGGTCGTTGCTCTGATGCTGGGGAGCTTGGGTGAGGTGCCCCGACAGGCGGCGGTTTGGGTTGCACCACCCTGCCACCTCCCACAAGCCGTGGGTGAGTCAGCACTTCCGCGCTCCTTGCAAGACGATCGCCCAGGAATGTGCATTTCTACACGGGCCAGCGGCCATGTGGAATGCCGCATTCATAACACACTGCTATCTGACGCCACTCACAGTATTTTTCAATTTCACTGCAAGCACATTTTTTCTCTACTAATTATATTATTCTGTAGCATAAATGTAACACAATTATTTCCTTCTACTCTTCCCCTCGCATTCAACACTTTTCTTTTCTTTTGGAATGTCTTCTTCCACTTCAGACAAAGGAAACTTAGAGTTGGTAAACAATATCCTATCAAACTTCAAAGTGAACTTAAAACCTAGAGAAACATCCGCATTTAAAAATGAATTTTATTCCTTCTTTCGCTCTTGCTCTTCATGAAAAATATAAAGGAAGTGCTGGTATGTGTAATACTCATCGCATTGTTCGGGTCATTCGATTTCCAAACAAATAATTCTTTCCCTGTGTATACTTGTGTTTGTGCACATAGCTATGTTGAACTAACCAGGAGTGACAATTTCCGACTGTGCAAAAACAAAATGGCATCGATACGAATGAAACATTATGCAAATTATTTTTGGTAGATCAAAGCACATCAGTGTATGACATTACAGACCGGATTGCTCTTACTTTTTGTTTATTTCAGAAAAAAACACTAACTCAATTTTTAAAAGCAACTGTAGATTGTTGAAGGCTTACCCCTTCCTAATAACAAGCAAAAAACGTTGCATGAATATAAATTTGATTTCTGAAAAACAAGGCTTTTTAAATTAGGCTGCAAAAAACAAAAAGTTAACTTGTTTTAGTGTAAAGGAATGAGCGGCATGAACATCAAAACACGCTGTGTGTACGCCGTGCTATCGATTGCCGTGCACGTCGAGCTTCATCTACGTAACCGTCTGAATATCATAAAAAGGCGAGGAAGGTAAAATAATAGAGAGAAAAGAGATCATAAATTAGATGTATAATACGATTCTGTAGTAATCTACTACACTCAGTACGAATTAATATGCAGAATTATAAGCTCTATGTTAGAATTCCTGTTGATGAATCTCTGCCTATTTGACTGTTTTCATGAAAAATGTAACAAATGCAGGTAAAATCCTTTTTGTTAATAGTCGAAATGAGCTATTGAATTCGAATTATCGACATTACAACGCACTTTCTATTTCACACGTGATAGAGTTAGGTCAACTTGGTGATAACATTGATGTTTTGTAATTTTTGTAAAACAGAAAAAACTAAGTTGTATCAATCAATTGTTTACAACTACTTTTCAGTATAAGTAAACAATTTCATCTGCTTTCTATACACATGTTGTGTTTAGAAGATCACATTTATTGAACGTTTGGATCATAATGTTAGTTTATTTAAAGATCATCTAAGAACTCGCATGTAATATATCATATTGCATGTAATATTTTGCATGTAATATATTATGATAAGCCAAGAACCCCGGGTTTAGTTTGAATGATAAAATCGAGATCCAGCGTTAGGAATAATGTCATTGTATGCAAATTCGAAGTCAAAGAATACGCCTTGTTAGGACAACCGATCAACAAAATGTAATATTCCATGCTTGGTTCATAGCGCTGTGCTGATGGGCACAGCCCCGAACACATTATATGCAAAAGGTGTAGAGAGAGCATTGAAAGTCGTGATTTTGTGGAAGGACGGGAGGAATCACTCTCTAGAAAAATATTGAAGCAAACACACGTAAGCGGTTGGTGAGGTGCGAACGGATTTTCAGCATAGGCTGGGTATTATTTAAATGATAGTGAGGCGGGAATTTATGATTAGTTTGAGGTTTGATGGCTTGGTATTGTTTAAATTCTTGTATTCCATTGTAATTAAAAATTTTATTAATGTAGTAATTGGAATTTCGAATTAAAATCAACTCCGTGAAATAACTATTGTACCCAAATTCGCGTTTTCAACCCAATCAACTTTGAGAATCGACTCATAGAAGAGGTGTCCGGCTGAGGTGGCTCGTAGCATCAACTGATGTCATTGCAGTGCCTCTGACCGAGAGGTTCTAAGGTTCGAGTCCCGACGGTGGCGGTGCCGATGGCGGTAGCAGAATCTTTTGGCATTAGCTACGCAGATAGGTCGAATTCAGCCGCTGTACTTAGGAGAATTCTAGCGGTCGAGTGCTCTAATCGGCCGTTTTTCGTGGTTTCTTCGAACAACATCAGGTGAATGACGGAGCAGTACGTCAATAAACGGATCACGAACAGCGTGAGATCTTTCCTTCCTCTTCCTTGTCCTTTCCTCACCCCATTCAAACACATTTACACTTGTGTGCACTACACTACAATACATACAGGGAGACCAGACTTAGCTTAGAGCTTGTCCCGGCTGGGGCGGTGCCCCATTGGTGGGAGATACCTAGTAATGGGAAAAAAACCAAGCCGACGTAGGTCGGCGCTGGAGCTCACCATGCAGCTGAGGAAGATCACCGCCACATCCCGCGATACAAACATGAACTACACTGAAGAAACTAATGACCTTAGCAGTCGACGCGCCCGGAATTACCAATCAATCTATCAAAGCTGTGGATTTTTAAGGGCAAAAAACATCTTTGTAAGCCTTCGTTTGCAACAAAAGTAAAGCCGGCTGTCGGAAGTAAAGCCGGCATGTTGTAGATTTACTGCATGCAACAGACTTTCACGTCCAAAAGAAGCCTTCGAGCTAAATTCAAGGCGCGTTTTTCGCCCCAAGTGATTCTTTCTTTCTCTGCTGGGTCTGGCGAAGAGCAAGGCCAATGGCCGAGCCTCGCCACGTAAAATAAGACGTCGTTGACTTCAATTGAGTCCTAATCAGATCCCTTATTCCCCGTAGGGAACGCCTACCGGAGCTGTTGTTGTGACGTTCGCTGATGGTATATATGCGAGTCAAAGTTTAATATTGGGAGTCTTACGGTGCCAAATATAAAATTTCCAATGAACAAAACTCAAAGTGCCCGGACATTATAAATAAAAAGTAAATAATGTTTTATTGGTTGATGTATGTCCAGAATAAATTAATAAGAAAGCAAAATAATTCATAACAAAATACTTTTTACTTCTCATTTTTAAGGTCCAGCCACGTCTTGTACCATAGCCAATGTGACTATCGAGTCGAATATTTCAAAATTGACGCGAAAAAAAAACAGAATAATATATTTGTTAATTTAATAACATGATGTTACTTCCCTTTAAGAATAAACTTCTACATTTCAACTCAGTTAACTTATTTCGGTAACAAAACTTTTTAAAATTTATAATAATTAATTCACAAAAGTTGTTTTCAAATATATGTAGTGAATCATGCCAAAATTTTGTATCAAAAAATTAAAGTTATTACACGCATTTTGAATGTAATTATGATTACTTTAATTTTATAGCGAGATTATTATAATAAACGTTCGATTTTCTAGATATAAGCGAAACACTGAAAAAAGGGAAAAATATTAGGATGTTTTGTCAATTTTGTTTGTGAATCCGGCATTTCTCCAGGTGACAATGATTAAATTAGAATTAAACATCCTCCAAAAATATAAATCTGGTGAGAAAATACTTCCGGAATTTTTCGAAACTCTCCTGTCGCCCGGATACCATTTGACTAAACTATTAACTAATGTGTTTAAAAAACTAATACACATATGAAGTCGATCACTTGGTTAAATGTATAGAAATTGAAGTTCCACATTTTCTCTTCACGAAACACAAATATGTCTCTTAAGTTTAGGGTCAGACTACAATCAGACTACAATCACTCTGAGCGGTCAGGATCTGTTTTCTAATGGCACTTCATTCTATTAACTATTAAAGACAATGAACTTTGCACTCTTCAAATTCTACGCGAGAATGTAGTGTGGAACTAATTGTTTCACAAAAGTACATATCCAATCTGAAAGACGTCCTGTTTCATTATTCTCACCTTCACAAAGAAAAACTTCTCGTACAGCTTCAATAATTTGTTTCACACCTGTTGACTGACCTACGGAACTAAGGTGGAATTGAAGGAGCCATCAAGATAGAACTAATCCTACATTCCGAGAGAGAACTGCATCACTTACTTTTAAACGATTCAATGATTTTTATTTAGCTTATCAATTCTAATAATTATAATCCATGGGCTACATACAAGAATATTTTAGTAACCAATATAATTATTATAACTGACAAAAAATGCAAACGTTTTTATTCAAGCACATAATATTGCATTGTCTACAATTTAATGATATTTACTTTCGTTTCTTCAACTGAATCACAAACCTCCAGAACGTACATTCGCAAATATTCAGGAAATGCCTTACCAAGATGGCTCAACCATATATAAGTTCTAGAAAAAAATAGAATTGATTGATTCAGATCTCCTGGTCATGGTTCGGTTTCAGAAATTAAAACTCGCTTTAAAATTGGGGTTATAATGTTGTATGTAATAGATAAGGCAAACTTCAAATTGGTAATATCTCAGAAGAAAGCAATGGAACCTCCACAGACTGCGAATTTTGTATTCTGGACTATAGACTAGCACGAGATTTTTTATAATAGTTCACTACTGTATATTTGCCGTTCATTGATATTTTGACTACTCTTTATTCGTCACACTCACGTCATTTCGTACTTCCTAATTACGCCACAACATATAACACTTTAATACTTCGTGCATATTCATACTACTCACTGAAAGAAACCTACAAAATTAGGTCACAAATAAACTCACTCTCTATCAATTAATAGTATGTCTGATGCGTATATTATGTCCATCTCAAAGGATATTCACTCAGCTTCATACAGTTCGTAACAGATGAAAACATTAAAATACTTTTTGTAAGTGATGTGTACTTTCTCCATACAGTACGATACAATTTCAAATATAATATTTAAGTTTCTTATTCAGAATACTGATTGATTAACTGAATTACTCGACACCTTTCTTTTGAGCAAAATTCCCCTAAACAAGTAACGACTTACGCTGGAAACTCATTCATGATATCATGATCAAATTCTGTTACTAAACACACACATGCTCTCTATTTACAACCTACCTCTGTAAGGTGTCTACTTTTTCGAAGCTTCTACAAGCAAATTTATCCCACTCTTCTTCCGCTAAGTGCATCACTAAAAACAATTTGACTTTTAACGACAGATCAGAAAAGGCGATCTAAAAATGCGACCCGGATGCGAGTAGGTAACCGCTCATCCAATAAGTTTGAAGAGCGCGTTCTCCGTCGTCTCCCGGAGGGCCAATGAGCTGGAGGAGAACGAGGGAGCCTCCTGGGGGCGAGGCAATTTGCCATATGCGATCGCCAGGTGTGTTGCCTCAAGGGGCTCCGTCCTCCTCCCCCAAAGCGTAACAACATCAAGTTGCTCACTTCAAAATAACAAGTGCAGCAACATTAATGTTCTATCCTCTCTTGGAAATTTTATAGAACGACGTGATCTACCTTAATAAAATGCTTTGAGTAAATTTAGCCAGTGAATTAGTGATTGTGGTATCGATCACTGAACACTACATGTATCTTTGCTTTCAGAGCCAGTTCTCATAAAAGAAATAATGCGAAGTATATCGGTAAACCTTGATACATCTTTGTGATGAAACAACCAATTATTTACCAACAGAAATAATTATTCTCAAAATAGATACTATCTTGAGCGCATTGCTAATTTAAAGGGACAAGTGAGTACACTATATTATTATTATTATTATTATTATTATTATTATTATTACTATTATTATTATTACTATTAATATTATTACTATTATTATTATTATTATTATTATTATTATTATTATTATTATTTACAGTCCTGTTAAAGAGTTTTGATAGTGGCCTCTCTTCCAGCGGCGGCGTAGGTAAGATAGGAAAGAGGAAAATGTGAAATATATTCGCGATTCCCACGGTGTCCCTGTCCATATAGGGGGAGATGGTTTGGAAGATAAGGCAAAGTGATGAAAAGATTGATCCCAGTCCGTGACGTGTTGTAAAGGGTACTGATTCCGAATTCCGTCAGAGATACCTCTTGAACCACCGTTAGATCAAACGAGTCAAAGCCGATCACGATAGGAACCACGCACTCACTGATTAAGAAAATGTCCATCATGCAGCCTTGATCTAATCATAATCCATAAGCCACTGGAGCCCTCCGTCGTCATATTGCCGGGAACGCCCGTAGCCACCAGAGATAATATTCCACTTAAATATACATTTTTTGTAAACTGATGCATCATTTCTGATTTCCGTCTTTATAAACATTTTTGTTTTCTCATACTTCAACGGAAAATACTGCTCGACATGTTTTCAGCAAAGCCTTTTTGTGCAACGTTGCCATACATCCAACTGAAATCGACAGATTGTTGAAAATAATTCAATTTCGTTTTACATGTAAATTTTCCTTTAGCAATGGTGGTCGGGCAATCGACGTTGAATCTGTCACATTCATACCGAGAGAGAGAGAGAGAGGGGGGGGGGATGAGGGGGGACTGACATGAGGGAGAGAGGGAGGCGTACGGACGTTCGGATGAGTGCTGGGATGAACACGTGTGTCAGTGGGTGAACTGTTGAGACCGACGGCGCATGCGATTACAGGTGGCTGACGAAAGAACGGGTTACAAGAATGTTGCGCAAATCGTCAGGAAGTGATCAGTTTGAACCTATTATTAATTGATCAACTGTTAAATATTACAAATATTACTATTCTACGATAATAGAAATAGTTTCATGTCGTTATATTTACCTTCTATAATACATTTATTTAAATTGATGTCCAACATTTATGTGATAGTATTAATCGTATTAGAAAATAAAACAGCTTTGCGCTCTCATTAAAATTGTAAAAGAATGGAAATGACAGCCATTTGAAGCATTTTGAGTAACCGTCTCTCAGTTGTTTCGTTAATTGTGTGTTTGTGCCCAAATTATTCACTGAATCGACTTCAGTTATCTACTTACTTTCTCTGTAGATATTTTTTTATTAAATTTGATTTTTTTCTAAAATTTAGTGAACTTTAATTTCGTCATTTTCATTAGCTTAACCACACTTCATCGGTTAACCATACATCAAATACTTGGTATAAAGAACTAAAATTACTTTTGCTTCGGATATTGATTTTTAATTAATTATTGACTTATTTTGAGGGGTCTTCTCTCGATTACTGTGATGACTTCTGTTCTTAGAATTATTAAGACTAGAATATATCAGATGTCCCGTCCAAAGATTTTTTTCTAGCCTCATATTACATGGGGTCTGTCAAACTTTATTTTTACTTTAATGATTTACATTGTAATGAAATGGCAGTTCTCTGATAGGAATTCTCTCCTGATTGCAAGGAACCCAGTGACACATGAAGAATTACAGCGACAAATACGATTTTTGTGACTCAGCTCTCTCGTGGTTTGAGTAGGACATATTATCCTGAGAATAAAAATCAATGATGTAAAAGTTCTTATTTGTTTTGTTGCCTGGCCATTAATTTTTGTACTTTTATGCGTTGTATAAAAAAATTCGTTCCGCGTTGGTTCTACTGTCTCTTTACTTTTCTTTTGAAGTACATATGAGGGATGTTTCAGATTTTTTTAGAGTGAAGAGAACTATCGTTGGTTGCACGGAGCAAACTTGGGAGTAAAAAATTGAAAACAAAACACAAATACTTTAAAACGTTATACTCTGAAAATGAAAGCAAATAAAATTTAGACATCTCATTTTTTTAATCGGAGAATAAAATCCCCTACCCATACATAGGGAGAATTGTGTCACTAACAAAAAATATCTAGTCGGGCTACAACAGCACATACTTTTGCACATTTTTATAACGGTTTTCCAAAATAACGCAAACAACAACTCATAGGTTTAATAATGTGTTAATGACAAAAATATGCAAAGACGGAAGAACGGACGGATTGATGGGTTGTATAGATAGACGGTTCGCATTTAACCAATTTTACGTTATCAAGCACACACAAAACGCGGATTACAACAATACAACAAAGTATATGTCGGACTGAGAGTTATCAAATTTCCAATATCAGGAACTTATAATACGATTTTCCTCTAAAAAGTCGACACTTTTCGCTGCAGCATTACATTTTTTCTCGAATATGTAAATACGAAGAAGGCAAGAAAGCATAAACTATTGAGTAACGAGAGCGTTGATCACACATGACTATCAAGAAAATATACAACGGAATTATCATTATATTAGAAAATATTAGAAAATTTATATTATTCAAGTCATAATATTGTGTGGAATACAACACAAATCTCGGTAAGTTTTCAATGCCTACAATTTCAACATTCTCCACTTAAAATTGTGTAGGTGATTCTCTAAACGTTTTCAATCAAAATTTGTTCGTATTTTAAAGTTAGTGCATTATCTTGCTCAAAGCTTTATACAGTTTTCTCTGAGGTAGGTTCCTTCGTCTTGATGACCTTGCATATAGTGTTTACCATATTGGAGAGTGAGTCTCGCTTGTAGTTTCCTCATTCCATTCGTGCCGAACATGGTCAGCAAAGACTTTACTTACATTTTACGTACAGAACATGATAACATTTGGAGTGAACGTAATAAAGTATATGGGTAATTTATTCTTGTAGATTTTTTCTGCCCATTTCCAAAACGATGTAACTTTGAGAAATATTTAATTAAAATAATATTCAAAGAAGTGTAGGGTAGAATACAGTTGCTTTTCTAACAACGCACTGCTCTTAAAAAATATTTCTAGAAAAGGAATGTAATGAGCTTATTGTTAATAAATTTGCCTACCTTTACTTACAATTAAATCAGCATTCCATATCAACTCAGTTGAGCTATAGTATTGAAAAGATTTATTGAGAAGTTAACTTCACTATCATCTACTGGTATCAACTAATATGATCTAACATAAATTGCATATTGCAACATTATTTCTCGAAGAAATGGTTTATTTACTCCAGTTTTTATAGTTTGCATTGCATAAATATATAGAAACATCCGATTATTGGGACAATTCGGAAAATAAGGCTAGAAGAAAGAAATGAATTTGTTACTAATCGAATCATTTAATTTATTTATTAGTTATATATGCAAAGCATCATATAATTTACACATGCATATTTAAACAACAAAACTGATCAAAAATTATCTTTTACATCAGACCAGAAATTTTATCCTTGTTCCCACTCGCATTCATTTTGGCTAAGAGATAAACTGATTCCCTATACTCATAGGACTGATAGGACATTGTGCTGCACACTTTTGAGAAGTATCGGAGGTCAAGGGAGCAGGGTAACATGAGAAAGCAGAATACTCAAGGTCTCTTGAGAATGGCTAAGAGCCACTGTCTCTTTTCAAACTTAAAAAATAGATATGTTAAGCGGAAGGATGTGACAGTCGGATAAACTACAGTCTTCTGTACTTGGAATTGTTAGAAAAGTGAGCGATATTTCAAATTTTATTTGCTATACAATAAGCTTTATCGCTTGTGTTGCAACCATCTTCAAAACTTATGAAATGATGTTGAGTTTTGCTGCTCATTGGTCGCTTTCTCATCAAACACTAAGTACGTTGGCAAATGCAACATGACAATTCTTCTTTGGATGATGAATAGGAATTTTTAGATGACAATGCTTTTTTGTAAAATTTAAATATCAAAATGATGTATGCAAAGTTTTCAGCTTTGGTCACTTGTCAAGTGTCATTACGGAATGATAGTCCGATTGTGTTATAGCACTTGACAGCATCTCATTGGGAAGAGAGGACAGAGAAATGAGAAAAAATAATAAAGCATTATTCGTTTCGACGCATTTCACTTTTCTCTCCTTTCCCACCGATCCGTTCATCGAGATGCCTTCAACATGAAAAAGACGCGCTTCACTTGCTATAATGGAAAATCACTGTGAGAGACTCGTATCTCCGCGATTAATATTAAACATCGTCCAGTCGGTCCAATCCAGACCTCCCTTTTATAGTGTCGGTAACAAGAACAGCCGTGAACCATTATAATTTTGAAATCCACCTCCGTGGGTACATAGTTCGAGAGGGGGTAGACCTTCAAGCGGGGTGGATCATGAACCTACGCTTTAGCAGTAATTTTTTTACGGCGAGTCGACGTTTTCGTGGGGAACGCAGATTATACGTATTACGTCTATCAGCGAGTGGACGTGTGCAGGCACATTGCGTGGCGATGCGGGGCAGGTCGTGGCGGGGCAGGACGGAGCGGGATGGGACGGACAGGAAGGTGGGAGCAGGAGTGTCGGGGCACCGACGGGGCAGGAGGGGGGCAGCGGGGCAGAGAAGGGACGGAAGAGCGGGGGGCGGAACAAGATGGGGCAAGGAGGGAGGAGAGGGGAAAAGGGCCGGAAAAGCGGGGCGGGACGGGGCGAAGAAGAACGGCTCGGGGCGGGGCAGAACAAGGTGGGACAGAACGGGCCGGAGCAGGACAAGGCGGGACAGAAAAGGGCGGAGCAGGATGGCGCGGGGCAGGGAAGACGGCGAGAGGGGCGGGCGGACGAGATCGAGAAGAAGTGGGGCGGGGCAGAAAAGGGGGACAGAGGCGGGCGGGCGGAGGTGGGCGAGCGGAAGGGACGGGCGGGAGGCAGGGCGGAGATGGACGGAAAAGGGGCGGGCGGAGCGGGGGGAGAGGGCGGGAGGGCCAGGGGGAGGGGAGAGGGCGGAGGAGGCGCGGAGCGGGCGGAGCGGGGCGGGCAGGGGGCGGAGCGGGGCGGAGCGGGCGGAGCGGGGCGGAGCGGGCGGAGCGGGGCGGAGCGGGGCGGAGCGGGGCGGAGCGGCGGAGCGGGCGGAGCGGGGCGGAGCGGGCGGAGCGGGCGGAGCGGGGCGGAGCGGGCGGAGCGGGCGGAGCGGGCGGGCGGGGCGGGAGCGGGGCGGAGCGGGCGGAGCGGGCGGAGCGGGCGCAGCGGGCGAGTCGGTGCGGGCGGGCGGGCGGCGGAGCGGAGAGGGCGGAGAGGAGCCGGGCGGCGGCGCGGGCGGGCGGGCGGGCGAGCGGGGCGGGCGCGGAGCGGGCGATGGCGAGCAGGCGGGCGGCGGAGCGGGGGGCAGGCTTCGCGGCGGGCGGCGGCCGCAGGCGCCAGTGGTCGCGGGCGGCGCCGTCGGCAAGTCGTAAGCGGGGCGGCCGGCGGCAGGCGGGGGCGCCGACGGCGCGCAACGCAGCCGACAAGGGCTACGTCGCGGCGCGCCCAGCGCCAGTTCGGCCGCCGCTGAATGGGCCGCGGCGGACGCCGCGCGCGTACCACTGCCACTCGCCGGACGCCCCGCTCCACCGCGCCGCGCCGCGCCGCGCAGGGCGAGGTTCCCTCCGCGAGGCACCCACATTTCGATCCACGAGGTCTCGACGATGTTATAGACGGGAAGTCACGGACACGTCATTTCGAAAATATTAAATGCACGCTTACCTTTGAAGGTTGGACATACTGTACGAGTACGTTAATGAACATCTCCTTCTAAAGGAAACGTACTAAAGTAAAAATAATATTCGAAAAAAACAAAAATTGTGAAAAGGGAGGAAAACGTGGAACGAGATTTGATGTAGAAATATTGTACCTATAAATCACTTCCAACACACAAATTAAGTGTCACTTTTGTGTTATTTCGCAAATGACATTGAACATTTGTCCTAGGTAGAATTCAAGGAGTATGGGGCAAGATAAGGGACAGGAAGACTCGCGCTATAAGTAAATGTTCATATTTCTATTTTTCCACGTGTTTGTGAACGCAATGGCCTTTCAATCAGTTATTACCTCCGTTTTGCCCGTGATCTAGGCACTTCCTCCTCGCCATGCTTTGCCGGACGTCGCAGAGAAAGTATGTGCCGTTGAGTTCCAGAGGACAGAAACACGCAGTATCCCATTGACACTGAAGGGGAATGGTCGAAACGTTATATATATAAAACAAATTCTCTTTTATATATAAAATTAGATGAAAGGAAACATAATTCGTACAATTTGGGAATACTATTATATACGTTCACATCACGCATGCACTGAAAACGAATTTTTTAGCATGTTCGAACAGTGAAGACTGATTTAATTTGAATACATTTGCTTTGAATTTTAAATATAAATATCAATATTTTGCATATTTAGATGAATTATTTTAATCAATTGAATGGCATTTTAAGTAAATGAGGAATATTGTATTTCTGGATTTTATCGTCTTCAGTGATGCAAAGCCAATAAATGAAATTTTCAAAATTACTAAACATTGATTGCTTCATTACAATGCGATTACTAATAGTGATTGGCACCCATGATCACTGTAATGACATAAGAATTATCCGTACAGACGATGATTATACTTAAATTCATGTTCGACAATTGTGGAAGTATTCTTTAATTAATTTGAAAATTGCTTTTGGCCTTCTCAATACACTATGTCGCATTCATTATTACATTATAAAGAGACAGATTAAAACACTTTTATTCTAGCAAGCAGAATACAATGAATTGTGCCCTTTTTATCAAGAAATGAAGACTACAGCTTTTACCGAAAGACCATTCGTTTTTATTGACTTGACGCTGAGAATGAGCCACAAAAATGAAGGAACCGATATTTTTATTTTATAGAGCATATCTATAAAATATGTTTATACTGTGGAGTATGTTTGAAAAACAATTATTAGCCAAAACACAACGCTGGATGTAGGGTTGAAATAACATTTTCTTTTCTCAATGTTACATACTACGTGTTTCCTCTCTGGAGAAATTTCCTTT
Source organism: Teleogryllus oceanicus (assembly GCA_964035755.1). NCBI lineage: Eukaryota > Metazoa > Arthropoda > Insecta > Orthoptera > Gryllidae > Teleogryllus > Teleogryllus oceanicus. Next base: position 79,565,176 of record CAXIVR010000002.1, on the reverse strand, counting down.
CCATTTCTCAAACAAATCGCTATATCTGTTTTTCGCTAATCAGAAACGCAACTTTAATGCTGAAGGAAATTGAAATAACTGCATTTATAAAACAACATATGATAGTGTTGTATATACAACATATGACAGTTAAGTATACTGAAGTAACTACTAATTTTTACATTTTTGTCTCTTGACGCAACTTTTGAACTGGAATAATATGCCACTTCGAATAAACTGTATGAAAAAATAGATGTAATGTATAATGCATAAGTATTTAAATAAAGTTACAAGATTTGAATGAATAATACATGACAGATATATAATGGTGTTTGAAAATCATTGTATAATCAACTACTATTACTGTAGCTTTGAAAGTCAGGGAACGTTTCTAGTTACTCAATTCTTCGTGTAAGTTTTCATCGAAGTGCTCTACTTAACACTCTCTTAGCTAATGGTAACATATACATTCGTACGATCACAAACAATTTTTTGGGGGCATAACACTTCGAAAAGATAATAAATAAAATCTTTCGTTTGCATAAACGCAGCTGTGCAGGTCAATTTGATTGGCTCGGAGGATACTATATTTTTGACTTGGAAATCAACGCAGTTTGTACACATTCGAACGCACAAGCAGTTCCAGTCCCTTGTAAATCACAAGAATAAATCGGTCCCAAGTGAATTCAGAGCGTGATTCTACCGAGGGGGAAAACCGCCGAGAGATGAAGGAACCAGTCTTCAACCTACACACCACTCTCCGACCTATTATTAGAAGCCGCTTTCTACCAGCGAGGACCACAACACGGGGTGCATTCCTTTGGAAAGGCCGTCCGGCGCCGGAGCTGCATCACACAAGACGTGGCATGCCCATCAAACATCAACTACTCGCCACTAATACGAAACAACAGCAGCGGTGGAGGCAGACAGCGCACACCAAACGGATCAGCCAAGGAAGCGGCAGCGCCAGCGGCGTCGGCGGCGTCGGGTGGCCCGGCGGGCACGGGTAGTTACCCGGAGGCGGGTCCCGCGGCGCCGTCGGGGCGACGCGTGGTGCCGCCGCCGCCGGCGTCGCCGCCGCCGTCGGAGGCCACGCGGCCGCGAGCACGTGCGCGCCGCAGCCCCACGCTCCCGGGCGTCGCGGCGCCGGGCGTCGCGGAGGCAGGCCGCCCGCCGAGGGCAGCGGCGGAGCGCGAGCGGGCGGGCGGGCGGACGCGCAGGCGCTGGCGAGGCCGCCCGGGCAGTGCGTGGTGTCGGGAGCGTCGCCGGAGAGCGGACTGGGCGGGCGCGTCGGGCGGCGCCGGCCGACATTTGCCACCGGCGGAGGCGCCGCGCCGGGACTTTGCCCCGGGGAGGCGCCGCCGGGCCCTGCCCCGGGGTGATGCCTCGCACCTGGGAGGGCCGCGATTGCATTCCGGCAGCGCGCCGCGACGCGACGGGGCGCGGGGCGCGCGGCTATTTCGGGCCCCCCTCGCACGCCTTGTCGCGTTTTCCTGCCTCGCAGCTTTATCTCGCTCGGGCAGTCTTTTCCTTTTCTGCTTGACGAGCCTCATGTTTCCTCCTTTGACCCATAGGATCTGCAGACTACTAAACATACTTTAAAGTTATGACTGCATTCTGAAAATTAAATGAACATATTTAACCGTTTTTGGTGTAAATATTTCATTCGTTCGTAAATGGGATAATTTATTCCCGTATCTTGTTTACTTCTCTATGTGCACAATTCATTCATCCCATTGATTCATTTTCCATCTGTTCGTTTTGTTAATAAATTAAATATTTTAACAAATTCTAATCTTTTCAATTGTTTCTGTATTAATCTAACGCTCTTTGTGACATGATTCTCCGAAGGGTACTCGTTATTACGCAATTGTACTTAGAGACGTGAAATTTGGTGTCACTAGCAGTACTGATTTGTGTAATAATTAAAAGCAAAAAAGTAGCCAAGAAACATTCGAAAATAATTTCGTCAATCCAAAAATAATATGCAAATTCAGACAACCTAGTAAACTTTATTTATTATTTATGTCCTACAAAATTTATTCTCTATTTTTATGTTATCACATTTTTTTATTAGGGTGCTTTTCTTTATGAACTTCTTGAGTTACTTCAAGGCTTATCATAAACTGATTTTTTCTGCGTGGAAGTCTGGACACCTTCCATTAATATTTCACACTGTTACGAATGTAATCACGCCATCTTCCTTTATTATCTGACATTAGACTTTTGTTTGTTCTTTCAGCACAATTCGTGTTGTTCGAACAAAGTAGATATGTCGCCGCGTCCATTAATTTCTCTCGTTGTTGCTGCCGTGTCTGACAAATTGCTAAAGTGACTGTGAACACTATGAAAAATATGGCGTATGGAAATTTGCATCACTTTGTACAATGGTCATTTTGCATGTTGCCTGCAATTTTAACTCAATTTAAATCATACTAGTTTAAACGATAATATAATAATGTTAATAAATTGTTTTTACATTTCACTTTCTGGTCACAGTTGTAAGCTTTACAAGTACCTGGGAATATGTTTTCCGTTTCTCAATTGCCAACTACAGTTGTGACCCCATAGGTACTTAACAATACGTGTCTGTTGTACTTTGAGCAGACAAACGTAATTTATAATAATAATTTTAAAAAACTGAAATAATATTGTGTTATAATCATCATTATTATTAATGCTAGCATTAGAAAGGGGATTTGCAGACCCGCTGATGATTGTTTATTATTTAAGGGTTTGAACTTCTGTAAAAAACTAAAAATAATTGATATTATTTAAGATGAGCTTTTTGTTAAAATCATAATGCTATTTTCCACAAGTGCTCGATAATATTTCAGTTTTTAGAGTGTCTTTGGCTGTGTAAAAATTATAAAGACTATGCACTGGAAATATAAAAATTAATACATTTTCAGAATTTTTGTAAAGTGTTTTTCATATTATAATATAGCTAAGTAATTACTGCCTTATGAATCTTTATCTTTCTTTATTTTTCATAAAAACCTAGTATGTTTTGTTATTAATATTAAATACAAACATTGTTGTGAAAAATTTACTTGTTCATTTGCAGGACTTGAAAATGAAACTTTCGTTCAGTAAGTAAAAAGATTTATTAAATTATATTTCAATTTTTTAATTTGACAAAATTGTCTAGTGTTTCAATGAAATAAAATTTTACTATCTGGGCTGCAGCGGCCCCCCTTTACTCGGGATCGTTTATATACTGATTTTAGTTGGTTAAAATATTCTAAGTATTTAAAATTAAATAAAATGAATATTGTGTTTATTATAATGCTTACTAACAACCAAACGCCGCACATGTTGTGATGCTGGAGAGGAATAAAGAAAAATTTACTATGTAGGAAAATGAATGAGACAATGCTAGTGGTAAAAATATCCAGGAATCCAGACAAAAATGTCAATGATATTGGGAGCTTCAGGGTACCTACAATTAAATAAATGTCAATACTCTTCCTGAGTTTGCCATTAAGGATATGCTGCGGTGCGTATATCAATCGTTACGGAATGAATTGAATAATTAAGAACTAGAGTAGCAAAATCTTACCATTACAGATTTTCTATCATTTTTTCTATTTTCTATTACAGAATACTCATGAGACATTTTGGAACTTATCCGTGTAAGATATAAAAGCAGAACAATTCCTTACTTCGTGTAGTATTCAATACAAGGTTTTTGTGAATTTACTATTTGTAACCAGTTTTACTTGAATGATAATATTAAATTAACTTCTTGTCTGGCTTATATCGCATTTCCTGTGGAATAATGTTTGTTGACTACGAAACTACACGAGGCAAACGATTGTAATTGCTGTAATCGTAATTGCTGGAACCTTGTGTGATGTGAATTCGCTTCAACAAACCTGCAGGTTCCCACTTGGTATGTAATGGTATTAAAAACTGAAATAAAAACATCAGTATTTCTGCATTTCTTATTATGTTTAATTAATCTTCACTATCGCACAATTATTCTTATTACCTTGACGTTGTTCGCGTTTAACACAACACAAAAATGTTTCAGATTGCAGTGCATGTGAAAGAAGAAAATTCCTTATCTGCTAGGGCATCTCTTTCCTTTTGTAGTCTACCCTTAGAAAGAACGTTCTGAAAATAATACTGAAATTGATGTTTTCCACTTTATGGTTCAGACAATTACAAGAGACTTGGGTTTGTTATAATATTAATTTGGAAATGAAATAGGCAGTGCTCAGACTTGACAATATTCTTTTTATACACAAGATTATATATTTTTTACTGCATATAATTATTAAACTACTTTATACGCAACATTTTTGTTTATTTATTTATTTATTTATTTATTTTAGGCCGCTTTATAACCACATGGACATTAGCGGCCTCAGTAACATCAACTATTACATTTTACTATTACATTAATAAGTATAGATTTAAAAAATTATTTAACACATAATAATAGTACATTACATTAGTAAAATTGATTTGAACATATTTTTCCATTAAATTAATTTTTCAAGTACGGGATTTTTCAACAGGTGGATTTTGGTAATACATTCTGATGTGTAGCATAATTGTGACCAACTTCCTCATTCATTTGCTCCTCTCTCATCCTAAAATATTTTGAATTTTGCTGACATCTTCAACAAAGATATAAATCTGATTTTAATATAATCTAATAAAACGCTATTCTTCCCAGAGTAGCATGGATCAAAATTGCAACGTGCATATACTATTCTGCAAATTTCTTTGAATGATTAGAAAGATCACTGTTTTGTTGCAGAATGGGCACAACCAACCAGGCTCAGTGCGCCGAGGTCGACTAGTGTCTGAAGAAAAAACATTTCTTCTCCCCATTACTATTAAAATTCAACTATTATGTATCCATTTGCATTGAGATCACAGCTACAGTCTTGTCCTTTTAAAGTATTGCGTAGAACCACAATACTACATAAAAACTTCCCAAGGCTCAAGAGTTATTCATTCATTGTCTTGCGCTTCAATGGAATACCTAATAGAATTTATTGTCAGTAAATAATAGCGTTTATTAGTGAGATACGGATAAGAGTGTACAGTTCAAGTAATATCGATAGATGAAAAGTCGCTTTCAAGACGGTGCGATAGTAAACAGCGGAAAACAAATAAAAATGCAAATAGTAACGTCAAGGCTACGTGTTAACTACGTTTAGTTTACGTGTTGTTTCGATATGTGAACAACATTCTAAGAATTTTGGCAGTGTAGAGCTTTATTGACTTCAATCTTTCTATTACTGCAGTTCATCACTCTGTCATCAAACTCAGTAGTTCTCTGTGTCACCCATAGGTAAGCAGCGAAGCCAAAACTCGATGACTTCCGGGTGAAATGCACCTAGTCAATGAAAATTAAGTTACTTGAGAAGTATTTGGCCCGAAAAGAGGGAAATTCATTGGTCATTCTCTCTTCTATATGTATTGTTCAGATTACAATCTATATGTGAGTATTTCTTATATATTCGCGCTGTAAAACATCTATTTTAGTTTTTTTAATAATATTATTACTCTTAATATTATTATAAAGTGTTTTACATACAAAGTGTAATACTGAGTATAATTATGGAATAAAAAATTCCGAATTTTAAATCTCTTTCTAGAAATTATATTTTAGATTTGCATGTAATAAGTATTGAAATGTGTATGTCTTCAAATTTTCCATTTATAGATAACATAAATAAATGAAATGGAGCAGTTAATAGTTTAATGTATAAAAAGTATTAACAGAAATGTCTGATGTTTAAATGTCTCCAATACAAAATGAATTTTATTAATCATAAACTTCATACGAAGATTTTCGGCATTAGCAAAAAAATGCAATTTGAAGCGTTACATTTAGAATTCTGTGTTCAGACTTCTTCGGGTGCAAGTCAAAAATTATTTCAATATGTTAATAATAAAATTAATCAGATTTCGTATAAAAATAATTCAAAGATAATACTTTCCTAAAATATTTGTTCCTCACAATTCTAAATATATCTTCATTTGTGGTTTTATCAAATGTAAACCATTCTGCTCTCATACTGCAATATTAATGGGTGGAGCAAAAAGTTGATCTTCAAACATTTCACCAGTTTTCATATTCGTAAGTTCAACAGTTAGAATGGAAGAGTACATTTCATATTTCGCAATTGTCTTCCACAGCAATTGCAAATTTTGAATAAAAATTCATATCAATAGTCTAAAATTACGAGAGTACTACTGGTCCAAATTCGACAATCTTGTAGTCACTCGAAAGTTCTTTTGTAGTTATCTGAGGTTTAAAACTCCTCATTCTTCTTTATTTATAAACTATGCCTTCGTAAAATACATAATTAACGGAGTATGGTAGAAATAATGTTAATTCTACCGTGCACTTCTTTCCAACCAACGATACTAAGGTGAGTTGCTCGAACTATTAGGCAAACTTCAACCTCTGAAGTTCAAATAGCACAAAATTTTCGTTGCGCATTGTTACAAAGGCAATTTAAAACACTAGTTTCCATTTAATTCCTTCGTGGACTTTTTAAACAACATATAAAACTCTAGTTTAAATTAGTTTGTTTATTTCAAAATGAAGGTTTTGTTTTTTTAGGATTTGTTTTTCTATTAGTGTTCTCGAGTGAATAAATGAATGCGAGTGTAAGTGGTGAAGTTTCCATTGTGGATCAAAAGTAATAGCCAGTAACCCACTTACAATATTAATTTTAGCAAAATTTGGAAGTAGTTTTGCTAAATTGGTTTATATTTGGTTCTTAAAACTATTTAGCCCCCTAATGAAATAAAACGTGCATATCAGAATATTAATTTTCATTTCGAAAAGCCTGTTCCTCATCACAATATGTAGATTCATGTTTTTTAAATAATAGATAATGTGATAATATAATTAATTAAATAACTAATTGAATTTTATTTTTTATTTTGAGATTTTCACATTATTGTTAAATATTTCGTGTACCTGCCGAACATCCGTGCCTACCAATTAGGGACAAATGACACATGTGTAACTTAATTGTATGGAATTCCCCCCAGTACATGCCCATTTGGCAAAAGTGAAGATTTTCTACAACTCTACTTGCCCTAGAAATGGGTCCAGTTATTTTGAGACTTCCTATATTTTCTACTTGACCCAACCACATGATTGGAACCATAATATTAATTTCCAGTTTTCTTTTAAAATTAGTGAACTTGCGTCGTTGACTTCTAGCGATGGGACTGAAGCACTTTGAGTCTTTAACAAAACCAAGATATAGTATAATGGATTAGTTTACATTTGCATTGTATAATTAAAAAAAGACTTAAATGCCTGTAACAAGTAATGTACTTCAGCTTCCGGGTCAATGATCCCCATCTCGATCGGGTTTTCGTCCAGTTTCCCTGATCCATTGAGCAAATGCTGAGATGGCCCCTTGATTTGCTTCTGAATGTAAATGTAGCTTCACTATGCGCACGTTTTGTTCAGCTTTCCTTTTGCTTGTAGTGGTAGTAGAACTTAGGGTGAGTTTCTATTTTGTTAGCAATACAGAAAAATAAAATCTGTTCGTTCGTTTACCGTTACAAATAAGGTCTCTATCATTCGGCAACGAAAATATCTGGTTTTTGAAATGTTAATCTCTCGCGTTTTTAAATGTATTATTATTATTATTATTATTATTATTATTATTATTATTATTATTATTATTATTATATTTTAATCTTTTATATTATATTAAATTTGTTAAAGTGAGGATTCTGAAACTCAAGAAAGCCTGCGCAGATAATTTTCTCCCCCACACATCACATACAGTTTTTGACTGTTTTGACTAAATAAATAAATAAATAAATAAATAAATAAATAAATAAATAAATAAATAAATAAATAAATAAATAAATAAATAAATAAATAAATAAATAAATAAATAAATAAAATAAATAAAATAAATAAAAGTCCCCCTTCCTTGGACTTGCCACTACTCCTAGACGATGCTCACATGCTGTATTAAGGAGCTAATCCTGGCGTGGCGCATGTGCGAGTGGGCCCCTGTCCCTCGAGGCGCGGCCTGCAATTGGATGCGTCCGTCTGCATTAGGGCGCTGGCTGTCCGAGTGGGGCGCGGGGTGTGACGAGCAGCGGCACCGCGAGCGGCTGAGCGACAGGCAGAGAGCGGGGGCGGAAGAGGACTTTCAATTTCGTTACTTTTTTGTAGCACTATTCTCAAGCCTTATTAGGCATTGAATATTAGAGGAATTTCTTATAATCCAGTCATTCATAAGTCACATGGAGTAATTTCTCCTTGATCTGTTGTTATTTGTCACGTCACACACTGGTTCAATCGGGTCTAAAACCTGGTTATAATTGAAAATACCAGCGAATTTGGTAAAAATAGGTATCAACGGGTTTTTGAGGTTGCTGAGTTTGAATATCGTAATGAAATTTCAAAATTCAAAATGGCAGCTTCTAAATGCCGGATCGGTTATTTAAAAACAAACAAAAATGCATAAAAATATACATATGGGGTTCTGAAGACAGCTGATTTTGAAAATCACAATAAAATTTCAACCCAAGATGCAAGTCACCAAGGATTCTCCCAGCCCGGTCGAGTCACGACATCAACGCTCATCAGTTCTCACTTAACCAATGCATTCATAGTCAATAATAACAGTGGAAAAGCAAGGAGAATGGTTTCAAAGGGCTGCATCTAAACTGTAACAAAATATAAGCGCGAAAGGTGAAGCACGATATGTTTTATTTCAATGGGTATAATTGAAAAATTAAATAATTATTCATATTAATAATAATTATTATAATAATCATTATAATTAATATTATTATAATTATCAATTTTAATATTAAATTAACTGGAACGAGTCCACTAAGTTTTCTAAACAGGAAACGTATGCATATATGTATAATTCTACTAAAATAGTACGACGTTGTAACAATATTTTGTCTGCGTTAGCATGCGGATCCCTGTTATTGATACTTCAGAAGCAACCGACGTATGCATTGTTATTATTTTCGTTCCTTAGTGCAACTCTTTTACACAAGTCTCCTTCTAAACAATTCTTCCAAACAGCGGCTGATTTCGATCTAACTTTTTAGCTAGTGTGCAAAATTCGTCATCCATGTGATTCGAATCCTAGGACCAGTTGCTGCAGGGCCAGCAGCAATGTTGTCTCTGAGCTGAACTCAGGAGGTAGCGCTACTCGGCCCGCCCAATTCGCCTTCCCCGCCCTGCACGGATCCGCGTTGCTCCGTCCTGCCGGCTCACCAGCCAACGTCCGCAACATGACGCCACCTAGATACACTGCGGATTGCATACATTTTCTAAACACATTTCAGCGACCAACCCTCCTTCTCCGCGCCGCTATCTTCTTCCCTGACACACAGAAGTATTTGTGAAAATTTTGGGAATTATCCTTCCAGTGTTTCGTAAACCCACACATACATTCATTTTGATACGTGTCATTTTAAATTTACTCTAGATTTATTGGACTTTTTATCAAGCCCAATCTCATGCAAAATAATGTATGAAATTCTTGTAGCACTTTAATATGAGTAATTGAGATTCACTTAAAAAGTTATAATTCTTACTTCAAAATATTGTAATGTTGTTCAATGGAATGAAACCTCCAAAAAATAAAGATTTTTTTTGGCCACTACTAAGAATATTTGACTACTAGATTGCAACGGCTGATGATATTTCTGCAAAGGAGATCGGGAGAGGATACTGTGACCTTCTTGGAGAACTAGTTCTCAGGACGTACAAAAGTGCTAATCATGAACGACGTCGATAAACAAGACCTTATAAAAGTGATGTTTGTAGAGAGGACCAACAAGATCTATTACGAGTAAACGTGAGCTACTGGCGTCAATAAAGAAATTTACTGTCCCTTCCTTGCAGACGCTCAGATACATTTGAGAAGACAATGTATATTACGGCAGGCATATAGGAGTCCCAAATCAGCAAAATCTCGACCTTACTCTTTGTTTCCGTATCTTATTCCTATTTATAGACCCATCCACCCTTTCGTGCCTTCTTTTTATTGGCTACCAATATTCGTTCTTAGGATGGTCACAAAAACGGAATGGAGACTACCGTTAGTTTCCTACAACCACACAATTTTAAATGACAAAAATATGGGTATTTTATGCCATTATTTGATTCAATACTAATTATGATGACGATCATTCGTTCTTGGACACTTTATGTAGAAATCAACACTACTATTACAAAAATGTGTGGTTTTGTGAGTTTGCTTAAACTAAACCATTAAAACAAACATCGAACTTAAGTGTTGCTTTTCAAAACATTGGTTTCACCAACATAATCAGATTGAAACAGTATTGAGAGCGACCAGTGCTTATTTATATAAACATGGCAGTTTGTACTAAATTGTGTCACTAATGTAACGTTAAGTTGGGCTCCATTAACTCCCAAGTTTGTTTTATCTGTTGGAATGTGTGATTGTTTTTGTTCATCAACTGAGTTTTGATTCGCTGCCTAATTTCAAATGGCACACTATGAGGTTCTTAAGGTTCATAGTTGTTAGTTGAATTTTTTGTAAATAATTCAGTGAACTTCCTTGAAGAACGTATCTTAGTAACGCAACATCACTTTATGAATCAGATTCTTTCTATAAGCATTATAAAGTAGGTCTGTAAAAATAGAATGAATAGAATGATTAAAACAAATATTTACAATCAAAGAAACAAATCATGTAAAAGATTTTCTATCATTTAATTACTAAAATTATTTACAAACTTTACATAATTATAAAAAAGGTTAAAACATTTATAGAGTTTATGGTTTTCACAAATCTACTTTTTATATGGTATGAAGTATTATCAGAATCTCTGTTTTTGGCCCCTTTTTTCGACTTATCCCATCCAATTTAAGAGGCCTTTCTGAAGGATATCATTTTCCAATGTTATTTATTACCAGCTCTGACATATCCTTTGCTTGTCTCCCCGAGACTCGACACGACTATTTCACATGACGTAGTACATCTCCCGTGTCACAGAAGACATCATTAACTTGACTGGTTGCATCATACAAATGACTATTTGTCGTCCTGTAATTTGTTCTGCAATCATTTATGAAGCTATTTTCTTCGTTCCGCACTTCACTAGAGTGACAAATAAAGCGTGACTTATGAGTTCAGTCGCTTCTTACTCCTACGTAACATGTGAAGTGAAGGCAGTTACGGTAATTACATGAATACTTTGTAAGAACACCCCTCTTAATCCCTTTCGACAGTGTTATGGTCTAAATTATTGGCTTCCTTTACGCTCTCTTGCTAAAAAAATTTATAAGAAATTGTCAGAAGGAAAATTTTAATTGTTTTGTGAACTTTGCATGGTACTGCAGAGAAGACTGAAAATGAACGCGTAGTATTGAAATGATGCGTCAATGTTAAATGATAATAAATACAATTTAAAGCAGTGCCACATTTTCAGTAAATTTCGCTACTGATCAATCCCAATAAATTCTAAGAGTCACCATTTGAAGAGAAACCAAATATCAAATTGAAGAAAGGATTAAGAAAATTTATGGAAGTTATGCGAAATGCGAACTCATAATTTGGAACACAACTTTGCAACGAAAATTCCAGACAAGTAACACAACTTATAAAATAATTGTAAAATAATTTTAAATGGTATCATTGTAATTAAATAAGCAATTCTAGTTTATGCGGTAATCTCTGAAAATACTGACCGACTATCGATGAAATTCTATTGTTTAAAGTTTGAAGATCTGAAGGGTTTTACACAAACAATCATTCTTTCTTTCCTGTACGACTACTGTTACATCAGAAACACAGGAGTTTATAATGTAATGATTTATAATCATCAACCAAATAAGTATTTCCTTTAAATGAAAAAAATCCCTACGAATAAAATAAATTATATCCGAAGAGGCAAATGACGGCAGCGCCGCGCATGAACATTTTTTCTAAATTAAATGAATGCGCGGAGGAATAGGAAGCATAACGTAAACATTTGATAAAGCGCAATTTTAGGAATCATTTGAAACAACAATCAACAAAATCGGACCACGGGTTTGCTTAATTCGAGAATTTTAGTAATCGTGCATCTCAGTTTAATAAAAGAGAGCATATTGACGCCATTGTTGCCGAGAAGAAGCAAATTACGAATAGCGTTTTTCATAAATGGTAAGAGAACGCCTAAAGGGATCGGGTTAAGATTTGACAGAACAAAACAGCAAAAAATATAGACATTTTTGAGAGTAGTCACAATTTTGGAGGACGCCTAGGATGGCTAAATCAAAATTAAGTGTTAAAATTGTTATTTAGGAAAGACATGAAACAAGAAACACATTGTTGTGAGGTCATGATAAGACGACGAGCGGCGAATTGTAATATTTTATTTACATAAGGCGTTGAAAGGCGAAGAAGACAATATGACAATTATCAGAGAAATTTCGAACATAATATAGAGGCAATGTTAAGGCAGGTGCCGACCTGGATGGCCGAGGTAGCTAAGAGCGAGTACCGACTCAACGCTTCGGTCCGAAGGGTCGCGGGTTCGAGTCCGCCTTGGGCATGGTTGTTTGTCCCTGTCGTTGTATGTGTGTTGTCGCGAGGGCCTCGCGTTCTGCTGACCCCAGATCAGAGGAGCCCGCAAGTGTGTTGGTGTCTAGTGTATGGTCGAATATGCGTCCCGTCGGGACGTAAAGATTAACCGTCTGTCGACTGGATAAAAACCCTAGAAAGGAGAAGATAAGGCAGGTAAACGTTAATAAATGAAAAGAAGAAATACTTTTCGTTATGGTGTTCGGCGCATTAAGCGGGTGATCTGCTTTTGTTGGAGGAAAACCATATAAGCTAAGGACAACAATGCCTGAGGAAAGAAAGTTTGGAGCAGGGTGTGAACGGTAGGTCAATGTTAGACGTTGCATTTTTATGATTGTTCGGAATTTATAGTTTGAAAAACAGTTTATTTTTATCTTAATAGCGCACGAACTTTATAAAAAAAAAACATGCACATGTATTGGCAAATAGTGGCTCATAATTAGTAAATAGTGGCAATGCGGGATAATATTTTTCTTTTTGTGATCGCGGCCTGAAGCAGTGTTAGGCGGGCATTTTGTATCGTGTTTAATAACACGAATTTTACGCGATCTCGTCTGAATATTGAAGGGAAATGCAAGCGAAGTTTTGTTTTGTAAAAGGACATAGTGCATCTACGCGCCGTGATTTTAAACATTCAGCGGGAACTTTGTGTTGCGTTAACGCAGAATATTTCGCGCTTTTCCCGAATTGTGTAAACTTCGCGCTGTGAAATGATCCCTGATATGGCTGGAACTTTGCGGTAATTGCGCACTGAGGGTGTGCAAATTGGTGGCTGGCGACGAGCGTGACCTGCGCTGCGTGCCGCGACGCCGAACCAGCAGACAGGGAAGTGACACGATTGATTTATTTTGGTTGCTGCAAAAACGCATTTCTGTCCAAGATCAAGTCATGTTAAATTGGTACAAATTAAAAGTCAATAAGTTGATATTGCAGAATGCGCATTCGGTGTGAATGAGATTGTTTTTGTAAAGTTGCAGAGTAAATGTTTTTTCTTTGTTTTTATGTCAAGTGAATTTTTTCATGTATACCATTGAAGGGTATTTTTTTGGTCATGTGTTCATTGTTGGTGTTTTAAGGACGAGAGAATCAGTCATTATAGAATAAATCAAGATGAACACAATCGTATTTATCGATAAAACCCTTTCAAGGACGTGTTGTGATTTATGGTAGTTAGACGCTGACCCAGGCGCGCGTTGCACGAGTATTACGTTTCGAACCCTGTACAGGACCCATCACAAATTCACGACCCCATAAATCTTCAGAATTACGAAAAGTTAGCTAGCCAACGGGCTATTAACGTATTTAATAGAGGGGTGAGACGATTTTGTTACATTGGCGCCTAATATATTAGCGTATATAATAATAGTGGAAAGAGTCAAATTGTTAGATTGACAGCCCAACGAGAGGAATAAATGGAATTTGTCACATTAGCAACACAACGCGAGGTGTGAATAGGCTTGTTAATTAATTCGCCACAATAAATATAAATATTTTCGCTGCATTTTACCAAATGATGACAAAATTTCTGATGTAAGTAAATTAGTAATACAATGCAAGATTTGGAGGAATGGAAAGAGTCATGGCGGTCCGGTAAACTTTATGACGCTGTCAAAGAGAATTCATCTGCCTGCCACATGCCAGTTCAGGATGAATTATCTATCATACCACTCAGAGGCATAATGTCCAAAATTGCATATCTTTGACATGCAATATATTATATATTATTATATATTATGTGAGATTTCACAGAATATGTTGTTTGGTAAAAGAGATCATTTTTCCCCTTATAAATTCCCTATTAGCCTTTATCATGAGACTCTCTGCATTAGTCGAACTAATTACAAAAGTTTAAAATGTCCTAATCCTACAGTTGAAGTACACAAGGGTTTCCGGATAATTTCGGCTACCATGATCAGTCGTTTCCGTATTTTCATCCGATCAATCCCAGACGTGTGTCGAAATGTAATTTTAAACAAGTAACCTCGGATACCATACGACCCTTCCTTTCTAAACCTTCGTTTTAATTTCGGAATCATCAAAAGAGACACTGATACCTCATTGATGTACAAATTTTCTTCAGGGATAAGATATATCAGTTGCAACAGCCCCGGAAACATAAAACAAAGAAATTAAATTATTTTTATCATATTCCTTTTATATTCTTCTATTCCTAAACGTTTTAGGAATAGACGGCAAAACCAGACCTAGTATCAAAAAGAGTCAAGGAATAAAATGGAGAGACGTTCTAAGCACAATAAAAGAACACAAAAACAGTTATTTTGTGACTAATACCCATTCCGATATTACTGGAGTCCCCGAGTTCCACGAGCTTAAAGTGCATTAATCTGGCTCTGAACGCTAATGCACACAAGCCATTCATTTGCGGTTTGAGAGAAGCGTGTTTGCGATCTGGCAAAGTGAGTCAACTTAAAACGTCTACAGAATTCTCCAAAAAAGAGCTTCCCTGCCCGGAAATGTAAGAGGAAAACTGCGGAGACGCTTTAATTAGATCGGGGTGTGTCTGTCTCCCGCAGCTCGCCGCCTCCGCTCAGCTTCCGCCTCCTCCGCGCCTTCTTTCTCTCCCTCTGTCGCTAATTCAGCTTTCGCTCCTTGCTTTCACTGCGTCTCCCTCTTGCCTATTCGCCTACGCTTCCTCCTTCACCACGTTTTCAAGATCTTTCCTCGATGCACCAACGGCTGTGATAGCTCAGGGAGAGTATCGTTGCCCCACAAGCACTGTCTGGAGCAGAATTCTAGAAACGAGCCGGCTGCTCTCATCAATAGTTCTTCGTGGTTTCTCCGATCGATGTTTATCGATGCAAGAGCAGTACCCTAACAAATGAACAATGGACCGCGCGCGATTCTTCCTTCCTCTTTCTTTTCCTCTCTCCTCCTCTTACAAGCACATATTTGCATACATAATGTTACACATCTGAAGACCGTAGAGCATCTCTCAGCTGGGATAGTGGCCTCAGGAGCAAGATATCTGGATTGAGAAAATTTCCCAAGCTGACGAGTAAGTTGGTGCCAGTTTTCACATTCCAGCGGGGGAGGAACACCGCCTCCTCCCAGGGTAAAACACGCCCTACACTTAAAAGGAATAATGATTTGAGTATTTCACACGCCGGCTTCAATCTTTCCTTACTTCCTCAAACACTCTTCTTTGCAGCGTCAACTGCTAAAGCCCCGTAAATGTAATGCATGTTTTCCTTGGGAAGTGGCGGTGATCTTCTAGATGGTGAGATCAGGCGCCGACCTATCGCCGGCTAGCGAGGTTTTCCCCAATCAAATATCTCCAAACAGTGGTGCACCAACCCAGCCGGAACAAAATCTAAGCTCCCGACCAGTATTTGTAGGTGTCCAGTGCATGTTAGTGTGTGTGCGTAAAGGGCGAGGAGAGGACAAGAAAGAAAAAGTAACGATTGCGTGTGGCCCGTGGCCTGTTTGTTAGAGTACTGCTCTGGCATTCTCCTGATGTTATCCGGGAAACCACGGAAAAATACCGATCAGAGCCGCCGGACGCTAGACATCTCCTCCAGGCAGCGACAGAACTCCACTCAGCTATCTGACTGGTGTCGAAACTCCTGCGGGACTCGAACCTTGGATCTCCTGGTCAGAGGAACAGCAGTGACATCAGTCGATGCTCTGAGCCACCTCTTACGTCCTCCACCCTCCACGCCTCCTCCTGCTCCGTCGCCCAGTCCCGCCCGTGCGGGCCGCGTGCGCGCGTGTCCTGAGGCGACGGTGGCGCTGCGCGGCGGCGCGTGCGGCGCGGCGCGTCCCCGGCCGCTGAGGCTGCACGCGCGCCGTCCCCGAGGGCGGGGCGTGGCCTCCCCTGCGCCCCGCCCCCGCCCGCCCACCACCCCGACGCCGCCCCCGCGCCCAAGGACTGCCGCCTCCCGCCGGGAATTTTGCCCCAATTACGGCGGCTAATGCGGCCTCGCGGAGAATCGCTGTCGTGCTCTCGAGTAACCCTTGCCAGCGCAATCGCCCGTTATCTTTCAGCCAATGCGGTCTCTTCCACTTTGCTGAGCCCCATAGATTAGTATCGCATGAAGTTTACAATGCAATGGTGTTTACTAACTTTGAAAGCAGGCGTTTGCAAAAATATTAGTTGTTTACAATATTATAGGAAAGAGAATAATGCGAATTTTGAAGTACCTCTTAATGAAATACATCACATTCTAAACGAGAGTAAATAAGGATACATAACGCGCTCGTAATGCAAGATAAGATCTCACCAATATTTTTATTAGGTATTTGAACTCGAGTTGTTTTCGGTGTCACTGTCATCTTCATCAACTGCCACATCAAATTCAATTAATATTACTAATTGAATTCTGGCTTCCAAGCGGCAGGTCTAACGAATTCATCGAAAGCTCCTGGGAATGTGAAAGAAGTAAATCCCGGTCGTAAATGTAAATCTACAGTCAAGTATGAATTCATGTTTCAGTTTAATCTGGGATAACAAATACTTTTCAATACATCCTTTTATTGGAAATCATTTAACATTTCCCTAGGATATACTTTAAATGAGGCGATATTATATTAGCTATTGTGTTACGTTAATACTACTGACCCAAGTGGTAATTCGTTGCTATTCATCATTCACATTGCTAACGTAATAGCTTAACGTTCGATTCATTCTCACGACAACGTGATCTACTGCACTTTGTAACTTTTTGCATTAATATGATGCTAAGTTTTTCAAGGAAGTTTCACGAGCTTAGATTTATACCAAAATGTCCACAAAGAGGATTGTCTTTCAATCTTTACCGGAGCTTATATAATAAGACTTAAAGTTCGAAAAGGTATTTCTGTTGAGACGTGTATTCGTGGCAGTATATATACTTTTGTGGGGTAGAATATACTTTCCAAAATATGATTCTAGAGAATTTAGAGCGGTTTGAGTATACGTTTAGAAGAGCCGTTACTTAAATAAAGGAGCATTTAAAAAATAACTTTGTAAAGATGTAGATAAGCATTTTTTACATAATTTATAAATATCATAAAGAGAAACCAAATTCATTCTAACTTTCAAATTATGAAAATTCTAACTTGAATTAAATACACAGACGTGCTTTATTTACTCTCTATTTGTCGCAAAATATCATACGAAAAACGTGCGTTTGAATGATACTGAAATTCTTATAGAGACAGTGCAATTTTACTCATACAATAATAAGATAGGTACCGTCTACGTTATATCATGTTCCTAGTTTTTGCCTGAATTATTTCTGAAATAAATAATAAATTATTGTTTAAAGTCGAAAAATCGCCATCAGTGTCTGAAATTTACTTCTTATCCACCAAACTAAATTCTGAGGAACTTATCATTAATTTCCACATATCTGAAAATTATTTTCAAAACCTTTCAATTATATCCATCAATCCCCTTGAAGGCAATAAAACATTTTATACAAAGACATGGGTTCTATACTTCCACTAATTTTCACTCAGCCTGAAATTACATTCTGTGATCCCTCCTCCGCTTTTTATCAATAGACTTTCTGAACATGGTTTCATATTTTCCCCTGCCACTCTTTTCGACTGTCAAAAAACAGTCCTTCTGAATGGACTTTGTATTCAGATCAATCTGTGCTTCGATACACCGCGTCTTACTGCGTCGCAATCTAATCATCTTGTCCTTCCGTTCCGCTCCATTTCGATCAGCTGGTGGCAGAAAGCAGTATTCCGAGGCACGCGCGACTATTGAGTACCGAGGAGACAGAAGACACACCCCTGAACGCTGGCAAAACTCCTCACTTCGCGCTTTAAACTGAAAGGAAATTGGAACATAGGCGGCGACGAAAAACCGAGTGACAGGTTATTAAGGAAAGAATGAGAGCTGGTTATTGAGAGCTTTTCTCTTTTCTTTTTTCTCCTCTGTCTCGCTCTCTTTATCTCCCTCGGTGATGCAGAAAAGCTATACACGTACTTGCGTCTATTATCCGACAACGTATACATCTACGGTGACAACATCACCAGGCTTCCACTTCCGTAATGATACTGTTCTTCATTTGCTTACGAAACTAGAACACCAACTAGAAACACATCGACAGAGATTGAATGTTGGTTGTTCCCCGTGAGTGAAAGACATTTCGGTAGATCTTGATTTCATTTGGTATAAAGAATTCGCTTCTTGACAGCAGCTAATCATTTAAATTACTTTTTGGAAGGCATTTTATTGGTTCACCAGAAACAATGGTCGTCGAAATAAAAAGAACAACAAAAGTTGAACTGGAATCTCTTTGTATGTCAACTGAGATTTCCTTCTAGTATGCAGAAGCCTATTAATTTGCGCAGTGAAGAATACAAATAACCTCACACAAGGCAACTTACGGATCAATTTGCAGTTTTTGAGAATTTTTTGGTGATGTGTATCACATAAATGCATTGTGTAATTAATTAGTTAATTTCTGAACAGTGAAATGGAACAGTTCACGGAATAATAAGAAAAATAATGTCTTCATATTTTTAATTAAAAGAATGAATGAAATTATACCAATAAAATTGACAGCTTTGCAGATAACCGCACTACGAAACTATTTTCGTCAAACCAAAAGGAAGAAAGGAAGTGAGCCTCTGAGAAAGCAGAAAGATGGCATTTCATAAATTGAGAACGTGCAGGTCGTTTTTTGGTGTCGCAAACAGGCATTCGTCTTCGCCTTGGGGTGCAGGCCATCCTACACTTTTCGGCGTGGGCTAGGGCGTGGCTCCGTCTGCGCGACAAAGTGCCAGGGCGGCGCACGCAGCTGACAAATGGGAGGGTGGGCCGGAGACATGAAACCAGCCAAGGCGGCGGGTAGCATGCCGCGCTTCGACAGGGCTTTTTTGGACGCTTTTACTTTCTCTCCAGTACCTTGGGCTTCCTTGTACTGTGCAAACATGCCATTCCTGTCATGCCAGCATTCATTTCTTACCTTTTTCTTTTGTAATTGTAAATGTCATTTGATCAGGGCAACTAATGCTATGTTCTTTTTTGTGTAACGCACTTGAATCATTTTTTCACGTCAGCAATGTAATTTTCTTTTATTTGTTTTATTTTTATGTATTCTTGATTCTTGTTTGTGCCTTATCAGATATTTTACGTACGACGTGTTTTATATCAATTTTCTTGTGTAGCACAGCTATTGATCTCTCAAACACTGTATGATTTATATAGTTCAATTAAAATATTTTTATCATGATTCCCACATGAAGCATGATTTGTTTGATACATGATTCCGGGCGTGGCAACTAAGTTCATTAATTCCGTAAGTGTAGTGCGTGTTTTTCCTCATGACATGGCGGTGATCTTCTCCCGCTGGAAGATTAAATCCGGCGCCGATCTATCTGTCGGCTAGCGGGGATTTACCTAACCGGGTATCTCCCACCACTAGGGCATGGTCCCAGCCGGCACATTCCCTAAGCTCCCGACCGGTCTCCTTGCATGTGCCATAGTATAGTGCATGAGGTTAGGGTAAGGAAGGGAAAGGAAATATCGCATGCGCTCCGGGGTCTGTTAGAGAATTGCTCCGACATCCACCTATTATTGAACGGGGAAACCACGGAAAACTACCGAACAAAGCAGCCGGCCGCTAGAATTCTCATCCAGACGAAACTGTACTCGACCCAGCTAGCGTGAATCGAAAATCGCGTCACCGTCGGGACTCGAACCTAGACCTCCCGGGAAGAGTCACTGCAGTGACATCAGTTGATGCCCTAGAGCCTACTCTCCTGTTACCATGGGTTGATAAGTTGTCTATTTACTATGTTCACCCGTGAAGTTTAAATAGAACTTTAAAATTCCATGCAGAACTAAAGGGACAAAATTTATCGCCGGAGAAGATCGTTTTATATTATCACCACTTGCTTTAAAATTGAACAAACAAAATGCAACTAAAAGTGGGTATCAGGAATTCATATTCAGGTATTACTTCAAAACGTATTTTTAAATATTTACATTAAATAGTAGAATAGTAGGAATAGTAATCTTATATTATCACATTTGCTTGTAATACTTCAGATCATTTCATTTCCTATCTTGCAACAAATGTTTGCTACCTGTTGAACGGCAACCTCTATTAACAGACTTTTCTTTAAATCGTTTTTCCCCAAACATTGATAATATGTAAATTAAGCGCCTATCAGGCCAACGATCTAGGAAAATTTCGTAATGTGACTTACAATAAGCGGTTCTGAAGTGGAATAGAGTGATTATAATAAGTTATTCTAATTTATAACAGAATGAGATGCGCAAAAAATTGCTATTGTTTCAGTATCTTTCTGCGATGCTGCGCATTGTCAGGTTATTTCGAACATTTAGAATTGATAATCTCATAAGATCATTCTTTGCTGTGTGAGCTAACATATGATTTTAACTAAGTCTCTTTATTTAACAAAAAACGTATTCCGTTAGCCCATTCCATAGGATTCTCATGGAGTTTGCTACCTCGTGGTATGGAAACTTTTCAAGAACCCGAGCATGCGGCGTGC
Organism: Teleogryllus oceanicus; assembly: GCA_964035755.1. NCBI lineage: Eukaryota > Metazoa > Arthropoda > Insecta > Orthoptera > Gryllidae > Teleogryllus > Teleogryllus oceanicus. Next base: position 79,544,147 of record CAXIVR010000002.1, on the reverse strand, counting down.
GCAAAACTGTTCAAACTGTTCAGAAGGTCATTGCTGTCTCTTCGTCTTCCCTTCCTTGCTCTAAAGTTTTTTTAGGATGTGAATTGCATTTTCAAGACTAGAAAAGACTTTTAATTGTGAGTTCGAATCGATGAGGTTGAAAAGTAATATCTCAGTACAAAACCGATTGAATAACCACTGATGTGTTTAGCATTAGCCGAGAGGAGGCTGGTGGTCCTAGAAACACATCTACATCCGTTGTTTAAATTGTATTTTTCGTTTAAAGTAATTAAACACATTTGAAAGAAAACTTCCTTAATTTCATTGCAAAAAGCACAGTTAGGCATGCTTTACGTTTCTTATAATAAGCTCAGAATCTTGATTTAGCACGCACGGTTATTAACAATCAATATTCCCCATTAGTGACCTCTAAAGAATGATTTTATTATTACTTTACGAAGAGTGGTTGATTTTCCGAGCTGGAAGGAATAAAAATGCTCATGATTTTCGAGTAGTACGTATCCAGCATTCATAAAGATAAAAATACATTATATTAATTACAGAACTCTCTTCAATTAATTGGACCATATTTTTTTATTTACCATTAGTTCTGATGAGTTTGTTGTGATATATAAGTCCTAATCAGTCAGTAATAACAGCATTGCCAGCACAAATGCTCTCAAAAACAATTTGGAATCTACTAATCAATTCAGTAATAAAACTTTGCCCATTAATTGAAAAAAATACACGTAATAATAATAATAATAAGAAGAAGAAGAAGAAGAAGATGAAGAAGAAGAAGAAGAAAAAGAAGAAGAAGAAGAAGAAGAATATGAGGTGAGGCAGTAAAGTTATTTTTACTCACGATTGATTATCGAATTCTTTTAAGAAAACATGGCACTGACTTTATGAAATGTTGATGAAGAAGAATGGCGCAATGATGAAAAATAATTAATAATTCAATTGATGCAAACTGTAATTGCCCCAGAGTTCGAGATAGAACAATTATTCACTACATACTACGTTGGAATGGGAAGGAGTTTTAATAGACGGGCGTCTTCAACGAAGAAGAATAGTGTCTTCTAATAGTTAATGTCTTATTGCATGTGGTGAGACTCGGGTCATCAGGGTCGCTCCTCCATCTGACCACGCAAATGTCGCTACTACTTTCACCATCTAGCGGAGAAAGAAGATATTACTCGGGCGAAAAAAGCAGGCGATTTTGAATTTAGCTCAGAGGCTTCATTGAGGCTTGAGGATATTTTTCATGCAGTAAATATACATGGGAAAGGTGGCTTTACTTCCCCTTCGAAGGAAGGCGTACGAAGATTTTTTTCACCCTTGAAAATTTACGGCTTCGATCGAGTTTGAGCCCACAACCTAGGGTAAAATACGCTAACCGTTATATCACGAACCTGCAGTACAGCTAAACAGTGCACGTTGACCTCACTAAGAAATCTCAACAGTAAATTGTGTTATTATCTGTTATGTTATGTAGAAAACATTAATATACACGAATTATACCCTTTCGACATTCCAAGTACGAGGTTGATGAAGACTTTGAAAAGAAACCATTTTCCCATTCCAACAAAGACGCGACATTCGTCAATTGGGGTTCCAGTTTTCAAAATTCTCGAAGGGTTTTATTTCATACGACTACAAAAACATTACGCACATATTATATCTTAGTTTAAATCAGGGTAAATGTTGCATTAAAATAATCAGTGATTAATCCATTTATTAACAAGTGAAACATTTAATATTTCTTTTTCCATGCGAGTTGAATGCGAAGTTAATTAGCGAATGAGTTTGCAACAGTTCTAACGTAGTATCCAGCTCAGGGTTTCCAGAATAGTTAGCAATCAACAGACTAAAGTAGCTTTTGCTCCGCCGCCAATTATTTTTATTACTTATTTATTTATTTATTCATTTATTTATTACTTTCCCTTGATCATGCTATTTTAGCCATTTACCTGTAACGTAGTAAGCAATTACAATTTCTGATGGACTTTTTTATCTCCATACGTTACCAAGGATTCTGAAATTACTATGAAGGAAGAGGGTACTATGAATATACGTGCTGGGTGGTTCACTCAAAATAGTGTTGGAAATAAACAATCAAATCGACATGTATTCATTTAGTCTTCATTTAAGTAGTCTTCATTTATTTAACGTTTTCATAAAATTCTATTATTTGTAGGAAATACATGCATTTGATTTTCTCGCACTCATATAAAAGTCCGTTTGACTGCGTTAAATCATTGGAAATGAAGTTATTGTAGAGCAATTCAGAAAACAAAACACTTTTAAATATTAGAAAAAAATTACAAAACCAGAGACGTATCGCAAATGGCCATTTACGCTAACAAAGCTAGTTTACACGGCCTTACATCCTAATTTGCTCCCATCCACCAATTAACGGCCGACACCACAAGAACGGAGAGAGAGAGACTGAAGAATGACACTGGAAACGAAGGTATTTCTGTTCCGTAGTTTGAACGTGTAATGTTAAACTTCATATTTAATTACGTGAGAGTGTTATTTAGTTTCTTGCGCTTCTACAAAGTTTTTTTAATGCAGAAATATGTTTGCATTTTTTGAAGAACACAATATTTTTCACAAAGAAAAAAACGGTGCGATTAATCTTAGTTCGGATACACGAAGGGCATTCGAAAAGTTGCCGGAATTGCCTTGCCGTCGCCAAACTGGTGATAAGACAGGATTCACGTTCTTGTAGTAGAGAGCTGGACTTCTTTGCACGCGGGCAAAATTGGTCTGGACATGTTTCAGTACGCAGTGGTGTCTCTGCTCCGTGTCACGTGGTGTCACACTTCCCCGAGGCAAGTGGTGGACCGTCGGTGAAATGTCGCAGTTCGACCAGCGTGCGAACATAAAGGCGGCTCCACACATTCGGCATTCTCCGAGCAGCGAGCTAGGGCTCGCCCAATCCCGAGCAGCTGATGTGTTCGGTGAATGTTCGCTTCCTTTGATGTGTCCAAAAGATTGACACGCGGTTGGTTGGGCGAGGACCGAGCGTTCGTTACTCTGCAAATAGCAAGCAACTCATCCAAACTACTCGGGATTCGGCGAGTGGTTGCTCGCTGTTCGCCGAATAACGAATGTGTGGAGTCGCCTTGAAATTCATGTGCACTCTGGGAATCGGCGTTAGAGACGCTTTCAGCCTTGGTAGATCGTTGCATGGCCAGTTTGTTACTGAGAATTTCTACGTGCATGTTTTGCAGAGCTTGCGTGATGCGATTCGAAGGGTGCGACGAGGCAACTGGTAAGGAAATCGTGTCTGCATCACGATAACGCGCCAAGCCACACATCTCTTGATGTGTTGGAAGTGCTTTCGCTGATCGTTGAGTTCTCTCGTTACACATCTTCTGATGACTGTCCGTCATTCTCAGGCACAGCCACCCTCTCGCCGCCCTTCGCGCTTCCTCCGTCACCATCAACATTCCCGCCCCCGATTCTGTTCGCGTCGTAGCTCCCCCCCCCCCCCCACCGCCACTCCACCCGACCACTGCTCCGCGATCGCCCGCCTGGACTCACGTTCCCACCTCAGCCTCCATCCCCGCCACCACCCTCATCCTCCCGTCAGTGTTATCATCAGCACCACTGTTACCGTCACTGTCAACACCAACGTTACCGTCTCCGTTCCTCCCCTGCGAACTCCCCAGCCACCGGTACCGCTACCTCTACAGCCATTCCCAACGCCATCGCTACCGTCGCTGCCTGGACAAATCGGGCCCCGTTACGCGGGCGACTAATGGAGTGCAGCGGCGGTGGCGGGGGCGGGGCCGGGGCGGCTGCGGCTGAGAAATCGCCGCTGTTTGTTCTGGCAGGCAGCGGCGGCCTCGCGCTGCGTGGCGCTGCGTGGCGCGGCGCTGGTCAGGCGGCGCTTATGAGCGGCGCGGCGGCCGATGATGGAGCGCGCGGTCAACCGTAAGCCACTGCGCGCGGGCGCCTCCCGCACCGGCGCGCTCCCATGCGGAGGCGCTCCTAGCCCTCGCCATGGCAACGGCAACAACAACGCAACCCCACCACAACGGAACTCTAATGTAGTACTAGTAAAACTATTGATAATATTTATATAATTATAATATATTATTACATTATATTATATTATATGTTTATTATAATTAATTATAATAATAATTACATATATAGTAGTAATAATAATAATAATAATAATAATAATAATAATAATAATAATAGTTGTTATAATGTCCTTGATGATGATGTTGATGACTTAAACATCTTGAACATCTCAATATTGAACATTGCCACATATTTCCGAAAGAACCATATTGGAAACTTGCCACACCATTCAGTGTTAGAAGAAAGACGAGGTTTCATCTTTTGACGGATCCACTGACAACGAGAGTTTGTGAAACATTCCCTCTCAAGTAGTTAAGAAACTATACAGCAATAATAATAATAATAATAATAATAATAATAATAATAATAATAATAGCGATGTCTGCCGTCGTTGGCAATTTACGTACTTTTTATGTGGCTGCTCAGAGTAAACAATTTTTGGAAGTATCTGTATGAATGAAAATATTTATTCTACTCTTCACTCCCAAAGATTGGAAGATTTGCTTGTGAGAGATCCGTTGATCTCATGACCATCACTGAACGTTATGATCCAAGTTTCATATATAATTTTTAATATATATATATTATATCACACAATACAGACACTGTGAATGAGTGAATGTTTGACTTTTGACCCGCATTGTCCCACGTCTACCTCAATTATATATGTTTGCTTGGTTGGAAATCCGCTTATTTGCAGTAATGGCGACGTCTTTCTTGATCATGTTCAACATTCTTCAGTTAAATTCAAGTTTGCGACTCCTCATATCTTTGATTTCTCTGCTATCACCATTGTACCACAATTCAATTGTCACATGTCTTACTCCTGAACGTCTACCACGACTCCCCAAACATTACTTATTGCTTATTCCCGGGAACCTCTTTTGAATCACCTCGCGTTGACTCACTTTCCTCTTTCCTTTCCTTATTTCCCTCTGCCACTATTCCAGGCATCAGATCTCAAGAGTTTCTCCTCACTTGTCGCCACCGTCATTTATCTGCCGTCACCCATTCCGATCGCGTCCTCCGCGTTTCTTTCGGCGCCAGAGCCCCGCCCCCCTCCTCACACACACACACTCACTCACCGCGCAGCGCGCGTCCCAGCGCACCTCCGCTCCTCGCAGCGCCCCCGCACGGCAGGGGGCTGCGTTTCACAACGCCGTCTTTCAGCTTTGGAGAACTTTACACAAATCACTTTTAGCATTTGCATATTTTTATATGAACGTAACGTTTCCTTCCAATAGCGCTACTCATAAATCGAGCTTTCGCGCAATATCTGCTTTTTCGTAGTACTGGTCGACTCTCTAGATTATGAGAGATGGGCGCATGAAGATGGAGGTTGGGCGCATCGCGTTTTCGAGATTTGAGGAAGAGGAGGGAAAGATAGAGAGCTGTTGATTGATTACGTCGTGTTTCTGGGCTCGTCAACAGTCATGGTCATTAGTCCCGAAATGGTAGTGAATGTTATATCCGCGGAGGTAACAATGTTCATCGTCTGCTAGAACTTGAGATCTGGTGGCAAACTTCACGTCCGCTTGCTGGTTTTCCCTCTCCAGGTATCTACTTCCCAGAGAACACTGTTTCAGTCGCGACAAACACTAAATTTTCTACTGGTCTGTTGATATGTGTGGTAGTATTATATGATAGAGTGAGTTTGTGTGTGCACGCTTTTGAGGAGGGGACATGAGATAGGAAAGATCGCGCGCTGCCCGTGGTCCGTTTGTTGAGGCATTGGTTCAGCGTTCGCCAGATCTTTATCGGAGAAAACACGGAAAATTACTGATGAGATTACCATGAGAGCAGTCAACTGATAGAATTCTCCTCCAGACTGTGCTTGACAGAGTGATGAAGGAAACATCGCTTACAGTCCTGGAGAGTTGTTCAACAAAATCTACTCCGGAATACAATGACGTAGCCTGATTTTTGGCTTAGGGTACGTACCCTGAGAAATTAGAAAATAATTTAAAACTCCTCAATATATTCCACTCCCCAATGCTATTTCTGACACTTTGGTCAATTCGAGCACACAAGTATTTGGTTTATTTAAAATAAAATCAGATCCAGTAAAAGTTGTAATGATTCACGTACTTCATGTACCGGTTGAAGGTTAGAAAAAGTTGACTGAAGTTCATGACCTAGCAAAATACTACTGTGTGTTCTGATACTTTTAGAATAAAAGGAATCTTGCTCTCAATTATTTTAAAACTTGTCCTATACACATTTCGTTCAGTCGATTTTCTCCAAATTGATATTCACAAATGGATCTGCCTCTTGATCTTGATTGCGGTCTCTTGAATTCGAAGCCCATATTTTAATTTTAGGATCTACTTTTCATAAAGCCCCTGGGACATTTTCCAAATTTTCAAAACAAGGCTCCATCGTTTTTGATTACATTTTCTTGTTGGTTAGTGTAAAGGACGTTTCAGAGAATGGTGCAAATCTCGTGTTCGTTAAATATCCTGGTTTTTCTAATATTGCAAAGTTGAAAACTTTGTTGAGTTTTCATGCAACTAAAATATTAAAGATGGAGATTTTTCCCTTTATGAAATCTGTTTTTTTTAATGATAGGTTTTGAAATAAGGTCATGTAAATTTTTCAAGATTTCAGACTTTTTGTAATTTTGCGTGAATCGGAAGCAGAGAAAGTATGTGCTGTTTTAGCACCACTAGTTACTCTAATGACATATCAACTGAGATAACTTAGGCAAAGAACTACTGCCTGAACATCGTCTCTGACCGTGATCCTGGTTGGTTCACGTGGAGGTTTGCCACTAGCTGTGTGAATTCAGTCGCGTCTGAAATTGCTCGGTTGTTGATCGGTAGTTTCTGTGGTTTACGATGAATACTGAGTGAATTCAGGGCAATATCCTAAAACTCACTGTTACATCCACAAACACTGTGTTTGTAACTATTTTATTATCATTTATGTAAAGGCAAATTTCTAGTTAAATATTCTTGGTACGCCTTCCTGCTGGTGTCCTGTCCGACGCCGTCGATCCACGTCAGGCCGGGCCGCGCCTCGCCGGGCGTCACGCCGTCCTACGGCGTAGATACAGAGGCGTCGGTCCACGCCACGCCTCTTGCTGCTCCGTGACGTCCTCGCACGGTTCCCATCTGACTGATCCGGACTGTTCTCGCTGCGAGGTTCGCTATATACCCTTGGACCACGTGCCGGAGTTGCCGCCGCCAAGGATGGCGGCGATCTCCACGCCATATGGCGTGACGGCCGGCGCTTCCGCCTTTGAGGCTCAGGCGGACTTACAAGTGCGGCGATCCAACACCACAAGGACTTAACGTGATCTTCCCATCCTCATTTTTTACCTCTCGTCTCTCTTTATACACTCACACTTGCACCGAAATATCACAAGTGTCCGAAGACCAGTCCGGAGCTTATACTTGTACCGGCTGGCCCGGAACTCCGCGAAAATACCTGGAGAGTGAAACTCCAAGTCAGTGTGTAGGTTGACGCCGGATCTCACAGGTGGGTTGACCGCAGATCTCATGTGGGAGATATGCCACGCGCAGGGAAATAATGTGCACTGCACAAACGGGAATGGCGGTCATAGCAGCTGAGCGTTCCAAAACACAAAATAAATTAATGAAAGAAAAAAAGGATCTAACCACAAATAATTCTTGAAATTTCTGCTTCTTTAGAACTTATTTCAAAAATTTTTATTCAATATATTCAAAACATTTTGTCATTTTTACTTTCAGATGAAAACATGTATAACATTTTAATAAAAGTAAACACCTGAAGAGGCGTATTACCAGCACGCGAAACGTGATTGCAAAATAAATATTATTTTGATGAATAACACCATTAATTGTCAAAAATCAAAATATATTTGTTTTATTGTGAGCTAATGATATAATTTCATATTTTACCATTAAAAATAAATCTATTCCTCAGTATGTTACGGAACAAGTATAGAATCTTATAGTGGAACTGAAGCTCCCTTCAAAGACTGATATACTTAGGAATGAACAAAATAATATATTTCATTTTATTGTTTCTTATCATTACTCAAGATAACTATTATTAATATTATGAACTGACGCCAAAATAAAATTATTTATTCTTTGAATGACAACTTCCAGTAATTACCGGAAAAAAAAACAACTGAACTTTATGGTGCTGTTTCCATTTTGTATTTGCAACTCATGTACATAAGAAACGTAAGGCAACCAAAAAATTTCATAATTATATTTGAAAAAAGTTTAAAGCATTCCATTCAATGAATCGATTGTGAGCAAATAAAATCATTTACTGATCATAATCAGCTTATTTTAACTCAATTATTCTTCACGTGGTTTTAGAAAAAAGAAAGCCGCACTGCCTATTATACGAATCCTCATATTATAAGTTCCTTTTGTTACCTCTGAAATGTCAAAAACGGTAGACTTCTGAAATTAAAATATTGTCAAATTCAGGATTAGTTTTCCTCCGTTGAATAAACATTCCGTCATATTCATTTGCGAAAGATCCCGAGCAGAGTATTAACAATTGAAAAATCTTGGATAATAGAAAATTTGTTTAATGACTAAATTGGAGTTGCGGGGCCTCATGATTGGCTTCGGGAATGTAACCCGAGAAATTAAAAAAAATTAAAACTCGATACCACTCACCAATATCATTTCTGACATTTTGGTCATTTAGAGCATACGAGTATTTTGTATTCTTGAAAGAAAATCAGATCCAGCAAAAATTAGTAATGGTTCATCTATTTCATGTACTGGTTGAAGGTTAAAAAAAGTTGACGAAGTTTGACTTAAAAAATGTGTGCTCTGATACTTTTACAATAAAAGCACTCGCTCCATTATTTTAAAAATTGGCAAATGCACATAATTACAGACTAATTCGAATTGGCATAATTTAAAAAAATGGAAAGGAGAGGTCTAATACGCAAACTAGAAAAGAGAAAATTTATATACAGACAACTAACGAAAAACTGTAGGCAGTTCTTTGCAGCTTACATCACTAGTTTCATCCAGTGTCTAGGAGACAATGCTTCAGAAATTTCATTTTTAATTTCACGGGTCATTAGCATGCTCACATTTGAATTAAAATATTTTTTTGAATTTTTGACGAGGTTGCACGAAACGGTGATCCTTGAGAGTGATTCCGACGAGTTGAACGAAACAGTGATTCCATTTGATCATTGAGAGGTTTATCATATTTCATTATTTCACTTATGATATTTCATCTATTTGATGATTCCCATCTCTCATCCGTGCCAAGAAATGCAAGCCGTTGCCTCCCGAAAAGCATACAACTCAAATGAAATTTGACAGAATTTCTCTATTTTTTTCTACGTCACGTTTTTGTTGCTCAACAAAGCCTGTACTGACTTATTAAATAAAGTTATATTCTTTGAGATTTTCCAAACGATTTTAACTGTTCCTCAGATACTACGTGAGTGTACTAGTACTTACTGTGTGTCTTCATATCCTTCTAAATATTTTTTAAATACGCATTACCATAGAAATTCGTCCCTTTCTTTCGTTTGAGAATAGACGACTATGAAAAACAGCTTTTTAATACTCTTTTGAAGACTGCTTATCCATGATTCTTGCTGATATATTGTGTTCTGAAATCTCTCTTGCTTATTAATTAATTTTTGATGACAATATTTTAAAATGCAACAATAGTTATGGAGAGATACCACTTAAACACTGTGAAATTTATAAAAAATTGTTAATGCTCACAAAATCTTATCAATAAACAAATGGGTTTAAAATATAGCGTTCCAAATGCCAAGATCATGCTCTGAAGTTATCTACATTTGTAAAGATGGTAGAAATTTGTTCACTACACGCACTAAATAACGCAGTATTTGTCGTTAAGCATTCGCGATGGTTGTTATTTATTATTTCTCGTCTAAAGCCGACATTTCCATTTCTTCTCAGCCTCTCGCATCCCTCAGCCTCTACTGCTGTTGTGCGTGAGCGTTTGTCCCGCAAAGCCCTCCATTCCAGCAGGGCCTGGGAGCCTCCTGCGTCCCTCACGTGCTCTTCTCTTCCCTTCGCCGCAGCCGTTGACCTCTCGCAGCATTTGCAGCCGACTTCATTTCCGGCGGGCAATCCGTTTCGCGGCCCCGCCCCCCGCCGAGCACCTGCGCGCCAGTCGCGCCTGCGCTGCTCGGCTTTTCGCTTTCTTCTCAGGGCTCGTCTCGTCGCATGGCGTTCGCCTAAAGGCGACTCCACGCATTCGGTATTCGAACACCGAGCAACCGCTCGCCGAATCCCGAGTAGTGTGGATGAGTTGCTTGCTATTTGCCGAGCGAGGAACATTCGGTGTTCACCCTACCCACCGATCTTTTGGACACATCAAATGGAGCGAACATTCGCCAAACACGTCAGCTGCTCGGGATTGGACGAGCACTAACTTGCTGCTCGGCTAATGCTGAATGTGTAGAGCCATTTTAAGTGCGACAGTCCGTCGCTAGATACAAGGGTCTCACGTTAGGGAAATGTCCTAGATTGCACATTGTGGGTCTTGGATGGAGCATTTCTATTTGATTCTACAGAACGCAATAAGCCATCTTATTTATTGTCAATATCTCTCCTGTTGCCTTAGTAGTTATGACTCTGGGTATGCATCTCTATTGCCTCTAAGAAAGCATGTGAATGATATTCTGTATATCTTGTGAATTGCACACCTTGTAGTTCATTTAAAGACGGTGGTTGTTAGTATGTATCGTCACAATCGACGCACGTTTAATACGAAAGATAATTCATATATTTATTTTTACATTAAAAAAAGAGGTGGAGCTTATTTCATCAATAAAACCATTTAAACTCTTAGTTTCCTTAAAGTATTTGTTCGGTCAAATCGCAACCTCATATGGTCGTTCGTTCCCAATTATTATCTTTAGTGATTTAAGAAAACTTCAAAATTATTAATTTTAATGAATGTTATTGCAATTTTGACATTGTAAGTATTTTAGCACATATTAACTAAATAAATTCAGAGAATCTTATCAGTTCCCTTTTCTGTCAATGGAGAACCTTTACCTTGAGGATTTGGTTATTCACATGTTTATTCACCCTTACCTTGTTATTTTTTCCATGGAATTTAATTTTAATAAATATGCATTTCACGCAAGGAGTAAGTCTTTACACAGATGAATTAATGCCCTCTTTAATCAACATCGTGTTTATCAACTAAGTAAGAAATCCGCCCGCTGTAAAAGACAGGTTAGTTATTACTGCAACCTTGCAAGTGCTAGCGGAGTGCTCCCATGCTTTGGCGATGCTGAGACAGGGGTGGGCACTCTTGAATAGATAAAGAAACGAGGAAAATGCCTAAGTTTGCAGACGTGGCCATAAGGATTAATGTTGAATAAGACACATTTTAGTTTGCGGTCAGTGACCGTTCATGTTGTTGACTGCAGTACTTGAAAGTGAAGTAATGAAAGATAAACATGCATTCAGTACACGTTTGTTGATAGATTTTACAAATATTATGTGCTTTATTGAGTTTTAAATATTTTAGTGATTATGAGGGGAATATTGAAAACATGACAATGTGCAGTGGACATCAATGTAGCGAATGAATTTACACGGGAGCGGCTGGTTGATATTCCGCAAAACCTACTCATCGAGATTAATCCTCGATGCAATTACTCTTACCGCCCAGGCCCGTCACATACCTTAGAATTTGACTGAAGTGCTTTAACCGGTCACATTAGTCGTATCGATTTGACTTGTAGTTCCCAGCGAAACATATAACCTGAAGTGACATATGACCTGAAGATTTTATAACTAAAAGAAAATGAAGTAATATTAATGGTAACAATTACACTTTACCGTAATATACATTTTTTTAATTAAAATTCTATAAATTAACTTTCAAGAAAGAGGTTTTGCAGCATACACTCATTCATGGGTATCATAACGGTTGTTTACATTATTTCAAAGTAAATAGCAGACGTGGGTCTGTCATGCAAAAGTTTCCGATTTTAAATATTTAAAAAAAAAATGCCACAATTGGTGATCAGATCATTTCCAACACCATTACGTGTGGAAGCTTGGAACCGCGCTCTGTTTCTTCTTGGTAACATTTTTTCCCCACAAACGTAATTACTCGTTCATATGCACATTATTCATAATGCACCCGCTGCTCCAGCGGCGGCGCCCCTTGGGAAATCCCTTTGATTCGCGGGCGGCCGTGGCGGGGCCGGGGCCGGGGCCGCGCCGCCCGGGGGCGAATCAGGAATGCGGCGCGCGCCGATGGAGGCAGATTGGCGGCGCAGGCGGACGCCGCGAAGAGCAGCCGCACGGGGCGGGAATGCGCTCGCTCCCGGCTGGGGGGGGGGGGCGCGAAATCCGGGACAAATGAGGCCGCGCGGAATGGCAGAGGCGGCGAGGAGGCGACGGAATGAGGCACGCGCCGCGCGGAAGGACGCGCTGCCAGGAAAACCCGCCAAAAGAACAGTGAGGGAAAGAGAGACGCATTGAACGAGAGACGGAGAAAAGAAGGTTGAGAAAAGAAAATAGAAAAAGAGCGAGGGAGAGGATTGGTTTGGTTTGTTTTTTTCGTGTTTCCGGGCGCGTCAACTGATTTGGTCATTAGTCCCGTTAGTGTAGTGCATGATTTTTCTCGGGAGATGGCGGTGATCTTCCCCCGCTGAATGGCGAGATCCGGCGCCGACCAACCGTCGGCTAGTGGGGTTTCCCCCTAATCACGACTCTCTCACCAGCGAGGCACCGCCCCAGCCGGGACAAGCTCTAAGCTCCGACCAGCTCCCGGAATATGTGATAGTGTAGGCATGTTAGTGTAAATGTGTGTGTAAGGGGAGAGGTTAGGACAAGGAAGAGGAAGGAAAGATCGCGCGCGGTCCGTGGCCCGTTTGGTAGTGTACTGCTCCGGCATTCGCCTGGTGTTGATCGGAGAAACCACGGAAAACTACAAGAAAAAAGAAGGAAAGAGTAAAGAGAAGGGGGGGGTGAGGAGAGCCGGCCTCTAAAATTCTCCCTAGGAGGGAGAGGAGAAAGAGAGAGAGGGAAAGGAGAAAAAGGGGAAGGAGAAGAAAGAAAGAAAATGTTCAAAAGAGGGAGGGAAAGGGTAAAAGAGGAGGAAAAGGTAAAAGAGGAAGAGGGGACAAAAAGGAGAGAGGAAGAGATAATGAGAAGGAAACTGGAAGAGAGGGAAAGAAAGGGAAACAAAGAAGAAAGTGAGAGGGAGAGGGAGGGAAGCACGGGGATAATGAATTATTCATTGCAATTCGTCGCGGGTTGAAACTTGCGTCTGAGTGTTGTCAGAAGATTACTGTCTGTAGGTGAGTACAACTGGCTTTTACATTAAGTAATGAAGCACTCAAATCAAGAAATAGTCTCTGTAATTTTAAGTACATGCTGATATATATTGTCACATGGTGTATCAGAAAAATAAACAGTTTTATTTCCAAACGTTTGTGTTATGTTTTGTGTACAAAAGGTGTTCACTTTATATTGGTATATGTAGAACCTCGCTATTCAAGTATTTTCAAACTATGTTAAATGAACGTACTTCATTATAAACATGATTTGAGTAGAAGAATTGTGCTGTTAGCATTCAAACAAAGCTAGGGAATAGGACAAACTTACAAACATGTGAATTCCCGATGTGTTTTTGATTGGTTTGACCTTGCACAAGTAATATACTTACTTCCAACTCGCACATACATTGAAAGAGAAAGAGGCAACCTCCAGTCGCGTGAGACGTGTCAATGGTTTTCTTAGATACACAAAGAGGTCGGAAAAAAATTCAAAAGCAATGAAACAGTTTCATTCTCAAACTTAATCTGTTATTGATTACGACACAGCTTAAGTCGTTAGACAGCAAGGTTCCAAGGAAGTTGTCACCCGCCATTAAACATATATTTTGTATTCACACGTTACGTTATGAAACAGCAACATGTTTGATATATTTGGGTTGTAAAAAATTGTATGCGTGTATGCCTATGTTATTAAAGTGTTTGTGAAGACTTCTTTTGTTGAAATATTTAATTTATTGTTATATATTTTACAATTTAAATTAATAATTATAATTTATTGTAATATAATATTTGTTTTATTTTGACGTTTTTCATCAATGAGCGTGCAACGTTTTGGAAAACAATTCTGTGAAGTATTTTTCGGCACCTTTTTTGAAGCTGCAGCTTAAGAAATAGTCGAGGGCAGTTACTTAGAGTATTGCAATTTTCACGATTGTCAGGTATTATTTATCATTGGGTTCGGTTGTAATATCCTTTCTGACATAATATGTTGGAATATCATTGCATGATGCTTTGCTACTGATACCCAAGTCTACATCATTGCTAATACAATTTAAAAAGAGCTTCAATAGGAAAGCGAATGTAAAAAACGCAATAATTTTATGTATTTATTGCTACGTTTTCGCAGCACAGCTCTTTTATTGGTATTAGACATCAAAGAGCGCTCTATCATTATTTGAACGGAATCCCCGGACAGTAGCGTTCTTATACTATATATCAGCATTATCCTCGTCCAAGTGCATGCCAGAGGAAACAGGATCACCTTTTGCTCTCATAACTCTCCGGATCTGCGGCTCGGCCGCAGCAGAAAGGCAGGAGGCCGGCCTCGCTGCGTCCATGCGGTCGACGCGCCCGGGCCATAGTTCACTCTTAAAAATACCGGCAAAAAGGCCGCAGATAATGCGTTTCCGCCGATGGCCGCTCCCGACCCACCCACGGCCACACACAGGGCGCGCAAGCTGCACAAGAAGAAGAAGAAATACGGCCGTCCCCTCCTCCCTCCCCCCCGCCCCCCCCCCGCCCCCCCCGGACACGACAGGGTGCGGCCTCAACTGCCGGTTCCTGCGGGATGCGTAGTACCATAGACTAAAGAGGTAATTCTTTACTCTATGGTAGTACGAACTTGAGAAGGTTAGGAAACTGGACGTTCGTCCTTCGATCACAGGGATGCGTATCGGATTTTTAAGTGTTTGTTTCGGACTTCTTATGTTCAGGAATAAAACGTCTTGCATGAATTGATATGTATGACTTCCTTCAAAGTTATTAAGAATGAATTTATCAAATATAGTTATACATAATGTTACATAATATCACTTGAAATATACATCACACAAATCCTTTTAAAATTATCGTTTTGCCTGACGATTTTCACTATTGTGGAAATCATTTTTTCGTTTGAGTGTTTCATTCATTCATTTATTGTGCAGAAATTTCAATGAAAACTATTTCATCGGTAATATACGTAACAAAAGCTCCGGAATAATTGTTTTCGTTTGGAGCATTGAAGGCACTTTTTATTAAAAGGACAAATGTGATTTTATCTTTCTTGGTTTCATTAAAAATATTCTAATATAATGATAAAATTCCAATTCTAATTCTAATTAGAAAATTATATTTAAACAACATGAAGCTGAATAAACAATGGAAGGAACTTTGCACATCATCTTTAATATCGAAGAACGTTTGTTTAAAGTGTACGAACAAAATGGCGTTCATTCTTCCTGTAGAAAACAATAAAGAACAAAATCTAAATTTCCCCTTATCATTTATGACTTGAACAACATTCACTTCATGTAACATAAACAAGAAGAGAGACATTACATTTAGGTGAGTGCTTTAGTCTTTAGATTTGTAACGTGAAAATCCAATTCCTAATTTAATTTTTTAAATTTTATTTGTGCTGGGCTCCGAATGCAATGCAAGGGGAACTCCTTGCTAGTGTAAATTTAGTGCCGCGAGAGCGTTGGCAGCTGGGAGGAGGAAAAGTGGGAAAGTGGCCGTCAGTGGGTGAGAAACGGCGTCCGCCGACGCCTCCTGCGCGCGTGGCCCAACACGTATTCCCTCGACACCCGCCTCGGTCACCGCTCTCACACCTCAGTCCTTGGTCCAAGCAGTTCCGCCACCTCCTCCCCCACTGTCCCTTCCCCGCCTGCGCCCATTTCCGGCCTCCGCACATTCCCAGCCTCGGACCCCCTCCTCTGCGCCCCTCTCCCCCCCCCCCCCTCGGCCCTTTCCTCATCTCCGTCCTACCCATCCCCGCCCTCTCTTGTCTCCACCTCCCGCCTCCGAATCCCTTTTATCATTCCCTTTTTCCTGCGACCCTTCCATCTCCTCCACCTTCCCCTCCTCCCCCTCCTTCTTAATCCGCACCCCTAACTCCCACCATTCCCACCGCCTGCTCCTTTTTCGGGAACCTCGTCCTCCTCCAGCGGATCTTTTCTTTCACCTGCTGTTTTTCCCGGTCGGGACTGACTTTGTGATGTCACTTTGTCATCGTCGTTGGATTCCAATTGACTTCATTCCTTACCGCTCATTCCCTTATCGCTAACTTCTAAAGCCACAGTTCCTCCTCTCTCCCTCCGTGCCCCCGCGTCCCCTCGTTTTGCCTCTGCAGTCACTTCTCGGTTCGACTTCCTCATGGACGCTCTTCCGCGCCCACCGCGCTCGTCAACCATCCCCCCTCCCGTGCCACCGCCTACCTCCGTTGGGTGGGGGGTGGGGGGGGCTGCTGGATGAGCGCCCGAGGCCTTGGGGAGACGGGGAGGGAGGGCGCGGGGGCGTTAGGTGTCGCCCGCGAGGTGGAAATGAACCAGAAATGAGATGAGGCATGGCCATGATGTAGGATTCAGATTGCGAGGTAATCAACCTCAAGTTTATTTCGATAGGAGCAACTCTGTTTGCAGATTCATTAGTAAAGCCGTGCATAAACCTCATCCTGCCCTCAGAGAATTGCTCTCTAGAGGTAACATATGATTCACGAAGAATTGACCTTCTCGAAATAAATTTGTAGATGCATTAATACTTTTGATAGTCTAAAAACACTTTTTTACATTTCAAATGGTTTTGTGAGTTGCACTACTGCCCTATGTCATGCACCTAAAAGAAATATCCGTATGCGAAGAGATGGCGAGCAGCCAACGCGTTCAATGGAACTGGTCGGCTTGTTTGCAGTGATGAAGAGGATGTGATGCACTACTCTGTTATCTTTCGATTTGCAGAGTTCGTGGAACTCGAGAATGCACGACACACGTTACGAGAGATAACGCTCTGAATTAGTGGTCTGGGACACGAGAGATATTTTGTGTATTGTGTTTACTGACATTAATAAAGTCGATAAACACAAAACATGCCAACAAAATATACCGCCGGAATGTCATCGTACAAAACAACTGCTACTCGTCGTTTGTATTATGAAATTACATGAACAGATATGATAGTCTAACAATAAACGAATTTGGTTAGGAACCAGTTTAATGGATTATCATTTACATACACATAGTCATAAAATAACTTCTGGGATCCTTTCTTAATTTTTTAGAATAATTTTATCATTTTAAAATATAATTTAAGAATTGAACATGAAAATAAAATAAATACACGTGTCATTATTTGAATAGGTTTTGAGGAAAAATTTCGAGTGAAATTATGACTAGTTGAGTACAGTTATGCGTGATATTCATAACCACACGTCTTTGTGTTTTAAAATAGAATAAAATAATATGATCTGACATGTGCAGAACTCCAATGTGTTTCCACATGAACCGTTACATAACAGACAATATTCGACTAAAAGTAGGTTGTTTGAGCATTTTTTTTGTATTTGTAATGTTTTCTGATTTTTTAGAGATGCACATTTAGTGTACCCGAAACTTGTCACATACTTCGATACCTCTAAATTCAACCTATAAAATCTTTACTCACCACATTTACATCAGAGAGACAACACATATGTTCTGATAAACAATCAATATAGATAGATAAAGGATAATGGAAGTAATTCAAAGATGTTTACATTCTTGAACGCCTCAATAGTCGTTTACGGCAAATAACCTAAACTTGAGATTTTCACCTTTTAATAAAATCAAAGGGAGTGGTACATCAAAACATACTCGTATTGAACCTATATGAGTATAGTTTGGTTTTTGTAAGAACTGAACAATATTGTACTCACGATACGGTTATCATTGTGTGTATTAGATTTTTGTAACGTAATAAAACGAGACCAGAAATAATTTTGAAAGTGTTTGCTCGAGGGCGTTAGAAATTACCAAAAAATTACCTAAACATTTCCAATGCATGACTGTTATTTAATAACATTATTCCACCAATGATATTATTTTCAAGAAATTTTTAGAATACATCACGTTCTAGTTACGTTAATGTGTTGCATTGAACTTTCTTTAATATCTCATTACTTCAATCACGGCCGTCTGCTACACCACCTACTATGAGTAATGTATTGCAGTTTAGTATTGTCATGAAGTAATAGTCGTCCTGAGTACAAAAAAGGATAGAAAAGGAATTACCGTTTTGAGATACACTATCATGATAGAGCCGTAACAATTGTATTGCTAAACGCTATGGGTGTTATTTTCATGTGTGAGTAGCCATGGGAAATATGGTGAAATCATGGGTCTGTATGAAACCTCTAGTGTCATACTGGATTTCCATATTTTATCGAGATTTTGCGTAGATGGGTTATTCAAGTTGTGAATAATGAAGCAGTCTCCTTCAATTCCCCTTGATCCCATTCCACTTCCAGCCTGACACTCTAATTTTCCTTGCCTAGTGAATCTGTATCAATGCACGTTAGAAGGCGTCCTATTTTCTGTCAGCGCATCATTTACTCCTCTTCATTCATGTTTGCTCGACCGCGTAATCAGGTTATCGTTTATACATCACATTACGTTTTAATTCCGTAAAGTTTTGCAGCGTTTCGCCGCTCACACGACAGCTAGCGGCGTTGCTGGGGGACGAGAAGGAGAGGAGAGAAGGCACGAGGCGCCTTCAGAGGAATATGTACAGGGGCAGCACATCCACCCCCAAGGGATGCGAAGAGGTAAAGAGAAAGAAAAAAGGAGGAATTTAGGAATCATTTGTTTTAATGCTGAATTGGAGTTTATAAGTCGTGGCCTTCTTCATTCACGTTTACACAATTTACGATGGGTCCAACATTTCGTGAATCTCTCATATTTCAGTCATTGTATTAAATAATACTTTCGGACATCCGGTGGTTTCTCCGATCAACACCAGGCGAATGTCGGAGCAGTACCCTACCAAACGGGCCACGGACCGCGCGCGATCTTTCCTTCCTCTTCCTTGTCCTATCCTCTCCCCTTTCACACTCACTTACACTAACATGCAGTACACTACCAGATATTCTGGGAGATCGGTCGGGAACATAGAGCTTGTCCCGGCTGGGGCGGTGCCCCGCTGGTGGGAGAGTCCTGGTGAGGGGGAAACCCCACTAGCCGACGGTATGTCGGCGCCGAATCTCGCCATCCAGCGGAGGAAGATCACCGCCTTTTCACGAGAAGAACATGCACTACACTAACGGGACTAATGACCAAAGCAGTTGACGCGCCCGGAAAAACGAAAAAAAAAAAAAAACCAAACCAAATCGGACATCCGCCGGTGCGACTTCCTGCAAAGGTCGCCAGCCCATCCCCCGAGAGTACCCTCACTCACTCCTTTCGTCGTCTCCGTCTCCGCCTTCACTTCCATCGCCAACGCCAGTGTCATTTGAGAATGGGTTTTTTTCATTTCCATTGATTCTTTAGTCCATTTTCCAATCTCGTGGTCAAGTATACGGAACGTCGGGTAGCGTGGGAAAGTAGTGCAAGTAGAACCTACGTCCCTCAACCCATGGCTGCTTGGCAACACGCCGCCCCCGTCGAGGACTCCGCTCCACCCACACCCCTGAAACCCTGCCGTGACCTGGCGCCGCCTCCGCGCTGTCACGTCGCACCCGACTCCCTTCGCTTCAGTCGCTTCGGCCGAGCCTTACGCTCAATAAAGAAGCGTGGCGCAGGTCGCCAAAGCTCTTTCAATACATTTACGCATTAAAATTACATTCCTGCTACAATGCAAAAGCATAAAAACACAATTATATTAGAGTTATTAACGATATCCCTCTGGTTGTTCGTGGCCAGCGAGCTACGTTTCCACACAGCGACCCCGGGTTTGATTCCCCGGTGGAGCAGAAATTAAAGCTGTCGCTTTTCACTGTCATGTTCCAGTTCATATAGTTGGTTGATCAGGTTAAGGCTTCAAGCAGAGAGAGCGTGCCAAATAGATGGTGTAAGGGGTTGCGACCTGCTTGCCAAATATATCTCACGACTCCGTGACCATCAGGCTGGGACGCTATTGCATGGAATAGTCTAACGAGGTTCTATTGTGAGAGTAAATACATTTGGAACATAGTTATAAATGTCATTATGACAAAACTATACAGTAAGTAAGCTACCAAGTCCGTTATTTGTAAAATCAGTGCTTCTGGTTAAATAGTTGTCGCAAAACCAACTTCTTATAAGAAAAATATATAAATAATAAATACCTTTCCTTGGAATTGGAGTTTCCATATTCCATCTTTACCTACTTTCGTCCCTGTGCTTAGTACCGTTATGTTTGGTGCCGTGTGTTTGTGCCATTATGTCGATTCAACCGTATAAGATAACAAAAAATGCAAGCTTCAATATCTTGACATGTCACGCATGGATCTCCCAACAACGAATGAAGAACCAAGCGGTGATTCAGGAGAGGTACTCTAAAGAGTAACTTTGTGGTCTGTACGTGTGATAACTTTGGAATAAATGTACTGGGGGACTCGCATCAATGATATGAGTCTATATCAGGAAGAAATGGTTTTACATAGTGTAATTGTCATTTTCTAAAATTTTCTGTGAATCCATTTTCAAGCTCTTACATTTTCCAAATATTGTTCTTGCTTAATTTATTTCTGATAAACATGGATATTAATTTTTTTAAATAAATAAATAAATAATTCAATTTTATATTTTGTTAACAACTAAACAAAATATATTTGTAAACTATCAATACACAAATACAGTAAAACTTGCTCAATGCAGAACAGTGTGATGTGAAAATCTATCTAATGTGAACATAAATTGCGGTCGTGCCAAACATATTTTCGACAGCATTTTATTGCGTAATGCGGAATAAAAGAAAGCAAAAATGCAAACAAATGCAAATGCAAAAAATGAAAAGAAAAAAACTGTTCCCTTGAGCGTGGCCCTAAAGCCCCGTGTTCCCTGACTTCCCTAGCGTGGCACCTGAACAATCACGTTGTCTGAATGAAGCTCCCGGCATGCCCTCGACTATGCGTGCGTGACTAACGCAGGGCGCGAGCGTCTCCTAGCGACGATGCACGGTGTCTTGGCACCAGCGAACACACCTCGCCCCCACTCAACCTCGCTCGGGTGCGGCGACCGGCAACACATCCTTAAGCCCGCCCCGCCCCCACACGCCCTGCCCCGCTCCTTCAACCAACCAGCTCTTGCAACACACGCACGCGGGAGGTTGGGAAACGGAAGCATTGTTCGGGACATTTAATTTCTGTAAGACTAGAGAAAAAGTCTCTAATTAACTAAGGTTGTTCTTAAATAAATTAAAGGGCATTTGAAAGTCTTAATCATGACTTAAGAGAATGAAAAAGTCATTAATCAAACGCAAATAAATATTATATTAGCAAACGACTCGTCGGTAAAAAGTTAAATGAAAATAAAAATAGGAGGATTGGTATCAGATCACAACATACTGAAATTAAATTTTAAATTTCTTCCAGTAGTAAACACACGTTGTCTCTATAGAGAAAGTACATTTGAAACTGAACGGATAATCGGCATTTGAGTAGACCGGAATTAAAACTTCAGAACAACACCTACATCAATATTGATAATATTCTACAACATTAACTCCCTGCATAATAATAAAAATTTAATGATTACCTTGAAGTTGTATTTAAATCTCTTTCCGGCCTTCTTTCAAAATCAAAGTTTATTTTTTCTGTGTCAGATATGACCTACATAATTAAATTTTGAACGTTGAGAAAACTCTTCGTTTTGACTTCACTTCAAATAAGATTCTTATGCAAGGTAGCAAGTGGAAAGAATTACTGTTTTCATAAAATCGTTTATATTTGTCTACCACCCAGTGGTCTGAAAAAAGTCTGTATTCTTGCCATTCTTCAAACCTAGAATTTTTAAAAATTAATTAGACTAAATCTTTTCTGGCAGTCTTTTTAGAAGAGAGGAATTGTATGAAATTATAATCCACATTAAGGGACTCCCAGCATAAAATCACTGTCACTCCACCTTGCCTGTCTAGTATCAGACCTCATCATTTAATTTCTCATCGACTGTCATCTGTAGAATGGCGTCGCTATTGGTTCCGTAAATAAGTATTCGCAGTGGTGTAATTTTTGGGCAGTCAATAGTTTAATGGCGCAATAGACTAATAGACCAATAATAAAAAGAATCTTGAAGTTAATCTGCAGAAAATATAAATGAATTTAAAAAAATGTAGAATATCATATTATAAAGAAGAGAAATGTACACAAGAGCTGCTGTAAAATTTTTTAATCAACGAAATATACCTTTAGAAGAGAATATTATAAGATGTAGCAGGTGTCCGTTATTTATTGAACAAACGCTCAAATACATAACTTTACACAAAAAACTGTTATTATTTACTGTGAAAATGTTAATTTCAGGACCTTAGACCTCAGACTTGAAGTGACGCTGGTACATTATGGCGAAAATTGAGCTAACTGAACGGTGGGTGTTAAATTTACTCTGGATCGCCACAGCGCCTGGTTTGCACCGGCGCCTTCGCGACTCATCGATCCGCGGGGCCACGCGAGAGGACCCCGCCCACGCGGCCGCCGCCGCCGCCGCCGCCCTCGGCGCCACCGCACCTTGGCGCGCATTCACCCGCCCACCGCACGCGCCCCCGTTAACGCCCCGCACTTCCCACCAGTCACTCCCCACGTCAGCGCTCTAACGAGAGCTATCAAGCGGACAGACAGCTCACACAGTGAAAGCACGGAAAGCGGGAAAGTAATTATGGTTTACGTAAAAAAAAGGGGGGAATTTTTTTGGCAGATGTCTTAAAATGTAATAATACGTTGTTCAGACGTGATAAAGTTTATGACGTGTTTACGAATATTATATGATACGTATATGTATTCAAAAGTAACTAAAAGTTGGAATGATTTGGAAGGAACAGAAATGTCTGGACAATAAAGCTTTTGGAGTGTAATGTGGCTCAAGTAAAACAGTAATCGTAGAAGAAGTTTTTCAACACTTTTTACTCGAGAATTTATCCAATGCAGGTTGAGAATGAGAGTTTGTACTCCACAAATAATTGCTCAAGCAAAGGGAACGACCATATTATCAGTGAGATGCCCAACAAGAGTTCCTTGAGTTTCGCTATAAGCTAAGTCTTTCTTGTTTTTATTCCTAAAGAGATCATAAAATTACAATAAATCTTCAATACATTTTGTTAAACGATATCACAACCAACCATAATTATTGGCTGTTAATTGGTTCAAATAATTTTTCTGAAAATGTTGAATAACGTCTTGCTTATTGTTTGGAGATGGTGCATCAGGATATCGTCTCGCTGTAAATTTGCGAGTATGAATAGGATGAATAACTACCCGCGGGCAGTTAAGGTACCGCATTCGTGCAACATTGGCCAAGATTTTATCTAAGTAATGCTCGAGAACAACTGTTTGGAGCCATCGACCGCTGCAGCTATCATTCTGGCAGTACACAGATTTTATCCAGCTACGTAGATGGTATGCTTATAATTACATATGCCAACACATCTACAAGAATATATTACAGATCTATTTGCAAAATTATTTGTTTTCTTTTCTCCTTAGTAGAAACGTTTCCTATTAATAATGAGTTATTATAGAGGAGATACATAATGTTGGCAGATGACTTTTCCTCTTACTGACTCTACTTTGTAACAACGACCGGGCATTTCTCTCCCAATACATAGGTGTTGGAGTTGGACGATGGTTATGAATGGACCTAAAATAAGAGAGAACGAGATTGATAGGCCTAAATTTATTCTCCCTGGTATAACCAGTTAATGAAGTAAAGTTTTACATATTGTTCCTACATCAGAGCCGGGACTGCGAGAGCGGGAAATGCGATTTACAATACTAGTGGCCTGCAACATAAATATTACTGCTAGAGAAAACACACAAAATAGTGTTCCAAAAACAGCAGCGCAGAGCAAATAAAATACTGTCATATAACATTTCAATAAATTATGTTAACAAAACAGTCTTCACAAACACTGCAACCACGTAGTGTAGGATACACAGTACAATAGTCCTGCATAAAACAAGAATAATTTCAAACAATTTGCAGTTCTTTAACACAACGCTTGAGTAGCAAAAATGGGTGGTCTCTTCCTTCGAGCTTTACTGTTACATGACGCCAACTGTTTGTAAAAAGTGATGTCATTAGTATGATAATTAATTCAGTATGTACAGAAAGAGAATGGACCATTCAAACCATCAAATGTTTGTATTGTTCAGTCAAAATCATAATGTTCATTGTTTTTGTATTTTACCCGTGTTTCTGGGTATCTGACAAAACCATAGACATCTCTCACAATGCCAGAGACTGCATGGTTTATATTGAAGTGTTTGCGCGCATTGGAAATTTGTAAAACATGTACATTATGAATCCCTCATTATTGTGTCTGCAAAACGTATCTTGAAATAAAGGTTTTTCTGTAGACAGCTTCTAAGGTGTGATACTAAAAGTCAAAATAATCCCTAACAATGTTATATTGATTAGTTCAATGACTTCTTACTTCCAAGTCTTAGGAAGAGTCTACGAAGCTTCAGAAGAGAAAGAGTCCACAAAACCACAATTTAGAAATCTTGGCAATCCGCCGCGACTCAGCATGTACCTCTTATCTGTAAACTTCTGATCATTGCTAGACAATTACACCTATCGTACGAACGCGAAAAATACGAGACTCTACTTGATCCCAGTGGCGTAAATGTTGTTGATCCAATTGTACAGTTCTTTGTACAATTTAGTTTCCATTCCATTGTCCTCCATCGCGTGCATGCTCCAGGTCATAACGCGCATTATCTCCCGGGGGACGCCTTGGCGGGCGCCGTCCATCTTGGCTGTCGCCCGCGTGCCAGCGCCCTCTTCCGCCCCCGCTTCCGGCCTTGCGCCCCTCCGGAAACCGGCCTCCGGATCCCGCGCCCCACTGCCACGGACCTCGCCGGCGCCCTCAGCCCCGGACCTGGCCCCTATCCCCGCCAGGCATTCCTTCTAGTCACAGGAGAAGAGCTGTGAATTAACGAGCTTACTTCCATAACGACATATCCTGATTTCCGTCTGTGTTTTAGTTGTGCGTTTCAGCTTCTCCATTTTGCTGTCAAATATTATGTTCAAAAATGACGTTTCTTTTAAGTTAAACGGTGTCCGAAATGCCGTTGACTCCTCTTTTGAACTATAAGAATAAATGTGAACCTTCACTTCCTTAAAAATTGTGTCTTATGGATATATCTCACTATGAAATAAGCCTCTGTAAATTATGATCTCTGTTAATCATAAACTTTTCCAGGCATCATAAACATGGATGCTGTAAGATCAGGTTGAAGTTCTTTTTTGGCATGAAACTTTGTTAAATACTTAAGTTTCTCTACAAATAAAAAAATATTCCTCAATATTAAATGCGTGATTTTTGTTGTGCTTAAAATACATCGATCAGACATTTCAATTATTTATATTAACTTTATAGTCTATTTAAAAAAACGATATTTGAGAATCTAACATTAAAAAAATTTACTTCTCTAAAGGAATAGCAAATTAAAAGAAGCTGTTGTAAATTTAAATTATCAAAATCACATTTATCAATATTCTAGTATTTCAGTTCATTAATAAACCTATTTTTTTCTGGGAATTATAAAATTCTTTAGGTTATGTTTTTTGTGGGAGAGGACGTTGGACATGCAAGTTATTGACGGACGAGACGGTCACGCAAATTGTTGACTGTCTGAGTGGGTCTTGGGGTGTGATGTCGAAGTTCTTTGGGTGATTTGAAAGAATGAGAACAATGAGAAGAGACATATCTTCCATATTGTTGAAAAGTTCATTAGCAATTCAATGATAATCATAACAAAAATGATATAAAGGTACATTACTATTGTAACAGTTAAAGGCCAAAACAGACAAAAACAATAACCTCAGTGCGTTAGCATTTCATCACAATTCATTCAACGTCGGGTCAGCAGTAAATTTAAAGCTCTGTTCAGGAGAAAATACATACATACTATAATACAATTAAAATACATGACAAAATTATATATATATATATATATATATATATATATATATATATAATATAAACATAAAATTTTTATCATCCTAGGAATTTAATTTAATCCATAATATTAAAATTTTATAAAATCTAAATATAATAGGAGATCCATCTCACATATATCTATGAAAAAGAGAGAAGGCTATTTGTCTGTAAGTATTAGGTATTAGCATGGACAAATTTCAGGATTTATGTGTAATCGAAGATGAAATCTAAATAAATAGAACAAAGTCGGGTTAGTTACACCATTTATAATTCAAGAACTTCTGGACAAATTTGAATTGTCTCCAATTTTTTGGATTCATCTCCGTCTCGAATAGCAGAATAACTATTAAAATATCGGAATAATTCACGGGAAAAAATTATGGCGCGGTAGAACAAAACTAAATATTCATGTCAAATGCAATCCGAAACACTCGGCTTTTGAATCTATATCGTTAAATAACTCTTAAACAAAGCGTTCTAGGATATTACAAACTAAAATTTGGAAGCCGAAGGTCTCAAAGAAACGTTTGTTAAATCGTAATCTATAGGGTGAGATTGTTTTGAACGTTCTATTAAATTTTTTCTGGTTCGGCGATTCTCGATATGAGACGCGGAGAGAGAGAGAGAGAGAGACGTGGAGAGAGAGAGAGAGAGAGAGAGACGTGGAGAGAGACGCGGAAAGAGAGACGCGGAGAGAGAAAGAGACGGAGAGAGAGACGCGGAGAGAGAGAGACGGAGAGAGAGAGACAGGGAGAGAGAGAGAGAGAGAGACGCGGAGAGAGAAAGAGAGAGGAAAGGAAAAAGAGGGAGATGAATGGTAGAACAACTTCTGCCAGGTTCCCCTAGTAACCACATAAAAATCTTAGTGTTCCAGAAAAAAGACTGTCAAGTTCACATCAATACTCTTGACTGTCACCGACCGCTACTGTTCAACAGGCACTTCACATTTGGCTGGATTACGTAGCTTTTAAATAATCCTTTTGATTTCAGTAATTCTACTGCTAAGACTTGAAACACTTCCAGAGAGTTTCCATTGAAGAAATATTATTTATATTATAATCATTAATCCGAATTACTAAAAGAAAGAAATACTATTTCTTTCTAAAATATTTAGGCTATTGTTATTTTTAACATCCCTCACTGAACATATAAAACTTTTCGACCTTCATCTTTCTTCGTCACCTATCCTTCCCTTCGGTGAGTCACTGTGCATGAATGGATTTAGTACAGTTGGTTGTCGGCGATGTGGATTTTTGGATTAACGATTCAATTAGCAACACCAGTGAGCAGTGTTTTGTTCAGTAACGGTTAGAAACGGGCACACAACCATGATGTCGTCAGAAGCGAGCAAAAGAAATACATTCAATTGCTCATTCGATTCCCATTCTACCAAGACTGATCTGACCTACTCCTGCCCGCCCCTTCTAACCCCCACCCCCTTCCTCCCGTGGCCTCGGAGCGAGCCACCCGCGCCGCGCCATCTTCCGCCTGCTGTTGCTTTGTTTTCGCGTCCAGTCGACTTCGCGTTTTCCGCCTGGTCGCGCTCCCTGCGCAGACTCGCCTCATCGCCCTATTCAGTTGCCGCCACTGCCACTACCTCTGGCCCCGTGAAGGTGGCCGCGAGGACCCAGGATGGCGCGTAAGGGAAAAGAAGCTGGCGGCCTAATATTCACTTTGCTATAAAAGAAACAAAATAAAAGACACATAAACGAAAAGCAAAATATTTGACAAGGTTTTTCTAGTCTTAACGTTTCATACCAGTAATTTTATTTTATTTACATAATACCTTTTATGAATACCATGTTTACTCAATATTTTATAATTGCTAGAACAGTTTGGTTAATTTTTCAATCGATATTTCAGTCTCAAGCAATAAGGCATGAGAAAGCCACCTTGAAGCACTGTTTTTCAGTTCCTGATTATTTGATGAGAAATGGGTACCTGTCATAATTTCAACTCATTCAGTGTAATTAAATATTAATCATTACTCTTCATCCCTCCAGATATTCCAGATATTATTCTTAGTAACACTATCATCTTCTTCACAGTCGCTACACTCAGTACCTTTGGGGAACACCATTAAAATAATATTTATTCCAATTGCACTCCTGTGTGATATTTGTGGTTCAGATATTAGATGAAATGTTATTTTAAATCATTCATTTATCTTATGAACGTTTATTCTGAATCAAAATATAGTACGAATTGAAAAATAAATTTTTTCTATGGTATGAGTTTTTGGAGAAGCAAGTCGAATATATTACCAATTTAATATTTTTTGAATAGTTTGTGATTTCTTCCTTCAATTAACGCACTACTTAAATCTGTATTGAAAATTCATGCAATTCCATTACGACTCCTTACACTTGAGACCAACATATCTAAGAAAAATCTACTAGTAAAATTGCTTTGATTGGAGGTCTCATCTCTTAGATTTTAAATCTTAAAAGTGTGTAAGTTAATTGCTCTGGAAAAGTATTATTTCAACTCCCATTATGAAATGCTTAGTTAATTTTTCCTGTCCACAAAGGAGATATACTTGGAACTAGGTGTCGAGTGTTGTCTCTCGCGACAAGCGATAGAAACCCTCCAGACGTTTCTGCGGCCGGTGACCTTTAGCCGGGAAACTTTCAACAAATGCCACGCGATGTCTACTTGGAGAACGTCAACGTCACTCGCGAAATAAACCGATAATAGATGGCTATTCCGAAGTTGCGCCAAGCATACTCAGTATGCATACAATGCAATGCTGGTTTAAATGTGAAAACGTGAAATGCAAAAACAGTATATTGTGCAACTAGTTAATAATGCCAAGCTTTATTGCATACGTACTACATGTACTGAAAACGAGCGACGTTAGGAATTAGGTTTCAAAATTGTTCGAATGCAACAAAGCAATATTATAAACGAGTTGCACAAGTTATTTCTGTGTTTAACAGCGTTATAAATTTATATGAAAATCAAAGTTAATGTTTGGAAACAACTATATTGTGACGTGACATGTATTTTACTTCAGTGCGAAAAAACAGTGGTCGGCTGTTCGGTTTACTGCTGCCGTCCGACGATTCTCACGCAGAGATTGGATGAATGTTGGATGACGCAATTATTCGTGCCATAAATGGTACATATGCCATAATATGTCATTTTATCAACGATTTTTTGTGAAAAAATAGGTCATTTTTAATGCTGGAATAGAAAATAATGTTTATTAAACCTTTGAACGTATCCTTATAAAATACGCGTACTAATTCTGGCTATGTTGTCGATTTATATTGAAACGCTTGAGAAAACTAAACTTCAGTAAAGTTTCGAAAGAGATTTTGAATCAATTTTTCTTGTGAAATGTCAGTTCTTTTATATAGCCGGGAACTTGTACATGACATCTGTTTGAGTCGGAACGAACCCTGTGAATGCACGATGAATGTTCTAACAATCAGGTGTAAACGTGACATGTAAAACTGTTAGATGAGATTTCCCACCACATGTTCATCGACAAAAAGGGATTATTTTCGACCGTTTCATGTCACACAAGTTTATAGCATTTAATATTAAATATTTAAGAGATTTAATGTAGTAATTTTGTTGTTAAAATATTGGTAAATTTAACACATTTACGTACACAGGCTTGTGCATTCAAACACTAATCCAAATACACACTATCTTGACGGCGCCGGTTGGCACATTGCCACCGCTTACGTAGTACTTGAACGACAGTGCGCCGCCAGCAGAATAGGGTTTGCGAGTGGACCAACGATCGCCCTCCGATTGTTGGCCTTCGTGGACGAGCAGGGCTCATCTATCACATCGCGCCCTCTGCCCCTCGCGCTGTCAACCCTGCGCCCCTGCATTATCACGCGGCCGCCGTGTGCGACACCAGGTCTCGGCCCTCAGGCGCGGCGCAAAGGCCCGGCGAGGAGGCTGGCTCTCCCGTCCAATCTTCCTCTTCTCGTTGAGGTTTCAAAATGTATCATTCGTAGGGCGAATTTCATTAACCCTTTTTTCCATTATTCAGCACGAAATTAATTTGCATTCATCGAATGGACTGATCATTTACTTATTAAGTGTAAAACAATAACAGTCCTTGAAATTTTATATTGAAACTCTTTTAGTATTAGAACTGAATTCATTTTGATCAAAACACTATCCTGTAAATCTATCTATCTATCTATCTATCTGTGTGTGTGTGTGTGTGTGTGTGTGTGTGTGTGTGTGTAATTAATTCTTATAAGAATTACCCCTTCTTAATTTAGAGGTTCCTAGTTCCAGTTTAAAAAATATAAATTCAATGAACTGTTTCTGTGAATTGCAGAATTGCAACAGCAAGAGAAGTTAAAATTTTGTGAATATTTAAATGTTAAATTAGGAATTTTTTTCCTGAATTTCGTTGAAATATATTTGCCTAGTCTCCCTTTGCTGACTTGGGTGTAGCACTTGAGTTGACTTTACGCAGCTGCTTCACCTAAACACTGAAGCAGTGCCCCGTGGTCGTCAACGGTCGGTTTCTTCGTCACAAGGTCGTTCGGTTAGTCCCTCACTTACACAAATACGCTGTACTGCACTCTAGACTCCCAAGAGCGTTTAATGTTCTGCGAGTAGATACGAAAAGTCTTACATTGGTGGAGTTCTGGATGATTTTTGTCGCTCATCATATTGTTGCAGTGAATCTCTTTGAAAGATGATTCCGAAACCGATTATTACTTTTAATTCATGGTTGTCTCTGCCTTCCTAATTATTTCTTAGTTCATTTTCTTTTATATATTATTTTATATAATATATAATTTTTTATCGATTACTTCGAGAAACTTCGCGAATTTGAATAGTAAATGCTTCCAAGTAAAAGAAAAATGTCCCACAAAACATGTAAGAATCCGGGAATGTTTCTTAGTCTTCAAACCGAACACCGTTGTATGCAGGAGGTCAGTACGTACCCTGGCGTTGGCTCCGGAACAATCGTATCCGATGTACTTTCGACTACGGTAGCTTACTCTCCAAACCACGTAATTTTATCCCTTACTAAGAATATTGATGGTTCACCTGGTCTCGCAATATATTTTGTTAGGAAGTTTTGGAACATCGCCTCCTACATATCTCAAAGCAGTGTGTGCTTAGACGCCATATTTGACCAGAGAGTGTTATTATCTGATAATGAAACTTACGTGAAAAAAATAGCAGAGTGAAAAATCTATGATAATGAGTTAAAATCGTCCATTTACGCCCTTCTGAATCATGGAGACTACAATATTACATCGAATGTGAATAAGAGATCAAATAAAAAGTGAAAAAATAAGAGAAGAACTATGGCGGAAAGAAACAGTACATGAAAAAATTAAGTACACACAGCAATGGGTGACGCATGTTGGAAATATGCCGAAAGACAGACTTCCAGTGCAAGCCCTGAATTACAAGCCGAGAGGAAACATGAACATTGGAAGGCCAAGAACGAAATGGAAAGAGGCTGAAACAGGCAATACTTATCCGTAAAGGGAGATCATGATGATGTGAATTGTTTATTTTTCCTTTTGTCAACAAACACATGTTTGACATGTTAATAATTTGTTAGCCCTATTGGATTTTGTGCACATTTTTAAAACTACGTAACTGTGTTTTTTGTTCTAATATAGCGAACCCTCTGTCACGCTCCGAAGGATGCGCCTTCAATTCTGCGACTATTCCAAACTTATCCCGGAACCCCCCACCATATAAACTCGTCTCCTAATTCTCTGTCCTCTTGTTATTGCGCTAATGAAAGAAGATTACTATGATTCAATCGGTTACGGTAATTAACGTTATTAGTTATAACATCGAGAGCTTAATAGATGGAGGTTGCTGGTTGTAAGCCAAGGGGTTGGTCGAGAGTCGTACAACACTTCCGTAATACTATTTTCTTATAATCAAATCAAATATATAAGAATAGCCATTTCTTCGAAAAGGACTTATACGCTATCATCAGTTACAATTCATTTGTTTCAGTTGTTTTTAACAAACGGTGGACTGTAAAAACCATTCATGAACTCCAGTTGTTAAGTCTAGTTTTTCATTCCTGTTTGGTTACGTTATGTGATGGAAACATTGACAGATATGAAGCCACTTCTCCGGAGATATCCTCCGGCACTTTTGCTCTTGCTCTGATGCGACTTCACCACCCGCCGAGCCATGGCGCAGCCCGCTCACCCACCGTGAACCCCCACGCCCGCCCCGCGCGCGCCCCCGCGCCCGCCCCGCGCCCGCCCCCGCGCCCGCCCCGCCCCCCGCGCCGCCCCGCCCACCCCGCGCCCGCCCCGCCCGCCCGCCCGCCCCGCGCCCGCCCCGCGCCCATCCCGCGCCGCCCCGCGCCCGCCCCGCTCCGCCCCGCGCCCGCCCCGCGCCCGCCCCGCGCCCGCCCCGCGCCGCCCCCGCCCCGCCCGCCCGCCCCGCGCCGCCCCGCGCCCGCCCCCGCGCCGCCCCGCGCCCGCCCCGCGCCCGCCCCGCGCCCGCCCCGCGCCCGCCCCGCCCCGCCCCCCGGCACCCCGCACCCGCTCCCGCCTTCTCGCCGCGCGCTTCCTCGACGCGAGGTCGCCTCGCGCTCGCTTGCCTCCGGCGCCCTTTCGCACTCGAACGCGCGCGTTTGGATCTGGGGAGGGGAAAGGACGCTGCCGCTACTTTGCACGCGATGTGAAACCGAGATTTCTTCCCGACTGCTGAGCATTCTGCACTATTCTTATATTTGTTTATTTAAGATCCAACCTCATTCTATTTTTAAGGTTTAAAAGTGTTTGAATATGAGTGTTCTCCTTGGTGCAATAAGTACGGCAAGAGTCGACTGTATGAGATGGTAATTTCGTAAATGTAGCTGAATCTCTTATGATAACTATTGCGTGTACGGTATAGCGGTACTGTATAGCGGATACGTTGACAAATATGTTACGGAGTTCTTCGTACGAAATACAGACAAGTGTAGCAGATTATAAGGAAATAAATTTATTTTTCGATGGTTGCATCACGTCTCCTATAATAACTCATGACATTACATAACTTTGATATAGACGTTTTGACGACACGTCGAACTGGCAGACTAGTAGACCATGCAGAACATGCCCGGACGCAGACAGAAGGACAGGAAATACACTACTAATACGCACAGTGGAGTAACTCTGATGATGCAACCATTACGAGACGCACGTTGGTTTCAACACGCAGACTGAAGTCACGTCATGATGTTTCTTTCAGCACAGAGTCATACGGGTGAAGTTCACAATTTATGACTCGTAACACTCCATTCGAGAACACTGCCAACAATATACTTAGACAATTATTGCATTATTACCGAAGTACTTTGACATGATATACACACTTGTAAAATTATCGTGTTTGCCTTAAACAGGGCTTAAGAACTCCAAAATGCAAAAATTATTACGAGAGCGGCGGCATATCCGAGCATGAAGGAGACTTGTTAGTCTAAATATCTTATTGCTGCGCGAAGCGAGCGGTTTAGTTCGTGAATAGAGGTGGGAACTAATCGGCCAATCAAACAAACCTATTTGAAATGTTCTGGAAGCTTCAAGAAGGCAAATCGCTCAGGCAGGTAAGCTCCGAGGGCGATTCGCGGAAGCCTAGCGTAGCAGCCAATGGCAACTCGTGGGCGCGCTTCGCAGAACCGCGAGCGCCGCTAACTTGCGTTAGATTGCCAGCAAATGGGGCCGGTTGGTGACCTATGCATCTGTTAAGGCTAGGAGCGTTGATTCTTGTAGTGAATAAATGTTTTCATGAAAGCATGAAATGACCACGGAAAAGCACTGTAAATTAGCATAATTACAGAATGTGCGTGTGAGAATCTTTTTTACCTGGGATGGACCAATGAGTTTTTCTACAAAATGCAATAATATTAAAAACTTATTTTCAACACTTTAAATAACTCTGATAACCTTAAGTAAAGTGTTTCAATTTTTATGTTATCTGCGAAACGAAAACCACAGATATTGTTTAGATAGGTCGTAGATTCTTTGTAGCATGGAAATTATATAATAATCTCAGTGGATATTCTTGTAAACAATATTTGTTTTCAGGTGTTACTCATTCTTTTAAAAATAAAACTAAGTCATAGGTTCGGTGTTTTTATCGGAATCGTCGGTAGATGGTCAAAGTTGCATCTCAAGATTCATAAAATATTTCTTGTGTTTATCGTAAGGGTTTTATTAACATTGGAAACCCAAAACCTGAAGTGAAAAAAATATATTGAAATGTAGTGATAAAATTCTCCAATATACAACCAGATGTAACGGAATTTGAATTATCAAACTCTCTTCATAAAACTAAGTTCTAGGTTTCAAACAAGGGCGCGATAAATTTTCGCAGGCAGGGTTAAATCCTTACCGTGCCATGCAGTCATTCTCGCTTCAGCTGCGGGCCAGAGCAGTCGCTCCGTTAGCAGCTACTATCGTTCCAGACGATATCGCTCCGCGCCGGACAGGCCACGCCAGCCCCGGCACGGTAGTACACCAGTGAACTCTGGTTATAGTTTACGTTTGTGTTCAATATCATCAGTAACATCTGAACACAAATTAGGGAAAAGTATAGTAACATGCCATTAATCCAAGCACAGGGCAAACAATATCCGAAGCCCTGCGCATCGTCCATAACGGCGACAACAGTGATGTTTCTTCAGCGTTGCCGTTTCCAGCAAGTAGCGAGGCCATGGACATAACCCTCGCATCAACGCCACTCCCGACCAGCACCGAGGGCAGCAGCATCAACCCTGCGTTGCTCAGCCAGAACTACGCGTCATCAACTCAACCACCACCACCACCACCTCAGGCACAGAAAAGGTCAGTCAGTGAAAGTGAAAGTGATACCGAGAACAAGAAAATGAATCTGTCCGGTGAAAATCCGAGTGTAAACTCAACAAATTATACTCAGCAACAATATAACGTACCTACTGGTAACAGATTTTCCGTGCTCAGCGAAGAAAGTGATGATCGCGAGGATAACAGATTTTTATTCATTAATGAACAAAATAATGACCATTTAAACTCTACTGTTAAAATACCACCCATCTTTGTAGCCCACATTCAAAATGTTGCTGAATTCAATAGGGAAATTAAGATTAAAATAACTAACCAGTTTACTTCGACCACTGTCAACAACAAATTAAAGTGCTTTTCAAAACTATTGCAGACTTTAGACTAGCTATAAAATATCTAATTAGCACGAACAGAAAATTCCACACTTATAAAGACCAGCCAACAAAAATTTTCCATAGTGTTTAGAATCTTCATCCATCAATAACCTAGAAAGAAATTTATGAAGATCTCAAGCTGAAGTGTCCATCGCTAATTAGTGTAACCAGACTGTATAAAGACAACATCCCCATCCCGGTAGTGGCAGCCGAGTTCGACGGTAGTCAAACATAGACAGTATACTACAAATAAATCAAATTTGTAACTAATTGTCAAACCAGAAAGAGGGCAAAGCCAAGGGCCCCACCCAATGCCTTCGATGTCTAGACTTCGGCATACTAGAAATAACTGCAACCATAACATAGCATGCATTTATTGCGCAAAGGATCACTACTCTGTAAACTGCCCCAAAAAGAACCTCCTATTTGTAAGAACTGCAAGGTTCGCACCGCTAGATACAAGATCCGAGGAATGTTCCTACTACAAAAGTTCACAGAAACCACCCCAAAACTGATCAGCAAGGACGTTCAAATACTGAACAAAAAACGACAACCAGTTAAATCTGAACTCTCAAAATTTCCTGGTCTACCTAGCACTAGCAATATTAGAAATTTCACCCACGTAAGAAATATAGCAAATAGAAACTCAAACCTTGGCAATAATCATGCAAACACACAACAAAATAATGATAACCGTAACAACAATAATAATGATAATTCTTTCATGCACACAATAATCAACTCTATTTCAACATACATAATTAATTTAATTAACACTATCATTCCAACCATTATCAATAACATACAAAATTCACTCACGTCTTATTTCAATAGGAATCATGGGCACACAGCTCCATAAAAATTTAACCTACTAAATTGGAACGCGAATAGCATAGTCAACAAGAAAAACAATTGGTCTACTTCCTAAAGACAAAGAAATCAAAATAGCGTGCATAACTGAAACACACCTCAAATCCCACATGGTATTCAATATGCCCGGTTACAACATAATCAGATCTGATAGAAACAATGCTAATGGGGGAGGTGTGCTCATCCTTGTCGAAAAATCAGTACCTTACACAAAAGCAAACTTCCCCATAACTCCGGGATTAGAAACGGTTGCAATAAAATTTCCTCTAAACAACAGAGTATTAACCATCATTACAGCATACAAACCACCACATAAAAAATTCAAGAAACCAATATAACTGCGCTACTTAATCAAAACACCCTACCTTACTCATAGGTGATCTTAACTCAAGAACACGAACTGGGATGCAGATCAACTAACAACGCCAGCAAAAACTTGCAAAAATAATAACGAACTTAAAATTACACATATTAACTCCACAGAACCAACATACTACTCATACGACACAAACAAACAACCAGATATATTAGACATTGCAATCACCAACGATTACACACATTTTATTCCACTGTACTACATGAACTCGACTCTGATCACCTGCCAGTAATAATCTCCACTCATCAACATCCGCCCGCACACCACCCCCAAATTAAACTCTAACAATGTCAACTGGAGAGAATTCAGGAAAAACTTAATAATCAAAACTCCCAAATTCAAAAATCTAAAACCCTTTAGAAATAGAAAGTTCAATAGCATTACTAAACAACATAATAACCAGTGCTATCGTTCAACAACCAAATAACATAGTACATAATAAATCAAAACGCATTCTAAGTTACCAGACCCATTTTAACCATAATAAAAACCAGAAACAGAACAAGAAGACTTTGGAACAACAATGAAATCCCCAATTAAAAGAACTTAACAGATTAAACGCCATAACCAAAAAGTAATTAAGGAACACCAGTCACTCGTCCTACAACACTTAATCAAATCACTAAGCACAACCAACAACTCACTTTGGAAATTTACAAAAACATTTTAGAAAGCAAACACCATCCCTCCGATAAACACACCCTCTGGCAAAACATTCTCCTTTTGACAAAGCCAGTATTAGTGACTACTTTGAAAGTACCTTCACACTTAATAACACTCCTGCTCACCCAGAACATATAAAATTGAAAATTCCGTTTCCGCTCCGAATTATAACGTCCACAAAAATAAAATACATTTCACCAAACGAAATTAAGAATATAATAAAGAACCTCCCCTCAAAAAGCCCTGGACACGACAACATCAACAATAAAATTCTAAAAACCTACCCACACCAACAATAGCCTTCATAAATAATATCTACAACTCAATATTAAGAATTGGTACTACCCAATACTTTGGAAAAACTCAAAAATTATTCCTGTCCCCAAGCCAAACAAAATCACAGTGCCCCAGAAGCTATAGACCAATCAGCTTATTACCAACTCTGTCCAAAGTGTTAGAAAGCTAATTCTTAAAAGATTAAAAATTATCTGGACAAAACACAAAACATACCAAAACATCAGTTTGGCTTCATTAACCAAATTTCCACTTCACATCAGCTTCTCAGGCTAACAGAGCATATCCATTCAGCATTCCAAGATAAAAAGCACACTATCGCAACTTTTTTGGACATTTCACAAGCCTTTGACGAGTTTGGCACCAGGGCCTAATATTCAAGCTGCAATCAATAGGGAACCCACGCTACTTGGTCAATATCATAAAACATTTTTAACAGACCGAACCTTCACAGTGACAGTAGAAAGCACAATTCAAACCCCGCAAATACAAGCAGGCCTACGCAAGGATCCCACTTTCACCAACTCTATTCAACATTTACACGTCAGATATTCCAACTACAAATCAGACCCATATAGCACAATTTGCAGATGACACGGTAATTTATAAATCCAACCAATCAATTAAAACTATTAGTGAAAAAATTCAACAACATCTAGACAGAATAGACAACTGGTCAACAATTTGGAAAATTAAACTAAACCCTACAAAATCTACAGCCAAAATATTCTCACTAAAGCACTTCTACACTCCATTGCCCTTTACAATAAACAATAACAGAATTCCATGGACTTCTAACTGCCAAACTGTCAAATACCTTGGGCTAAACTTAGACACAAAACTCAACTGGAATTCCCATATTACAAACAAAACTCAACAAGCAAAATGCAAAATAGCAAATTAAAACCTTTAATAAAACCATCTTTAAATCCATAATCAGACCGTTAATGCTATACGCATGCCCTGTCTGGACTAACGCATCTGCTACTACCATAAATAAACTACAAATAATACAGAACAGATTTCTCCGATTAGCAACCCACGCCCCATGGTTTATATCCAACAAACAAATACACAAAGAATTGAATATAACTTCCGTCTCCAAACACATAGCCCATTTATCCAATACATTCTATTCAAATATCAACTCAATACCACATGCCATCCACTACAACCTGGCCTCAACAGACCATACTCCAACACGCATAAAAAACCGTTACCCTTTTAACGCCTTCTTAAACTTATTTTCCAACAATTGTGAACAGTAGGTGCAGAGTGTAGCTCCCTACCCCTTCCCGTAGTTAGTTAGTTTTTAAGTTTAGGAAATAAGAATACTGTAAGCCATCAATACATATGAAAAAGAAAATGTTACTGAACTATGTACATCCGAATGGAAAATAAAAAATTAAAAAAAAAAAAACCGTGCCATGTCAACATTGTGGCATGAAATAGGAACCTGGCTATATGTCCTGCAAAATTATGAGTAACTCATTTAATAATTACCGGATCATATTCTGCTGCACCAGGTCATATTGTTTTAGGCAAAGAAAGACCGAAGAAATTAAAAAAATATATATCGCTGAGTTGGTCCCAGGCGGGGAAAAGAAAGTAGAAGTCAATAATTAGTTGGTAGCGTTGAGCACCGATGTGGCCTGAATTTTATCCCATCAATACAGCTCACGTTTGGATGGACAATTGAGACGTCTCCAGAGCTCGAACATTAGAGAACTAGACCACAAATTATCTAATATACAACAGTATCATTTGGTTACGAAAAAGAATATAAACTTAAAAATCGATCCTGCATGTAAATACAGTTCTTACTGTAAATAATTGATTGGAAGTGTTTTAGGTTCATTTGAAAACGAAATTTAACAACAAAATGTTTATTCAAGAGTTTTCTGACTGGGTAGCATGCAAATGTAATTAGAAGTAGAGCTTTATTTCAGATTATGGATGCAGGTTGGGCTTTCGCCACTTGTCCTTCACAAAGAAAGAATTCGATATCAAATTCATCTTGACATATTTTGAAAACATATAACCTACATTTAACCGAATGCCCACAGAGTATTGTTAGGTTATATACAGAATTAAAAGAAGGTGCATTCGCAAATAACGTACAGGTCCATTAACTCATTCAAAACTCTCCAGCGATACGCATTCACAACAATCCGCCACTCGAATCCTATCTTGCTATTCCTCCACATTCGGAGGGATTATTAAAAGAAGCTCGGGTGGGGAGGGGGTAGGGGGGTAGATCTCGTTATGACGACCTCCCTCATCGCCTCCCCCCTCCCCACGGGTGTCAGCGACGCGCGGCCGCGGCCGTCGAGCGATTTACGCGCGCGCTAAAAATAACGGCGCGCCCGTGACGCCTCGCACCGCGGCGGACGGGCACGGGGGGGGGGGCTGGGGCGGCGGCCAGGGGGCGGCCGAGGGGGCGGAGATAATGGCGAGACCTGCTGGCGGTGGGGGTGACAGCGATTGGGTAGAGGCGGCAAGGCCGATAGCGGCAAGGGAGTGACGAAGTTGTGGAGCAGCAATAGCAGCACATAGAGGCAAAGGGGGGATACGAGGTTGAAGTTGTAGAAGATGAAGAATACAGCGTAATGTGCCCGACTGGGAGCGGGGGAGACGGCACAGCAAGTGGCGAACTCAGTGGAAGCATCGGTGGAGATACGTGGGAGGCGGCCGCATTCGCAATGGAAAGTTTATGATAGTGCCGCTGCGCCACCGGCTGAGGTGGATATTACAGCAGCACTGCGCGAAGAAGGCGACGGGGACGGGGCACTGGTAGCGAGGATAGTCTCAGCTGGCGGAGGCGGCGCAGGTGCCTGTGGTGGCACTGAGGACGCTGGCGGCGGAGGCGGGAGCGGCTTATCAGCGCGCCCCGCGGGCAAACAGCTTGCGATAAGCGGCCTCCCGCCCCGCTCCGCCCCGCGCTCGCGAGGCACAAGCTCCCCGCCCCGGGGGTTCGCGCACCTGACACCGCCGCGACGCCACGCCACGCCGCGCCGCGCCGTCTCTATCCCTGGCGCTCTGCCGCGCCCTGCCATGTCCTTTTGCGCCACACCCGGACTTTGCATCATGAAGCCATTCCTTGCCACCGGGAGCGGTAGCTCAGTGCATCAACTGATGCCACTGCAGCGCCTCTGACCGGGAGGACCTAGGTTCGAGTCCTGACGGCGGCAGGATTTTCGACATTAGCTTTTCAGCTAAGTCGAATTCAGTCGCTGTCTGGAGGAGAATTCTAGCGGCCGGCTGCTCTGATCGGTAGTTTTCCGTGGTTTCTCCGATCAACACCAGGCGAATGCCGGAGCAGTACCCTGCCAAACGGGCCACGGGCCGCGCGCGATCTTTCCTTCCACTTCCTTGTCCTGTCCTATCCTCTACCCTTACACACACACATGCACTACACTACCACATATTCCGTGAGACCGGTCGGGAGCTTAGAGCTTGTCCCGGTTAGGGCGGTGCCCTGCTGGTGGGAGAGTCCTGGTTAGGGAGACCCCACTAGCCGACGGCAGGTCGGCCATCCAGCAGGGAGAAGATCACCGCCACCTCCCGAGAGAAGAACATGCACTACACTAACGGGACTAATGACCAAAGACAGTTGACGCGCCCGGAAACACGAAAAAATCAATCATTCCTTGCCCGCCACGTCCACTCTACTCCACCCTCTCCGTTCCGCCCAACCGCCCCGTCCCGTCTTCCAACCTCTGTCATCTCCTCTCTACATTTCTCCTTCCATTTCTTATTGTCCTCTCCTCTATCCTTCACCGTTCTGCCTAACCCCTTTACGTCTCCGCCCTCGCCGTCCCACCTCCCCCCACCCTTTTATCTCCCCCCCTACCTACCCCTTGTGACTGTCATATTCCGTCTGCTCTACCTTGACCCATTCTTCCATGCACGGGCTCGCCCCACCTCGTTGGACCGCCATGGCTCAACGCCAACCCTCGCACTGCCCAACCCGCCCACTCCGTCTACCACGCATTATTCCCCGCATCTCACCAGTCTCCCGATGATCCTAACACACCCCCCCCACCCCACCATATTCACTACACTACTCCTCGCTTTTGTTCCCTCCGTCCCACTCGCCTCACCGTCTCTGACGCGCCCTGCCGTGCTCTTCCCCACTCTCCTTACTCCATCATACCTTCCACCGTGCAGTTCCGGTTCTTTCCATTCGAGAGAACCACTTTCCGCAAACCAAGCAGATCGAGCGGATTCCAACAACGCAGTGTTTTACCACGACTCCCGAGGGATTATACTCTCTAGACTGATGGAGACCAATGAAATGGAAGTGTTTCTCGCAAAGGAGATAAAATATTTATAACATTTTTTTTCGGACCAACCTTGAAGCTAAACAATCCCTAATGTGTTCCCACAATGTATTTGCACTCCGATGGGTCAGTATAACACGTCACAACTCACTTAAATTCATATATTATGCTTGATAATATTCGTATTTTTTTGAATGATCTAAACTAATCTCTTTACTATTATCACAACTCTTTAGAATTTAATGAAAAATGTGCTTATTTTTATAAGTTTATTTTATATATTTTTTCAGATATTTTTACACTGGAGGATGTAAATATAACACCAAAGAATGCTAGCCTGGATAGCCGCGGTTGCCTCGGCTCGAAAAGTCGCGGATTCGATTCCGGCCCGGGCATGAATATTTGTAAGTTTTCATTGTCCTTATGTGTTTCCCTTACATTTATCCAATGTTAAAAATCACAATGGTCAGTTAAAAATCAACCTTAAATTAAAAAAAAAAACACCTGAAAATAATTAATTAGCATTAAAACGAAACTAAACTATGCTTATTAACTTCTCGTTATTTTTAAACCTGCAAATGTTCCTTGTTCAAAGTAGATAGCAGATATATTTTTAAAAGCGGTCGATAGCGTGCTTAAAAAGCATATGAAACTTTGATGACATTCCAATGCAGATACGCCCAGGTCAGTTTTTATTCTGTTTCGCGTGAGCTAAACATAGCCAACGCGTACACACGCGGAATTTTCGCGGGTAATTCCCTCTCCATATCTCTTTGCATGAG
The DNA here is from genome assembly GCA_964035755.1 of Teleogryllus oceanicus. NCBI lineage: Eukaryota > Metazoa > Arthropoda > Insecta > Orthoptera > Gryllidae > Teleogryllus > Teleogryllus oceanicus. Next base: position 79,501,519 of record CAXIVR010000002.1, on the reverse strand, counting down.
TAACAACCGCGAATACATTACACACGCGCCCTCCATCGCGCGCCGCTTTGCGATGCGATAATCTTCGTTGCGCGGAGTCGCGCCGTTCGGCTTTGCGTGCCCCCACGCAGGGTGGCGTCGCACGCGTGGGGCTTTGCCGCGCACAATGGACACCGTGCGCGGCTAATTCGACGTGAAAAGGCGTGCTCTGCATTTTTGAAAGCTACCCAATGAAATACGGTGCGGAAATTGATGTTTCAATTTTTTTTCGGAAAAAATTATTAACGTTTTTTTGTTTTAAAAATAAATTTGGGTAATATTTATAATTCTCTAGCTGTTGAATTTTATTAACCATATTTCTTTAAGTATCATTGACATTAGATATCACGAATTGATGTTACCATGCATCCAAGTGTTTATAGGATAAAAAATACATTACACGTATTTATAAATACAATACGTATTTACTAAAAATGACCAAATCAAATTCTATTAAATAAAACAAAACTATTGCTTCATCTTCAATCGACCACTAAGGACACACTATTGAGGAAATATGTAATCTTTCATTTTTTGTACTTGTAAATGTAATCTTTTTTCTCTTGATCTCACATTTTTACTAATTTTTTAAACATTTGTTTTATATGGTATATTTGTCTTTTAATTTAATACAAAAATAAAGATTCATTGTATTATAGACAATATATTTGTTTTAAAGTCCTTTATAAAATTTGGTGTGGTTTTATAAAGGACTTTTATGTAAAATGTGAAGAATATGGGCAAATATACTTGTGTAAAATACAATGAAGCCTTATTTTTGTATTAAATTAATTTTTTAACACTTAATTTTTATACAAAGATAGTAGTCTCCGTTAAACATGCATTCAATAACAATCCTCTAAAACAATAGAAATTATGTGATACATTCGTGAAGACAATATTTTTATACAGAGTTGTTTACTGTCACTGAAAGTAGATGTGGATTATGAATATTCAGAAGGTTTCATTATTTACCTGGTAGGAAAAATCTCCCTAAAATGTTTGCGATATCAAAAAACATTTTATTTACCTTTTTTTCATTATATTTGCCAGCCTAAGTGGCCGAAGCGTAAGACAAATCAGCACGTCTGTCCGAAGAACCGCGAATTAGAAGTCGATCATGGGCTATGATGTTTGGGTTCCTTGCCTTATTGTATACGCAGACATAAACAAAGCGAAATCAATTACATTACATTGTAGGATTAATACTTTCATCAAATGTAAATGAATACGTTATGAAAACAAAATTCTTATTCAAGATCCACCCTGCACAACAAATCCATGCACTGTTCCATACACTGTTCCATACACTATTTGAGGACAGCATTCAAATGTATACAACCGTTAACTCCGTCGTTACCAAAGGGGACTCAAAGGACCAGCGATGATTCTTTGTTTCTGATAGGTTTCAATTTGTTTTAGGAAGCTGAAAATCGTATCGTTGTTAATATGCCCTTTTGAAATATGATGCAAATTATGACGCGATTGTTATAAAATGTGTTACAGCGTCTTTGGCTGTGAATTAAAAAATCCGAGCTCTTCACTCGAAAACTGAATATATGCAATACATTTCCGTCACATTTGTAGTATTTTAAGTCTTAGAGTAATATAGTTTAAAACATTCCTATGTTCTGAAGAGAAATCGGCTTTTTTATGCAAAAAATACAAGTTTTGTCAGTGATAATGAATGTTGATGATAAAGTCGATTATTTTTACATCTGTGTATCCAGAAATTCAACAAAGATTTGTGTTTAAATGAATGAAATGTATATTATTAGTTGTATAAATTTATTAAAACCGACAAAACATCAATGCTACAAAAGTACACACTTTCTCTCATAATTTATAATTGATCCATTACATGGTACTACTGCGTAAACTTGCAACTTCTACATAAGTTACTGCGTGTTTTCAACCTGCAACAATTTATTTCTGCTCCGACACCCGAACTCGGATTCTCAGAGTTAACTTTCCTACACACGTACTACTACGCCAGCGCCGTATGGCAAGAACCTTCGTAAGAGTGAAAAGTAATAATATTCGGAACCATTAGGGATACCACCGTGAAAATGAAACTAAGTTATTTCCATGGGTAGTGTTTATAAAGTATTTCAATTTCATGTTGATATATTCATTAGTTTACTTAAATTGGTTTATACAGATGCACATAAAGACAACTGATTTGGCGTGGCATACGTTTTAGAAATCGTATAGGAGAGAGTTGAAAAATGAAATGTTTAAAAGTTACAAATTGGAGAAGCAGATAGACGTCCGGTTTATTTTTCTGTATTCATTGTATTTGTGAGTAGAAGTGCTTCAAATAATTTTCAATGGAGTTTCTCGAATTCTTAATAGTTTTCTCCAACACATACATCAAATTAAAATCTCTGTGCGAGACTAGAACCAGCGACCTTTTGGTTCGCTGTGCTAAATCCCTACGCGCCATTTAACGACCTCGGCCATCCGAATTGGACAAGACTTATACTTTTCCATTATAGTCTTAAAGACTGATTGTTTCAGTTCTAGCATTAGGGAGCCGAAAAATTGAGAAAATGCGAAAAAATGTCCCTTGGGTCACAAAGGAAGGCAGCTGGAGAGAGAATACGATTAACCGAACAGGTAGTCCAGACTAAAGGGATTAGATAGCTAGTGCGAGAAAGTCTGTACCATTCTAAAGTACCACTAGTTTATTTATTTATCATACTTTGTTACATACGAGAAGAAACTTAATTGAAAACATTACGGGCGGGTTTTGAGAAAATATTTTTAGAAATTGCATAAACTCCTGACACTAATTAAGCAAAATACGTTCATTTTTTAAAAAAGAACAAGAGCGTTTTTAAAGAGCGGTTTTTTTACAACATACTTGATTTACAGCAAAAATAGGCATCCCCATTTTTGTGGTTTTGAAATATCCATTGACATATTTTTTTGGCATTTTCAAAAAAACGGAACAATAGTCGAAAATGCGACCTACCATCATTTTTAACCGTTCCTACATATAAGGTAGACATTAAAAGAAAAAAAAATTGGAGCGATTTGGGGGGGGGGAAATTCCTATATTTCGCGCAAAATGACACGAAAACGACTCATATTTTCGAAAAATTTAACATATTTTATTAAAAACTTATTTAAAGATACATCTTTAAGAAACATATTTTATTAAGAAATAAATATATATCTTAATTAAGCATTTTTTCAATATTAAAAAAATATGTGATTTAAAAAAAAATGAGAGCACCAAAATTCTCTTAAGCGTTCTTTATGCTATCGAAAGACAAATATTGATAAAAAAAACTGGTGCGGTTTTTGAGAAAATTTTGAGACTTCATGTGAAGTACTCTCAAAAATCAAAATATCCGTTCGAATCTCCTAAATCCACATATTCTTTCAAATCGATTGGGGTATATCAGTTTCGAATAAAATTGGCTGAATGTAAGCGCTAACGTTGACCACAGGCAAAGAGACGTTTTGCCGTTAATCGATTTTTCGATATCAAGAGCAAACAAAACATAGATTCTGGATACGTCACGTGTTATAGGATTTTTTTTCTAAATTTAGCAATAGGATTTATCCACTTTTTCTTTACCCGAGCCCAGCTATAATAGTTTTTCTTTCGAAAATTTGCCGTTTCCGGCGAACAATTACATAACTTTCTGGTCTTACGAAGATCTTTATAAGACGATAGGGTAAAAGTCAAAATTTAAGCGATGGACTTCGAATTCCCCCTGTTAATACACGGGACCTTTCGAACCTATAATGAATGAATGAATGAATGTCTTTCTTCACAGGAAATAAGATCTGTAGGTTTTAGAGGCCAACAGTCATCTGAATTGCTAATATTTTACTCACACATCCCGTAGTTCCTCTTAAATTACTTTTTTTGAACATGGAACACATACTAATTTTTCCTATCAATTTTACTTCACAAATATTTTTAGATTTCGTTTATTATAAATTTTATTTTCAAACCTTCCTATTCTTGCGCCTGCTTCCATTTTCCGAGACCAGATTTACAACGCTATGGACATTGGCATCCCACTCCCATGTCTATCAACGGTGTTGATAAGCGAATATCCAGGGGCATACTGTACGCATGTGGTGGCTAGGATACCAACTTCCTTCCAAAGATTCATGACACACGTGACAACTTCCTCCCAAAGACTCTGGGCACACACCAGATTTTGAACTTATTATTATTTTATCCTGAATTAAATGGAATGGAAACCCAAGTTCACCTTTTTATCCTTTCATTTAGGACATTCTAATTAGCTGATGCTTTGAACACCACTGGATCGTATTCATATTACAAAATCAACTCCGAATGGAACATTCTATCACGATACATACAATAATGCCTTAATACACTGAACAGTGCAATCAAAATTACGAATACATAAAAACTCATCCAACACGACGTACACACATGACATAGCACACACAGCACGGCTGTCGATATAAAAAAATTATATTCTACATCGGGTGCTTCGCAAAAGAAGAAACCCACACGGTGGCTTAAATAACACAACCGAAGGCCCTACAGACCTAACAACATATTTTAAGGGCCTAGAACATATTGTTTCTGAGTTCGATCAATGATGCTTATTGTTTCGATTCTCGATCGTTTCAAAGACCATTTGCGTTGCGGGTGGCATGCCAACGCCAAGCCCGTGTTTTTAAATTACCAACATTTTGAATCGGATTTCTTATGAACAGATACGTTGTAGAGTAGAATTCTTCACCATCGTTCCCCTACTTTTTACATGTATAAAAAATGAAATATTATTAGAGTAACTTGCTGTACTATGTTACTCCTGAAAGTGAAAAAAAAAGGAGTTATAGAGAGAGTTAGAGTTAGAGAGCTACAGAGTTAGAGAGTTAGAGAGTGAGTTAGAGAGTTAGAGAGAGAGAAAAGAAACATAAAAGAAAATAATATAGTCTTGCGGAAAACTGAATACGGTAAACCATCATCTCATTCCAATGTTACAGAATAATTCAACATCATCTTTCTTTTCCTTCTTGCCCGGAGAGCTTCCGCCTTGCCGACCACTCGGAGCGACCAATCTGCAGCTGGCACTCTGGTAATCTTTCCGTGATTTCGTGTTGTAGAGGTCCAGCGCTGGGGCCTTGGGCCACTTGCGCGCGGCCGCCAAAACCCGTCTTCGCAGCCGGCGCTCCGCTGCTTCCTCCTCAGCTCGCCCGCCGCACTTCCGCCGCATTCCTCCTCTGCCGCGCACACTACCGCTCTGTGGCAACGCCTGCTCGCTCCGCTTTACGACCTACTCGACGGCAAGTCCCTCAGTTGGGCTTCCAAGCGCTTGTCCCGTCTTTCACGAGGTTTCGCGCTTTTTATTTTCGTTTATTTAAACCGCATTTTATTTTTAGGGTTATTTTTGACAGTACAGAAGACTCTCCAAGTTTATTAGATGTTGCCCATTTGTTAAATCTTCCGAATATCAATATCGAGTTCACATTACTAATTTTCATCCCCTTAGCATTTACTTTTAGACATTACTTTCACAATTCTCTTCTTTGAATAATATAGAGTTTACGCAAGGCCTATAAGAAATAAATTTGAAATAACCTTCTTTGAAGTACATCATCAAAATGCAATTTATAACATGAGTAGCTCATATTTCAAATATGGTGGATGAAAATGAATATGTAATTTTGTGCCTTAAAATAAGTTTTCTAAAAATACTATCAAGTAGACAACAAACAGCAGACATGTATTCCTAGTTGGAAATAAATCATAAGTTCCTTCTAATAGTTTATTGAACACCACATGACCAGCACTAAACATTCTACTTTCAATACGATAATTGATTGGGTCTCTTTTTTAAGAGAACTATAAAAATGCAAGAAATGTCTCAATTAAATGCCGAACGTTTAAAAATAATTTGCAAAAATGTTTCTAAATAAATAGTTTACAATTTAAAATTGGAGATCGGTAATTAAATATAATTTTCACACATTCCACCCACATTACCAGCAATGAAGAAAGGAAATACCTTACATTCTCACAGAATACCCTTAGATTATGGCTATCGATGACACGACATCGCAGTGACATCGCGCGATATGCAGAAATCGATAGCTCGCAGCTGCTCGCTGACCTTCCTTTGTATCGCAGCGGATAGCAGATTCGCGCAGCGCACGTAGCAGCTTGGTGTGGGCGTGCGCCGCCAGGCCCCTCTGTACGTTCAAAATTTGTATCGCAGAACAGAGATTAGCCATCGTATTCCTTTATTTTTTAATTGAAATAAACAACAAAAATGAAATGGAATTGTTCAAATTAATAATGCATTCCACAAAATATTCTAATAAAACAAATTTAGAAAATAAACATATATGCAATGGCTGTGATTCAATAATTACTATCACTTCAAATATTGATTGTATCGTTTTCGACATCGAAATGTTTCTGGTATTCGACAGATGACATAGGGACGCACACGATAAAATATTTTATTTCAAATATTTTCGCTGTGGATCTAATGTCGGGAATGTTATTTTTCTTAAGAAGAGGTTGTAACCTCTTTTTCATTATGTTAGAAACGTTTTAAAATTATGTTGATGAATTCAATGCTATTTGAAAAATAACCTCAAGCGCTCTTCCGCAATACCTTACCTTTCGTCGCCACCGTGGGGCAGGTTGCGGCAACTTTGCTCCAATGGACACTCCCCTCGCGACCCTCCCTAAAAGACCCCAGCAGCGGATGTGCTTGTATACAACGCACTTAATTGTGTGCGTTTCTATCGAAGTGTTAAAAACAGATTTTATATAAAATGTCCAACAAATATTTGTGTTGCTAATAGTGAACCGTACTTTATGATGGTATGTTGGGTAGAGATTAATCATTTACCAGAATATGACATCGGCCATTTGAAAACATCTGCTTCCAAACACAAAAGGCTGTGTCGCATCCCGCAATTTCACAGTTATATTCTGCCATTCCCTTGCAATAAAATCGGCTAAAATATTTTAGGATGACTAAAGCACATGTTAAAAGGAGTCGTACCGATATGATTTCCCACTATTTTTAAGAACATGCTTGATTTTACAGGACTGGTATATTACTCTCCTCATAAATTTGAAGATGAAGACATCTGGCACAATTATTAAAATTCGTCACAACGGTATTCATCGCTTCACTGGACGTCCGTCAACAAGTCACGTGATGAATATGTGATTCTATTAAAAGAAATAAAAGCAATAACTAGTTAATAAAATAAAATCCATTATGTGGTAATGAATTCAGCCATCATTCTTACTGAAAGTAAAAGTTTAGAAAAGGATCAACTATAGTGAGTTATTGACAGTTGAAACACTTGCAATAGGTATGAATTATTTATCCGCCCACAACACAACAGTAACATATTTAGACTCAATCTTTATACACAGGAAGTAAGTTTTATTAAAACCCTTTGTTAGATGGATCAGAGAAATAATTTTTAGCTTAAATAAAAAATATTTCTTGGAAATGACATAAATTAAATAAAGGGATAAAGTCATGTTGACCCGTTATGTTAGTAAGAAGATCGACAATGATCCTTTATGCAATTTGCTTTGACGAACATCCGTTTACTGGCAAATATTATCAAAAAATTTTCTAAAGAAAATATAATATGGGATGCAAACAACTAATAAGAAATTTAACCAGAAATTAGCTATCACTCATAACTTCCATACATTACCTCTCTAAGACAATAAGAAAGTGAAGTTTTATAAACAAACATATCTCCCAAGAAATAACAGGGATATCTCACTTCAAATAATAATCAGCAAGAAGCTTTCATTTTTCCGCTTACATTGCATGTCGCATTATTTCCATAATAATTTAAAGATGGGAGTCTGATACAGGTGAATATAGTGTGATCCCTACTACTTTCCGGTGGAATCTGTGGTCCGTTTTCGTCCGATATTTTTTTCGGTCAAGCACGGAAACACTCGTACTGTACAGCCGCATACCAACGAAGGGAAGAGAGTTAACGAGGGACCATTAGATATACTTCTTGATCGATATTTGTTCAGATAGATTTACTGTTTCGTTTGGAGAGCTTTAGGCGTTTTATTATCAGAACTCTTTTAACCCGAAGTGAGTGTTGTGTCTTTCAGCGCTTATCGAATGTTTACAAAACAATTTTAACTATCTCCACCGTAATCGCTTTGAGGAAAGATCAGCGTTGTCTTACAGCCTGGCGAGCTCGTAAACACGACGCAAGGTTACTTCAGTATCGGTCGCTGTAAAGAACGTGAAGTTCATTGTGATTGTTAAGGTTGTTCTTCAAAGAAGGGACGTTCTTCAAAATAAACATTTCCTTTTCATGCCTCAAAGAGTAGTATTTTGATAGTAACTCGTACAATTTTTTTGCAGTATATTGCTAAATACATGCAACGTTTGTCCCTAAACACACACATTTTCTTTCAATTATTTTGCAATTGATTTTGGGGGGTCAGCTGTTGACCCCCCTTCATTAGCGTTCTCCGGGTATAGAGGAATTACTCTAAGAAGGAACCTCTTTGAAAAGTCTGGCAACGAATGAACGTCGTGCAGGGTGATGACATTGCAGGAGGTAGTGATGAAGCCATTTACAAATGAGCAACCAAAGGAAAGACAAAATGATTGCATGGACGTAACTGGCAGTTCTATAGCCAGCAATGGCCAAGCAGGAGACTGTCAAAGAAACCATCTTATAGTGATCTGTGTATTTTGTATTAGAAGCTGTGCAGTCTACTAGTTTTGCACACATTTCATCGGGAGACGAATCCCCAGAGTGGGCACCTAACCTTTTCGGCTCTTATCCTCACTCCCTGCCGACGCGTGACGCCGACAGGCCGATGTCGGACAGCCGGAACCCAGTTTGCCTTCACGGCAACCTCCCCATACAAAACCTGGGTCGGGCCGCCCTGCCAGCTCAGAGCTACTAGCTATCCGGGCTAGTACCGGAGTCTCGACTATGCGCCACTCACATGCACCGGGAATAAATTCCCTCCTCTTTACCTAGAGTATCGGGCCACTGCCACGACGAATCCGAGAGCCCAACTGGGGGCCACCCGGACTCTGTATACCGGAATATGTGATCCCTGTATACCGGAATAGCGCTGATTCAAAGCATGCTGCCCAGGGAAGAGTAAGCTCAGCACCTACCTTGCGCCGCCGTTGGCCGCGTGGTGCGCTGCGCTGCCGTTGGCCTGGCGCTGGGGTGGGCCGGCGTCCGCCATGCGGGCCACGCCGTTGGGCTTCACCTCGGTGACGACGAAGGCGTGTCGCACGGCGGGGGCGGCGCGGGCGGCGTCGGGGCGCTCGGCGGCGCCGCGCTCGCACCGCACCGTCGCCACCGCGACGCCGTTTGCCACTGCGCCCGGCGCCCGCGCGCCGCCGCCTTCACGGCCGACCACCGCACTCGCACCTTGGCTCGCGTCCTTCCCAGCGGACGAGCGGTCGCGGGCCTCGGGGGCACTGTAATCTCTGCGCTCGTCGTGGGTTGCGCGGTCGTTTTTGTTGTGGGCACGGGAGTCACTCTCTGGCTGAACATTGAGGTCGCGCTGACCGGCAGTTGAATCGTCAGAGGTTGGACACAGATCCGGGTCACTCAACGCGTGTTCACACTTTTCGCTGAGACGGTCGGAGTTGTCGTCCACGCTGGGATCACTCACGTGGTCCGTTTCGATGAAGTCTGCCATCTTATCGTACTTACTTTTCTCAATCTCACTGTCGCCGTTATAACTTTGTTTATTCTGTTGGTCCAAAACGTCTTTGGCGTTATTTAAAATCTTACGAAGCGCGAACATCTGTTGGGATTCGTCGTTGACACTCGTATCCTCACAAATCTGAGTAGGTTTCCGAGAAATAAACTCGTGACCCCGAACACTTTCATCTTCAACACCCTCAACATCCGGGAGTTTCAAGTAATGTTTACTATCGCACACGGATTCCTCACTGTCGTCACCGTGTTGCTCGGAACCACTGTCACGGCCACTGTCTTCGGCGTTGTCGTCGTATCGCTGGCCGGAAGCGGGGTCGTCGTCGCTGGCGATCTGGAGGTGGGAGTCGTGACGGTCGGCGGGGCGCAGGCCCGGAGCGGCGGCGTCGTCGGCCGGGCGGGCGCCGCGGGCGCCGCGGTCGCCCATGGCGTCGGGGCGGAGCCGGGCGTCGGTGTCGGGTTCGCGCGCGGCGTCGCTTCCTGCGAGGTCCGCGGCGGAAATAGCTGCGAGCAGCGCCGCGGCGGCGGGCGGCGCGGCGGCGGAGTTGGCCGCGCCGTCCGGGCTCATCTTGGCGAAGGGCCGCGGCGCGGGCGCGGGCGGCGCAGGTGGGCGGCGCACGGCGTTCTGGTCGGCGCACAGCGGGTTTTTGTTGTTGTTGTTGTTGGAGGGGGTGGCCTTGCTGATGATGAGCACCACGGGCGGCAGCCTCCACGCCGCCAGCGCGTCCATGCCGCGCGCTCGGGGCCTGCCTGCGGGCAGAGGGGCGGGCGGCCCGCAAAGCGGATTAGCGCCGGGGACCGCTTAAGAACAACGTGCACAAGCTTTACTCAACAAGGAGAGCCTGGCCGAGGAATCCCTTCCAAAACCGTGCCCATAATGAACTACACGCGGGAAATTAAATTTACATGCAAATTAAACATTGAAGAAACGACGTTCGAAACTTTCAGATACTATAAGTGTATTGGATTTGATGTGATTACGTGCAAATAATAGGTTTTTATATCGCAAGTGGTGACTAAAAGAGGTCATCAATTGCAAGTTAGTTGTTTATTCATGATCTTGGAAGATACAAGCCCTTTTCGACAAGAATAATAAAGGAAAATTTGACTTATCCGATCCTTTTTTCAACGTTTTGACTTTTTTTATAACAGCACGTCAGCATGATTAATGGTTTCATGTTGCATTTGGGAGTCATTATTAAATCAGAAATAATAATGAGTCATTTTGTCTACTGCAAGAAGCTTTATATATTGCATAAAATAATGAGTAATTTAATCCATTCTAAACATGTCAGTAAATATCGATAGAGGCGATAATAGTATGAAGACCATAAAATATACATACATTTCGCATTTGAGAGAGCTCCTACAACAAACGAAACAATTCCATTCGACAGAAGGTACGAAAACATACTATGTATGTTCGGATTTGTAATGCTCAACTTAGTTTATTCCATCATTTGAAACACTCTCTCTGCAAACACTATCCACGCACGGTACCGTAAAGAATCAAGTAAGTGTATAACATTCATATCAGTTCGACAATCAGTATTCTCATCTGTTTTGGTTTCAATTTACTGTTAATTATTGACAGGAAATACGTTCCCAAAATCAAATGATTCACGATCACAAAGCTAGATAATATGTGTATGCACAGAACTATTACAGCAGATATCCTCAAAATGAAAACCTATTGAATTGAGAACGCTCTATTTTATGAAAAAAGGGATATGTGTTAGGGTTGTCATAAAAATACGAGTTACAATTTTCTTGCTTCCCGCTCTTATTTCGCTTCAGGATTCCAGCAATTAACTCTGAAAAATTTCAGCTGATTTGAATAATGTTAACTCGTACGCGGAAAAGCGGAATTTAATATAAGAAAATATGCTTTCTGAAACTTTTGAACTTAAGAATCTTAATTTTGAATGAGAATCTGTTTCTTGTAGTTTTTATTTCTGATCGTAAATCTAATATCAAAATTTTAATTAACTTTTTTTATAACTAATTTGTTAATAGGATCAAAATTACCAGTTATATTAAGAGTTGTCAAAATTCGAAACAATTTTTATGACATTCATTTCGTGTTCGGTGACCACAAAAAACAGAATATACATTTTCATGTCAAAATATTGAAAAATAAAAATATTACTTTCTAAAGTTTTTAAATTTCAATCCCTCGGTGGTGAGAATTCTTATTATTAGGCAAATCATTTTAAATTTTGCACAACTTATTTTTTAAAAAAAAAAAATTTTGCATTCTGAATTGCTCTAAAGGCGGGGAAAAAAGTGTTTAATTTCTTATTCTAACGGATATACTAATATGTGAAATATTTTATACATATTTATATACTCAATTAATCATATTGATCAATGTGTGAGTTAAATAATTCCAAATGTTATCCAGGACCTATTGTAAAACTGTGTTACAAAACTGAAAAATACCAGAAAAAACTGTAGATATTAATAGGTTGATATTAATTGAATTCTGAAAAGGGTTACATACAGAATAAATTATTGAAAAAAAAAAAAAAATATATTTGAATGAAAAATATAATTTATATGTTCCATTCTGAATATTAAGTTTAATTTTTAACACTACATGCAATTTCTGGTGCTCTGAAATTATATTATATGCATTTTTCTTCTTGATAAGGCAAGAAGAAATACAAAATGTTATTAACATAATTTAATAAAGAAACTCATTATACGTAAAACTAGATATGGTTAAAAATTCTTATTCCATATTTGTGACATTAGAAGTCGTTTCGCAACAACAAGAACTGTAATCCATCAATTTTAAAGAAACCTTCAAGCTTCGTGTTGTCTTACTTTGTCGTAAGATAGATGGTTTTAGTCCTACAATGTGGCTTTCGTAATTCTTCCATAGTAAGTTAACAAATGACCGACACTAATCTTCAAATAAAAGGTGAATTTCAAACATTTGAGTTGCTCATGGGTGTGTAATGTAGTACAGTGAAGTCTGTAATTTTCAGTTATTGCGTTCTCCCAGTTTCTTCTGTACTTTACTTCACTCGGCGCTATCTTCTTTAACTTGCTGGAGAGTAGAGTCGTGTTGTTCTAAAGCTACAGGGTAAAGCCGAGTTCCAAAGCTGTGATGTCAACGTTGCGGTCTGCACACTGGAATCTTTCACGAAAGAAATTACTTGATTCTTCAGACAACATTATTCTTAACGCTGACACCTTTTTATAATACTTATTTGCAGATGTTGGGTTTCTTCCCTCTACTTCCATATAAATATTTTAAATATGAAATTAAGATCTGAACCTATTTCCAAAATTGGATGTTTTATATATTTTCATGCTTCTTAATGTAATTTGAGAAGAGCATGTTTTTATTTGTGATGTTACTAGGAAGATGGTATGACTTTTGAAAAGGTAATTATAAGAAAATACGTTTTTAAAAGGAATGTGCAGAAATAATACAAATGTGTTAAACTCCAAACCATTATATAAACCTATTCAATTAAATTTTGCTTTGTAATAAAAGAAGAGCAAACAATAGTACGACAAATATTGAAATAAAGACGATTGTAAAACAGAAAATATTTTAAGGAAATCAAGATTATCAAAAGAGAGTGACTCAAGATGTAATGATTAGCGGTCAGATTCTGATGACCAAAAACATTAAAAAAGATGATAATGAAATGAGCCTAAAATGTTTTTAAAGTACACAAAAGGTTTAAAAAATGAAAAAGAAAGAAAGTACTTTTTTATCAAAACTGATGAACAGTACAGATGAACAACTGATGTTCAACAGAACTGATGTCAGTACTGATGAACAACACAAGCTGGAAGGATGGATTGGTAATGTTGGATTATGTTACTGATGTAATATAGACTTCTTCCTTTCGTTCAAGTGAACTCAGTTTGCAAATTTTGGTTTCGACTGTTCTTTGCAAGTAAATCTCTGTCTTCAGTTATCGCGAAAGCGGCTGAACCGACAATGACGCTGATAGGCGTCCTAGGAACCTCTGATTACATACAACGGCAGACATTACGATTTATGAGTGAAGAAACCGAATAGGCTACTCAGGAATTCTCTGAGAACCTTTGTTGCGTCTCTTCAATATTATTTGAAGCAAGTACCATTAAAATTATATTAAAATCAATTCAATTAGCAAAAGTTTTTAAAAGGACGGGAAATGGTAAAAAAATAACTTATTAATCAAAACCGACGAAAAATGTAAAAAGTCATATAAAAGTGGATCATTTCATTTTGTCATGACATATAATTAACAGTCATCTGAAGAGTGGTAGTGCAAATGTAGCTTATGCGTCGCACATGGCACTCCAATGAATCGTGCACTTCGTAAAACATTTGGTCCTCGATACACCTTCTGAAGGCTAAAAGTGTTGAAAAAGCAATTATTTTTTCAGCACTTCAATGCGGTGTTAATTAGACTGAAAAGTTGAAGTTTGAAAATGCTGAAGAAGCATTTCTACAGACTTCAATATAGTAACAAGTAGATTCTATTAAAAAGTAGAGTTTCTTTCTAATATTCGTTTTGATGTTCTTATCAAGCCTATAACTAGATTAGGGATATCGTGAATATCTTACGTGTGATGATTAATAAAGTGAAGAATAACTTTTCTCTTTACACTACTCTATATCTCTTTGAAGTCGCGAAAAAGACTGTAAAGATATGAAATAGAGCGAATGGAAAAGTAATGTGCTGCTAATAGAATTGGAGAGTCGATATAAATAAGGTAATAGTGCTAGATAAAAATATTATTGTTAATTCTCAACTAATGAAGGTTGAAAATAAACGTTAATAAAATAATTAGACTTCGTTAGGTGAAAAACACCGGCACCAAAAGTATTACATCGAGACTAGCTTCAACTGCACGTGTAGCACGTAATGAAATTTTACGTAGGAAGCTTGATTTGAAGGCAATAAAGACCCCAAGAGAAAACGATACCTCTTGCAAATGAAGCTTTAAATAAGCTTAGAAAAGAAGCTTTAAATAAACACTAAAAACTGAACAAAAGTGTCGATATGAAATGATGAAAATTATTTTCTGACACATCTATTCTGCCTGAAGAGAAATACTAGAAAATAAGAAATAGAAAAGAAAACCTTTAATTAACTGGAAATAATTAGAGAGCTCATTTGTTAGATTGAGAAAAGAAAAATATGTTATACGACAAATATTAAGATCCTGTTGCTAGTTTAAAGGTAAAGTAGAAGATAAAATTTTGAGAAAGAAAGGAAACAAGTGAAATTTTTTTCAGAATTTATGAAGAAATGAAACGAGCTATTGAAAATTAGAAGAAATAGTCGCAGAACAACCATTCAAACTTTTGTATCTTAAGTGATTCTGTTGTATGTTTTAAATATTAGCCATATTGGAAATCTGCAAGTATAAATGTTATTAAAATCTTTTTTACTTCTTATTATATATTTATTTTCAAACGATTTTGTAAAAGTATTTAATTACCTTCGTCATAAATGGTGCAAATACATCGGTAAAATTATGATTGAAGAAAAGAATGAATAAATTTTTCAACATGCTGAATTTTCACTATGACAAACTTTTTTTAGAATTGTCATTTTCATCCAACCTTGATGAAATTTGACTAATAATACGGTAACAATGAATTGTCTCATGTTTTACGAGACACGCATCAAGAACTGCTCTTTAAACGTAACACATTGATAAGTAAAATATTCTACGATGGTTTGATCAAGCCCAGAATAATTTTGCAACTATTCTGTGACCTTCGCTTCACGCATGATGAACTATGCCAATAGCCGCTTGGGCCAGTTTGCAAGGCTATATTTACTGTCTCTCAGGCGCTAGTAGGCGTTTGCGCTCTCTGTCTCACTTCATTAGCTCTCGTGTCTGTCATCGCATTCCTGATTGGATCATGTGCACGTTGTAATATGTCTCCCGTCAACTCGCTGACAAATGACAAACTTCGCCAGAAGAATAAACGAATTATTGCGCCCAACACATATAAACATTTATTGTTATTAATTGAAATGTCCTGAGGTATATAAACAAGTTTTAGATAATGTGATAAGTAATGATTCATTAAAGAATTCAGAATTGTTTTAAAAGAGTTGGTTCTCAGAATCTTTAATAAAACCCATATGCAATTTTTCCCCCAACCCTAGTCCATATGCAATTTTTAGGAAGGTATTTAATATTGAAAATAAAGGGAAGTATATTTCAAGAAAGAAGTCGTAAAAAAGAGATACGAGGGGATTACATTACACTCTTCATTCATGGTGGCGTAAATATTGAGAACGTTAGTATGAACAACTTAATATTCAGTCTGAAAAAGAGCGTTGTGTAATTTAACTTTAATGTAATAATTCATTTATTATTTAAGTCATTTTTAAGACAATTTTAGAATCAGGACAACAGCGAAGAATGAACTAAGGGGATTAAGAGGTGATTCTTTAATAACACCTCATCTACATCTGTGCACATTCACTTCTAGATGGATATTCTCGATGATCTACATGAAGAGGAGAGAAAATCAAAATTGATTACTAATGAATAAACGGATGGATGATTTAATAATATTTTACACAAAATGCACAATGAAAATAATTTTTAAAAAATTCAGCTCTGAAAATGTTTGTCCACGCAGCAGTACATTTGAAAGCGAAATGCAACACGCTCAAGAGAAACTGTATTCGTATAGAAGTAACTTGAGTAAAATACATCACTCGTAGGCGGCAATAGTGGCACAATTAGAAAAATACGAATTTTGAGTTAATGAATTCTCCAGAATTACGGATTGGTCTACCTTCCAGTCGTCCAGACAAAAGCAGAATATCTTACAAGCAAAAGCAGCAATTTTCCACCAAGAAATACCAGAAGTGTGATTGCAAGAATTATGTATTTCAATACAAGGCGAAAACTTCAAACTCATTTGTCTCAACGCCTGATTTTTTTAGTTGTGCCACAATAGCAGACCACGCACGATATGGTAATCATTTAATACTTCTATTTTTAGCTTCAACAATGAACAAAGGTATGGTATTAGCTAATTGGGTAATATTGTCGTTAGACAAAAATTAATGCTATGGAAGCTGATAGTATTCTCATATGAAATATACGTTTGAAAAACTTGCAAAAACTTCGCAGTCTGGAAGACGCTGCATCCTAGGCATAGTGACCAACGTTTCAGCCGTCATACTGCGATCTTCCTCAGGGCGAAACTGAGGAAACTTGGTGTATGATAGCTGGAACTTTGAGGTCTACGCTTTTATTACTATGTTCGGTTTATAAGAAGAAAAAACTTGTTATGCGAAAACTTTGATGCGTTCAATTTCAAATATGTATTGTAAATAAATTAAACAAAGAAAAACAGTACATTCATTAAAATGTATTGACCATTAAGTAAGCAGTAAATATATTTATTTCCAGTTAAAATAACTGCCATTTAAAATGGCAATTAATAATGTTTATAATATTTTTAATATTATTAATTCATTATTTAACGTTTTTTGAAATTTGTTTGTGTACTATCGTTTTGAGAAATTCTACAATTTAAACTTGTGTAATTTTTAATTAAAAAACTCATGATTTGAGTCCACTTTGAACTTCATTTTGCCACAAACGCCTTTGGCAAATTCGATACCCTTTAGCTGATGTCATCGACTAATGAACAAATCTACCTAGTGCACATTCGAATTTTGTGAATGGACCTTTTAATCGTTCAGGAGGCCACATGTAAATGGGGCAGAATGAACTTCCATTTGATCTCAGACCTGTTCGGAACAGCATACCAAACCTTATTTACACTGATGAACTGAATACGCTTTGGACCTTTTAATGTCAACAAATTACAATTTTCTGCAGTCAAGCAACAAACACAATTTATATTTAAAAATATGTTCTCTCATTGCACTTACATTCTTAGTGTTATGTAATAACAGTGATAATTTGCCAGGTATCGCTTGTTCGTATTGTGTGCTTTGATTTATAATTCTGTTGTTCTGATATCGTCATTTTTTGAATAACATAAATTGTTTCGTAGTGCCGGCCTGACGCAGGAGAATTTGATGTTTAAGTGCAGTTGGCATTTTAAGACTGTAAGTTTGACTCTTGTGTAAGACACGGATGTATGCACACGGCAGCAAGACATTTGTGCAGACCCATATATTTCATCCCCAAACACTCATTGGATTATCACCATCAAAGTAATTTGAACTAATGGTCTTCAACAGAACGAAATTTCTCGCATTATTTGTAACCTTCGCAATTTTTGAAAATTCAGAGAGATCAATAAAGTTGTGACCTGCGGCATTTTTAATCATCCTTACTCTTTCAGAGGCAAAAGAAAATTATAAAGAACTCTGAAAATGTTAGAAAATTCTGAAAAAAATGTGAAGACCTCGTGTAAAGTATCTCGTTTCCGTTTTAAATATGATATCCACAAATTGTTTCAAATTTGCAGCGCCTAGAGTTTGGCCAGATCGTTGGGAGGAATTTTTTATGAAATGTTTAGGCGCCAGCGATGACAATCGACTAACAAACGTTTTGGCGTCAAGCAATTTTTCGATATCAAGAATCCAAAAAGCCTGGTTTCTGACCACACAATGTGCTAGTGGACGTATTACTAATTCACAATGTTTGTAGAAATTAAAATAAAACTATGCACCATCCCACATTGGGAGAGGTGTTTAATGTTTCAATATATTCACAGGGTCTCGAAGAAAAACACAATGAAAAATGTTTGGTTTTGACTGATAAATGCAAACATTTCTATTTATCTGCCTATTCTCATACTGCCATTACCGATGCGAATGATTACAATACCGGGAGTGATGGCTCAGGGCATCAACTGATGACACTGCAGTCCCTCTGATTGGGAGGTTCTAGGTTCGAGTTCCGACGGTGGCAGGAGTTTCGACACTAGTTTGTCAGCTAGATCAAATTCAGTCGCTGTCTGGAGGAGCATTCTAGCGACCGGATGATTGGTAGTTTTCTGTGGTTTCTCCTTGACACTAGGCGAATGTCGAAGCAGTAGCCTGACGAACGGGCCACGGACTGCGCGCGATTTCTCCTCCCTCTTCCTTGTCCTATCCTCACCTCTTATAAACACACACACACATTTACACTAACATGCAATACACAACCACACACGCCAGGAGACTGGTTGGGAGCTTAGAGCTTGTTCTGGTTGAGGTGGTGCCCCACTGGTGGGATATACCTGGTTGGGAAAACCCCGTTAGCCGACGGTAGGTCAGCGACGGATCTCGCCATACAGTGGGGAAGACCACCGCCACCTTCCGAGCTAAAACACGGACTACACGTACGGGACTAATGACCATTGTAGTTGACGCGCCCGGAATCACTAATATTCAATGAACCAAAGTGAGTGATTACGAGGTAGGTTCCGTAAGTATCTGGCCTCACTTCTATTTTCGATAGGAAGAAAAAAGTTGAGCATTTTGGAATTAATCATCATATACTCCAACTCACTTTTCATATCCGTATACTACCATTTCGAGACCTTTGAAAAAATACTCCAAAATTTTGTTCGCAAAGTGGTCAAATACTGCATATTTCACCGCGCACACGTCTGACAATTTCTTCCCTGACGGCTTTTCTTCTGTTTTTTACATGGTAGACGTCACTGTGTTCCCACTCTGGATTGATGGTTCAACTCCTTGAAGCCTCACTTCTTTACTACATTCCTAGCCATCTGAACAGTAACACCTCAAAGGGGTGAGGATAGGACAAAGAAGAGAAATGAAAGATCGTGTGCGTTTGTTAAGATCGGCATTCTCTTAGGGTTGATTGGAGAAATAGTGCAAACTATCAATAAGAGCAGCCGGCCGCCTAAACTCTCAGTTCTTTCTCTGAAGAATCTTTCTAGAAACTGTCGAAAATTCTGCCACTGTCGGGAGTCGAACAGGTCCTCTCGATCAGAGGCTCTGCAGTGACATCTGTTGATTCTCTGACCCACCTTCGTTGGTCGAAGAGCGGAAAATACCACAGTGGCCATGACATGCTTGTGGCATATAAAAGAACCGAGGCAGGCGCCCGGCAAAATTAATTCCCTCCCACAATGTCCCGTCGTAATGAGTTCTTAGTTTCTCCCTATCGGAGAGATTCGATATAGTTAAGCGAGGTCAACATCTAGCGGAGAACGTGAAATTCATTGCCAGGCGACGCCCACGGGGCCGCACCTGCTCCAAAAAGATCCTCTAAACCCGCGGTGAGGGGTAGCTTGGAGAGAAAAAATCTCAGAACCAGGAAAAAGCTGGGATGCGGAACTTCGACCAATAGCCGTCTCCCCACAAATAATACCTTAAGGTGGATAAATAACTAAATACTACATCTCGCATTGCTGTCATGCGAGAGCAAGGCTCCGCCTGCTGTTCAATATTTGCTCTTTCCATGTTCCGTTATGGAATAAATGTTAAGGAAGAGCACTTTTTTTACATTTTTAGGTAAAGAACTATTGTTCTATTGATAATATACTAATCTAGTAATTGGGAAGACTGTTTTTGCTAACATATTTAGTTTACTGTAGTATGCTTAAAAATCGCTTGAAATATATGACATAATGGATTCATGGATGAACGCATATTTTCGATGTATACTAGAAACGTCTACACAAAGCAAATCTTAATCAAATGAAATTGCAAAATCAAGCGAAATGCGAAATGTTAAACAGGGAAAACTATTGCTTGAGAGTTTCTTTAAAGAAGAAGATACGCAACGATGCTTCTTGTAATGGTAGCGCAAGAGTTAACCTTGCGTAATTTCACTTTCTAAATGCACATCAGCACCGTAATCGCTGAACAATTTCTTTTCGTAAGAAATGCTTATAGGAGGATTTGCAATAGTTAAAAAATACCTAACATATTTTAACGCTAATATATTCAAAACCATATCATATAATAAAGGAATTTTTTACCATGCTTTTATTTTATTCCTAAAATATCAATTTGCCTGCTGTCTTCTTTTCACAAGAAAAACTGGGAGTATTCAAAGAACATATTTGTAATATTTTATCTCGATTTAATAAATGCCAGAGAAGAAGTCCAAGGCAACAATTGGCTATGTTTTTGTCTCTTGCAGCTATCACATGCTATATGAATATGTCCTCTAATTTGGGATTTCCGATTTGCAAGTATATTATTAAGCAGCTTCCCCTTGACTGTTCTTCTCTTTTCTTTGGTTCTCACTTCCCCTTTTTATCTCCAACCTCAATCGATTTTCGGAAATTCATCATCTACATCACTTTTGTCGGTTGTTACTTCAAATTCATTACTGTTTACAACATTAAAAATGTGATTTGTTCTTTCTGTTACCATATTAAT
Source organism: Teleogryllus oceanicus (assembly GCA_964035755.1). NCBI lineage: Eukaryota > Metazoa > Arthropoda > Insecta > Orthoptera > Gryllidae > Teleogryllus > Teleogryllus oceanicus. Next base: position 79,480,478 of record CAXIVR010000002.1, on the reverse strand, counting down.
GGATTGTGACTGTCACTCTTGAAAAAAATACAGGATCAGTGAGAGAAATGAAAAAAACTCTGCTTTATAATTTCATATTAAACCACCAAATGACAGCACGCTGTGTATCATTAGAGACATCTAGTGATCAACTACAGACTTATGACAAGATCTCAAATTTCATATAGGAATGGCTAGTGACCATCTCTGATTCAACACTTCATTTACTTCGTAGGAGAATCGATTTTATGAAAGTGTCTTATGTACATTTTTAAAAAAATTATAGTTTCTAATGTGATAATTGGAAAATTTTTTAATGGCAGAAAGTGCACATCCACAGTTATTTACATTTATTTCATTTTGTAAGTGTCCCGGAATATGACACAATTCTAATTTTTTAAAGATTGTATATTAAATTAAGATTGTAAGAATAAAGTCTAATATAAAGATTTTATACTACTGTAAGGCTATCTGCATAGTTTCAAAGATCTGCAGTGAATTAAATTTTTATTAGCGCAGTTGAGAGCCCTCAAACAGACGCCCACTATTTATATCTATAATTTCATTTCTTAACTTTGTCTTTCCAAGGAATGAGACAAACGCTTTAGTTCTCTCCCTCTCTCTCTCTCTCTCCATCTCTCTCTCTCTTTCTCTCTGCCGATTTTCTCTCTCTCTCTCTCTCTCTCTCATATATATATATATATATATATATATATATATATATATATATATATATATATATATGTAAGCTAGGCAGTGCCCGCTGGTGGGATAGTTGTGTTTAGGGGGAAACCCCCGCTTGCCGACAGCAGGTCAGCGCCGGATCTTGCCATCCAGAGCGAGAGGATCTGCGCCAACTCCCGAGGAAAAACATGCACTACACTTACGGGACTAATGTAAGCTGTTGGCACGCCCGGAATCACTAACCAACAAAACATATATATAAAAGCGATAAAGAACCGTCAGTCAAATGACGAGAACAGGAAACACATCTTACAGTCTTCTGAATTTTACGTCTGTGAGAATTTGTGTTCCGCTTGGCCTCTTTGCTCGGATTTTGCCAGGCAATGTTGCCTTTTAATTACTTGAAGTAGTATTGGAAAGGTTTATCGAGTGGGACGCCAAAACACCGAGTGTCAGTGCGGAGGAGAGACAAGGAGTATTGGGAAGAGCAGGTGCAGTGCGGCGGCACTCTTCTAATCGAATCCCCCTGCGCCGGCAGGTCGACGCCCCGGGCACCCGGCGAGCGGCGCGGGCGGCGAGACGCCACGCAGAGGGGCGGAGGCGGGGGACGGGGCGGGGGCGTCGTTCTGGAACAATCGATGCTGATCATTCGCCCCGCAGCGATAAGCCGCCGCGTCAGCTCCGCTACGCCACCCCTCCGCCCCCCCGCCCGCGCCCACGCCCTTCGGCGCCCCCCCCCCCCACCCCACCAGCGCTCTTTGTCGCCACCCCCCCCCTCGCACTCGGGCTTCTGCGCCGTAACAGGTAGGACACCATGCGGCGCAAAAGACTCGCGGCTCTGCAGGACGAACATCGCGTACACTTGTTGATAAATGACTCCTATGAATTTTCTGCATGAAGATGGTATGCTGATGGAAGCAGAAGTTAACTTTCGAACACGTTACGCCATATGTTCCCCTTGAAGTTGTATTATTTTTTTATTTTGTGACATGGTAAAAAGAAGTGTATAAAATAGGTGTTAATTAAAAAATAATTAAGTGTTTAGTAAATAATTATCGTTTTGCATTAAAAATTAATTTATCTGGGAAAAAGTTTGTGATTAGATGGATTAAAATATGCATTTGTCAATTTTTAATGAGTAAACTTTCAACATTCCGTCAGAATAGTCAATTATTAAAAAATAATCCCAAATACTTTTCTCATTTGATCTAAAAATCTAATGCAGGAAAAAATGTACTCAGCAAATTTAAAAATTTCCATTTTTGAAAATACAATTTTTAACACAATTTGCAGAAAAACTTTTATTATATAACCAAGATTTATCCATTCCACGAGAAGTTTTATGACCGAATTTCGCTGTTTTCCGATGTACGATTGCAATACTTTCTCTTCTTATAAAGTGAGGTCGAGAAGGTAAAATGAAGCCTTTATTCCAGATTTGATTTTATAATCCTCCTAATACATTTGAAAATTTAAAATTAATTCTGTATGAAACTTATCTACGTTTCCGTTTGAAACTTACAGTGTTTAAATTAGTCTACGTTTCCGTTTCTTCGAACAGTTGATCGAACCGTTCTTCGTTTCCGCGTTTTGCATGTGGCTGGAGCTACGTAGGTAGGTCACATGCCGCCGCATCCTGTTTAACGCACCCATCCTCGCCCATCCCGTCCCTCCCTTGCGACCCTCGAGGGCGGCCCTCAGCGGCCTTGATGCGCGCGTCGATCTGCTTGCGGTCCGCTTGCCCTGCAACGACTCCACGGCTCAGCCCTGACGAGCGAGGACATCATATTAGCTGGTGAGTCTCTAAGCACAAAGCCCCACTAAGGACTCCTTATCAAGTTCATTTACGGAGCCGATTAGCTCGAGCAAGTGGAAATGTGAATCGGTTTATTATTAGTTGTGTAATACACACATTTAATGAAAAAATATATTTCCCTTTATAATATTCTGATTGCTATTAGTATTTCTCACACAAAGTCCTAACAGAAGCCATCGAGAATAACTGATATGTAATCAATTTAAAAGTTCAAATATCTTGTGTTCGGTTTGATACTTATTATAAATTCAATTTTTTTTTCGGCTACAAAAACATTGTATTTCACTTCGCGTTAAAATAATTTGAACAATGAGGCAAAATATTATACAACGTAAAAACGTTATACAACGTTAAACTGGTACAAAACCTTCTGTGAGCTCAATAATTCATTAAAATTATCTTATTTTAGACGCCATTTTCTGTCTCTTTTGCTGCAACCACCGAGTTCTTGATTCGTAGATTATTGGGAAAAGTCCCTTCTGACGTACGGTTTATTCGAAGTTAAAGCGTTATTGTATGCTTTTCAGTTATCACGAAAAATATCATTATTCTCGATTGTTATCATTTTTGTAACTATTAACGTTTTATGTCTATTTCTCAGAAGTATTACAGTTATAATGAAATATTTAAATATTATATATTCATTATAGTAGAAGATTATTATTATTATTATTATTATTATTATTATTATTATTATTATTATTATTATCATTATTATTATTATTATTATATTATTATTTTCCCTCGTACCATAACTTTTTCTTTTTAGACCCCACGATCATTAATTTGTTTATAATTTCCTGAAAACTTGCAGGATAATTTCGATCTTTTAGATATGCTTTCGTGCACTTCTTAAGTAGATACCAAATCATATTCACAAATTTTCCAAATTTTATTAGGGAGTTATTAATTTTTTTCGTTCCCTATCACCAGTTTATCCTAAGGTATAGTCTGTAATTTTCCCATTATTTCAAACATATTGTCATGGTCTTCAAACAGTGTATCTGATACCGGAAATTTGTGCCTGATATTTGATTTATCTCAAAATCACTCACAAACTCATAAATAATCTGAAGCATTATGAATCAACAATGGAAGTTACATACGACGGAGGTAATATTTTATATGAAATATTTAATGTGAATAAATTATATTTATTATATTATTGAAAATAACTTAGAAAAGGTATTCTGAAACTATAAAATTAATTATTTAGACCCGGTATCTAGCTGTACACATTCATGTTCACTACTTCCAATTGTCAGTAAAGTTTGGTGTACAAAAGGACCGCAAGTATAATATTTGATGTAAACAAGTAGATATGGTACAAGAGTAATTGTTATTATTATAGTAAAATTATTATTATAGTGTCAATAGTGTTAGAAATGCTATTTGGTATTTATTTTTATAAACCAATGAACCGATGAAGATTTAGTCACAAAAGGATGAGAGAGTATAACGTTTGAAAGACTAAAAGAACTTGTTCGTTCTGCTCGTTCTGCGAATAGCTTGAAGTAACTGTACAAAAGAGATATGTAAACTGTGGTGAATACAAAACTGTATCCACCTCAAACAAGAAAATTATTATTGTACTCGAATTTATGATTAACATAGGCCTCAAAAACATATTACTTTGAAGCTAGCCATTCCCCTCTTCGTCAAGTACTGGAACTGATCTTAGCACAACCCAAATCGTGCTAAATATAATCTATATTTTAGGTTGAGACCACGCCTTCATTAATTTTTATTGATCCGTTTTGCTGGTGTTTAACTCCAGCTAAGGTACAGGGCCTCGTTTTGGCGAGATGGTGGAGGTGGCAGAAAGGAATAATGATGCTCCGCCTCGGCGCGCGTCGCGTCGCGTCGCGTCGTCCGCCTGGGCGGTCCGCGCCCTCGCCCCGGCGCCGCTGATGGCCATGCCCTCGTAAGACGCCCGGACCACGCCCCTCGCAGGGAAAGTACTTGCAGGGTGGAACTGGCTCTTCTGTTGAATAGTTTTGCGACAAACCGGGAGAGGTGGCTCAGTGCATCAACTGCTGTCACTGCAGTGCCTCTGACCGGGAAGTCCTCGGTTCGAGTCCCGACGGTGGCCGGATGTTCAGGTTTGTCAGCTAGATCGAATTCAGTCACTGTCTGGAGGAGAACTCTAGAGGTCGGCTGCTCTGATTGGTAGATTTACGTGGTTCATCCGATAAGCACCAGGCGAATGCCGGAGCATTACCCTACCAAACGAGCTCCGGACCGCGCGCGCTCTGTCCTTCCTCTTCCTTGTCCTATCCTCTCCCCTTAACACACACTTACGCTATATGCACTAGACTTACCATATTCCGGGAGACCGGCGGAGCTTAGAGCTTGTCCCGTCTGGGCGGTGCCTCGCTGGTGGGAGAGTCCTGGTTAGGGAAACCCCACTAGCCGACGGTAGGTCGGTGCCGGATCTCCCATCCAGCGAGGGAAATCACCGCATCTCAGAAAACACTACCACACCACACACACACACACATACACACACACACACACACACACACACACACAATATATATATATATATATATATATATATATATATATTATATATATATATCGTGGTCTGATTAAAGTCTAATTAATCGATGTTTGCAGACTAGCATGTTGAAGTCGAGCATCTGTTTAGTACGCCTGACGGAAGGAGACATGTAGCAACATGTTATCTCTCAACATCAGATCTAGATAGTTGCCTGTTTAGCTTTTTTCATCACCAGCTAAAGAAGACGAGACGACAAAATGAAATTACATTTGCTGCCAGAATTGAACCTGAAAACGCACCTTGGAAAAACTAGGACGCTGACCATAATCCATCCGAGGAACTAACATTACGTATCTGTTACAAATAATACGAAAAATTATGTTATGTTGAAGAACCACTTGTAGAACCATTATATTTTGTTTCTGAATATGATCATTTTTTATATCTTCTTAAGAAAATTATTTCTTGTTGTAAATGTTTTCTTCAGACTTCAGTAAACGTCTTCTGAATGAAATCTAATGAGGTTTCTGAGATGAACGATAATTTAATTCTATAATGATAATTTTATTTCATGGACAAACGTCCTTTCGTGAAACCAGTTAATAGTGGTAGTCCATCTTATTATGACAAACCAAGTCCGTCTACTTACATTTCAATGTGTTTCTGGATAACTAATTGTAGACTTTCTTTACAGACAAACGTCCTTTCGTGAAACCAGTTAATAGTGGTAGTCCATCTTATTAGGAAACCCATCGTAATATTTGCTCTATTTTGTTTGATTAATTACAACACTCGAAATTCACGTAGTCATACTCTTGAAATAAATTCAAACTGGAACTATTGAATACAAACCAATTAAAGCATCAAGTGCAACTCATACAATATCTCCTTTCATTCACATGTACAGCGAAGATAACAGAGCCGCGGAGCCCCCGCAGCGCTGAGAGTGGCTAATTATTGAAGCCGTTGCAACGATTGTTACGTTACGCCTAGAGTGTGCGGTGACGCAACCCGTCGTACGGTCGTGCATTGCCCCCCCCAGGCGCCAAAGCAACACGGCAGCCATCACACACCTCGCCCGGCGCCTACGTTATCTGATCGCTTGTAAACCGACTACTGCATTCCAGGTTCATTTAGGCACTCTGGAAATAAAGAGCGTTCCGGAGCGTGTCATGTTGTTTGAGGCTAATGAAAGGACAACAGGAAAATGTGCGGACGCTAACAAGAGTTTGTTTGTACAGACAATGCGAACAAAATTAAACCCCAATAAAGAACTATTTGTTCAAAGAATGTAAAGCACGGTCCCGGGTACAATTCCCGGCCGGAGAAAAATGAAGATGTTTCTTTATAAAGCAAATCGTCCAGCTTCTATTGATGTATGAGAAAACAGCTCAGGCAGGCCAAGTAGGACAGATATGGTGATGGAAGTACGTCATGTTCGCCATATATTACCCTTACTCCCAGGCGTGGATAAAGAATAAAACCTGGTCCCAGGCCAGGGTACATCACTAGCTTCCAAACGTCGGATGAATGTAACCCTACAATGTCAAACAGATACGTACAATGTAAAATACATATATTATTATGTTTTGAGTTCCGCAAATGTTAATTGTACTGAAGGGACTGTTTACAAAAGTAAAGCAATCAAAATTTTAATACATTGGAAAACGTGATTCAACATTATCGTCCAGCAAGTATGAGGAAACCAAAAGAGTTTCTTCTCTGTCCGCTGTCCAAATACAAGCTCTTCTCATCTCAACAAGAAATCTACAGATGTGCGGGAAGTGAAATTAGCTGCGCGGGCTCCATTTCAATATGCAAAAGTGCTCCGCCCTATTGCCAAGGGCCGTCGAAGGGCTCGCCCTGGAAAGAGGGGGGGCGCTGCGAGGCGCCTTCCCGCGCGCAGGAAATTGGACGGCGTTAATAAGGGTAACTGCTCGGCGTGTGGACTGAGGGCGGGCTGAATATTCAGAGCGGACGCCGCGCCCGCCCAGCCCCGCCCCGCCCCCTCCTCTGGGCAGCGGCTATTTCGGCCTCGCGCCGCACAGTGAGCGCGAATGGCTTCAAAAGCGCACTCTCAAGCAGGAATTTCTTCTCGCAGAACGAGGAAAATGCTATACAAATACAGTTGTTTACGCGACAAGGGCGTTATAATGATTAAGAGGCAACAAAAAGCCCAAGGATCTTTCGCCCGAAAGACTCTTGTCGTCTGACATCGTTACAACCAGATAATGCCGGTGGTATATGATTTAATTTTTATCTAATTTTATGGATTAAGATTATTTTTTTACTAATCAACTAGATGTTAATTTCTCTGTATTTGTCTTTTCATATTTTCCTTCTGTAATTCTCTTTAATAATTCCATCCATATGAGAACATGTAGCATCATTCAGTTGTTTTCATATTTCCCTCGTAACCACGGTCCTACCGATAGAAGTAAGCTATACACTATTTATCGAGGTCCTTATCAAAAGCAAAAAGAAACAATAACGTATCGATAAAATATTAAATAATTTATGTATGTATGTATTTGGCATTTTACAGCTGAATTAATCCGACTTTTACCACCTAGCGATGTTCTCAGGCCTGGGCCCTATTTTTATTTATTTTCCACGCCTGAGGCAAGGGAGACATGTGGCGAACTTGAAGAACTCCCATCACTCAATCTAGTTGACCTGTCCTGCCTGAGCTCTTTCTTTCGTCGACTAGCTTATTTGTATTAAATAGCTGCAGCTACATTTTTTCCTCAATTGGGAGTCGAATCCGGTTGTGCCTCAAAGACGGCTTGCTTCATGAGACCCCCGAGTGGCACCATAAATAATCAATTGCATGCAATTTATCTAGCATTAAAGTATCTTTTTCGGTTTATGCACTATAGAAGTTTTAAGAAAACGGAACATGAAACTTATTTTCTAGTAAGTTAAACGTTCTTATTCACAGAAAGGCGTGTCCGAATGTCGCTTAGCACATGTTTTCATTTCACCCGCTTTCCTCTCATTTTGACATCATCTTCTATACTATTTCGCAGAATCGTAAATTTTCCTTAAAATGTATATCCATATTTTTTATATATCAACACGCAAGAAGTGCGAATAACTGTTTATCAGCACTCTTATTTGATCAGTCACTCTTTTTGTTACGCACACTTTTGCGCCAGGCCAGTGTGTGCTTCCCTTTATTCCGCGCACAGCTGCAGTCGATCACTCTTTCTCATTTTCCTGTCATACTCATGTTCCGAAACAGCTCTTTCCTGTGGATCACACCATCATTCATGTGCCGATAAATGTGTTTGAGCTACATCTGGCCAGTATAACGTAATCACTGTACTAGGCGCACGGTGTATTAAAGAAAGGGAGGACCTGGCAGTTACATTAAAACGAAATTTATGCAGCAAGAGTTTAGAACAAAGGAAAGTATGTAGAAATGAATTAGAATATTTGAACCACCACACGTAAACATAAAAATTAGAGATGTGAAAAAGGGATACGAAATAAACTATGATGTTTTGGGTTATAGAAATTAAAATAAATCGTTCAGAAGTTCATATGTTTCTGAACTCTGTAATGGAATTACATGCGTTTAAGTGCATTCATGTTTATTCGTGTGTCAAAGAATGTATCACGATGCAAGAAACGCCGAATTATTTACTTCTCAAATTATAATGAAACATTTTCGCGTGTTTTGGGTAAGCAATTAAAATTATATGTATTTTTCTGAAAAATACGATAGTAATAATAGTATAAAGATTTAAATTGAATAAATGCGCAATATCCATTCTCATAATAAATACAAGTAACTTGTAATTTAGATACCGTTGCGGAACGTTTGAAAAAATGGTCATTTTTTCACCAGTAACTTGCCCGGCCACATACTCGCACTCCGTCTGCGACCTAGGAGGACAAGGCGACTGAGAGCTTTACGGGCCATAAAGGGCTACGCGGAGGCTGTCGCTGTAAAGCAGCCATCAACAGACGCACGAATCTTCAGAACCCTTGCTAGATTGACGCCCTTTACGACCTAGCTAGCCAATTTTGCAGAATCACCTTCAACACAAACAGGAGTGAGGTTTGTTTTGAGGACGTTTTCTTCCTTCCTCGGCTGTAATGAAACTTTTAACAAATTATACCATAGTTTTTATTATTAACTTTTATATAATTGGGTTATTATATAAAATTATTACTAATATACAATTGCGCGTTCTTAGCTGCTGTTCCATAGTTTGTAATTAAAAAGCTCGCTATTTTATCTCTGCCGAAATATATGGAGGAAATTTAATTAAATCAATTTAATATATTTTACTTCTGAACGTACGAGTATATATCAAATGCATTTCAGAATTTTAAATGGCAATTTGGACAAAAAATGTGAAGAAAGAAAATGTGCTAGGCAAAAAATCTTTGCTAACTTATATATATATATATATATATATATATATATATATATATATATATATTGAAACGCACCGAGTTTCTGAACATTGACGCGGGTGCCAACATGGTTTAAACAGCGCGGTAGACACGGCCGTCCGGGCGGACTCGGCCAAGCAAGAGAGTGTCCCGCGGTAAGCGAGACGAAACGAACGCGAAGTACGAGACTTGGACAGTTGAGGAGGGGATCGTGGGAACGGCGGCAGTCGGAAGGTGGAGTCGGTGTGGAAGAGGTAACGGACGGTAGTGCGGAAAAGCTAATGATGGCGGTGATGAAATATAGTTGAGAGGAATCCGATGACATCGAGCAGAAATCGAAACGTAGGACAATGAGAAACAGTGAGAACTATTAATTGATCTCGAGTTAAGTGATATACAGTAAAGATTAAACGGCGTGAGGCGAGGAAACTGATGAGTGTATAGACACGTGTGCGACAAAGGCAGCGTGAGTGAAACGAACATAGCGATACAGCATCGGCGGGCTTAACAAACGAATTTGGAAGAACTGGAAACGAGGACGGCTGCTGATCTGGCGGTGAGTGGACATCGCCGTGCCCGGCGAAGCACGACTGCGGCGTGGGATTTGTATCGGCGGCCGGGTAGAAGCGGCGGGGGCAAGCGCCATGGCCACGTGGCGGGCGAGACGGCCCCGGCTCGTCACATCGCGCCGGCGCATCCGGAGTTGGTGAGCTCGAAGGAATTCCAGACGCAGCAAAACCAGTAAGACTGTTACTAGAAGGAACTCATTATTAGGCGGTAAAAGAATCCAGTGATTTGGAAAAGGGGGTAGACGATTGTGAGAGGGGGTATTAGATGAGGGAATTTGCCATGTAATGATAAATAATCTAATTTGATGTGGAGAATAGAAAGGGTGTTTTGGAAGGGTACACATTGTCTGTAAATAGATTAAGTATTGAAATAACGGGGTGATTGTAAATCAGTGCATGCAAAGGGAGCTCCCATTTACAGTATAAAGTGTAAAGTTAAAGCAGAAAGAAAGTGTTCATTAGCAATATTTACGTAGTTAGTAAGAAAATTGTTCATGTTTGTCAGTATCGTGAGAAAGTTATATATACTAACCATTATTTTGTTTACCTTCTACACATCCAATGGAACGATATTTTTGTAAGATCTATTATCTTTCCTGGGAATAAAGCATTCTGTGTTTTACATTAAAAGTAATTGTTTCATTGTTGGTGCATGCACTCAGAGTCCATTCGCAAGAAAGAATACCTGACCCCTTTTACAAATTTACTGTAGAATAGGACCGAATCGCCGGTCCGTCACAATATATATATATATATATATATATATATATATATATATATATATATATATATATATATATATATATAATGGATGTTGGTTTTATAGGAGTGGTTAACTCCGACAGCATGTGATCGATCTCCATAAAAGTTGGCACATCTACGGGTTTTTTCACCCAAAAGGTTTGTGTGCTGTTAATGTCGTAGTAACCCCACTAGATGGTAATGTAGGACAAAACTAAATATTCACGTCAAAGGCAAATCTGCAACACTTGGCAACATTTTTAATATACATCGTTAAATACATCCCAAATGAAGCGTTTTAGGCCATTAAAACCTAAAATTTTGAGTCTAAAGTTCTTAATGAAAAGTTTCTCCTGTCGTAATCTATAGGATGAGATCTTCTTGAACATTCTATTGCATTTTTCCTGGTCTGGGGCTTTTCGTAATTACCCCACCTGTTCAGAGATGTGCGGAATCTGCAACTAAATTTGAATGACAGGGACAGATAGAGAGAGGGAGAGGGAGAGATGAGAGTGGGAAAGAGAGAGCGAAAGATGGAAAGAAAAGTGAGAGGAAAGGAGAAAGAAAGAGATGAAAGGCAGAACAACGTCTGTCGGGTTCCGCTAGTGAATATTATAATGTAGCATTATTTGAAGGAGATACTTTTACTAATTGCATTCCTATGACGTCTATAAATTCTAACAGAGAAAATAAATGTGCATTTAATTAAATGCTGAGTTAAAAAATTAATTTTGTTTCTTTAGAATGTAAGAAGCGTGTTTACTGGTAATTATTATTTTGAATAGTGAAATGCATGATGCCAAGAATAAACAAATCCGACGAGTTTGGAACGTTTCCTACTACGCATAATTTAATTTTCACGCGAATTTTTGTTTTCTTTGTACAATTTCTATTTCCATTTTATGATAAATTACTCTGTGAGTAAATTATGAATGTTGCACAAAATATAATCTTATGAGATGAAATCCAGAAAAGTACTATTTTTTTTAATTGTCACAATTTAATTTATAATATTTCTTTTATATGAGCGAATCATCTTTTTAGTGCCAGCCACAACTGTAAATTAACAGTTCGTGCGTCTTGATACACAATTCATACAGATTAAAATCGCACTGCAAGATCCAACAGCATTTTTTTTCTTCGAGCAGGTCAGAGCGTGCCTACAACCTGCCTCTAGGCCTCCTATACACAGCGCTGTCCGCCGCCATCGCTCGGACGGGGTCTCCGATAACCGAGCTCGATACATCGATCGATGACTCGCCCGGAGATAGGGCCTCCTACACGACCATCAGCCATGCACAGTGGGACCCACCACTCAACCAGGGAGGAAACTTTAACGTGATCTGCCGATGTATAGTTTCAAAGAAAGTATCATATGAAACCTAACTTGAGATCGCTTGAGAATGAGCTAAAATTATCAGTAAAGGAACTGAAAAAATCTGGATTCGCCAGAATTTTTACATCCTCAGACTCTTAAAACTTTCTAGATGAATGATAACGACCAATTTTGTATTTCTTTCGAAAGTATGTATACTGTGTTTTAAGAATCGTAAAATTTAATAAAATAAAATGTAAAAATAGTTCCCAACCCGGAATTGATGTGTTGTAGAGGAGGAGATTATAGCTTCGAACCTCGAGGCCGGCCAGTTTTCGACACTAGCTCACCAATGCCTGGATGAGAATTTGAGATACAGATTGCTGATATATTGTTTTATTTATTTATTTATTTATTTATTTATTTATTTATTTATTTATTTATTTATTTATTTATTTATTTATTTATATTTATAATTAAATATTAAAATTAAAAAATTTAAATAAATTTTTCCTTAATGAGAGATTTTGAAATAAGGTTATGTACAAGTTTTTGAAACTTTGAGTACATTTCACGTAATTGTACGTGAAAGTACGTGCAGTTTTTGCACCACTAGTTTCTTCTTTCAATTATGTGATGTTCCAGCAGGATCATAAATAAAGAACCGCATAATCCGACCGATCCTCGATTCCCTATTCTGTTCCTACACTCATCTTTAAGGTCAGGCGTCAAGCTGATATCCCATACTCATGTAACCCACATTACATGACCCATAAAGTCTCCGGAAGGCAACAGACATGACGCTGTGATAGCTATGAGCCCTCCGCAACAAAACGAGAGTGTAAGAATTTTACAATTTTAAGATTAGTTATTGAAATCTATAAATCTATAAATAAAACTTTATAATCGAATACAATTTATAGTAATAATGGTATTCACATGCACTTCTAATAAATAACTCGACCACACGAATTTAATAATATATATTTAATGATTGGCTGATATTAGTTGCGGTTGTTAAGGTCGTCATTTGGAATGGTTAAAATTAATCAAACTATTTTCAATTGATGTCAATGAATTCAAATCTCATATTTTAGTGAAGAATGAAACATTTATACACAGTCAAAAATTAAAAAAAATATTAACACCCTTTGCAAGTGTTTTATTTTTGTTATTTTCGTTGCTAGTACAGGTTTTTTGTGTTCAGAAATATTATGCTTCTCTGTGTGCTACACGTTTAAATCGTTTGCAGTTATTAATTTATTATAAATACTGTATACATAATTTTAATCTTGAACATTAAATATTGAAATAACCATTCTTAAACATATAGAAATAAAGTAGATTCTGTAAATATAGGCATTTGTAAATATTATCTGAAATGCTGTTTGCACAATCCTTAAAAACTCCTAGAAACTGGTGATGTTACAGATTGGCGGTCTTGGCGTACTAGTTAGTTTTCTAATTTCTTTGGTCTCGGCTAGCTTTTTGAACTGACCCCATCCTTTTTCCAGCTGCCACCTGTCGCCGTCGAAAGTTCATTTTTTTTTAAATTTTCTCAAATGTTCAATTTTCTAATTAAAGAACCTAAATATTACAATTAAAAAATATAGAAGAGTGAAACCTCATCTTACATACAAATTTTCGTTTAAAAATATTGGCTTTGTTTTTAAGAAAATGTCTTTTAAACGTTATTGTAAATGTCAAATTTGAAGCACTCACAGAAAACGTTTTGAGTTTTCTGTAAACTTCAATGGAAGTCATTTGAAGCACCTCCAGACACAACTGCAACAAGGTTTAAAAACGCTAGTAACGTGCATATTAACGGGTGAATGATATTTCAAAGAAAATATTTTTGCGTAAAAAGAATATAGCAAAATATCCTTACAAACATTTTGAAGAAAACATTTTCAGCCGTCCTTGAAAAAAAGAGCGTTCGAGCGTTTCTGAAAATGCGAAAAGTTGAGCTCATTGTTACAGAAAGGTTTTGAGTTTTTGACGAACTTTATAAGAAAATATAACATTATCTTTATGACAACAGTAAAAAAACACGCACCGCTGAAACGGGATCATTGACCTCAGTTGTTGACGTGCCCGGAATCACTAATCAATCAATCTATCAAATTACACTCTTTTCTTGTATGAAATTTAAAGAAAAAATTTGGATCCATTTTTGAGAAAATTTTGAGAAAATCCCAGGGACACCTGGAAGACTCAACATCAGCACATAACTATGTGTAGAATTTTTTTCCAAACTGAGTAGTCGCCTATCAAACTGTCGTCACTTGAAGCTCTGCGGTTTTGAAAGACTTTCTGTAATTTTTGAGGCTATTATACAAGGAGCCCTTGTGACATTTTGAAAAGTTTCTCAAAAATGATTCCAATTTTTAAAATTGTTTGTAGGAAGATTCCAAAATAGACATAAATATAGCATATAGGTCGGATTTCCTCTGTTAACTCTCAAATTTTGAAAATTGCTAGAGTTTGAATTTTTTTCGGCGCCTTCCTACAGTTACAAAATTGAAGACAGAGATTTTCCCTTCAAATGAAATTTGTTCTTCACAATTAGTTCTTTAAATTAGACCAAGTTCATATACTTTTGGGTTTTTCAAAAATTACCCAATTCTAATTTTTTACATCTCTCATAAAGTTAATATTTACTTTAGCGGCGATTTGAATACATTATTGCATTTATGAGAACATGAGCTTCAAATACAGACTCATAAAGCTTCTTGAAAATTTAAAAGTTTTTTGTTAAAATGTACTAAAAATTCTGCGCGTTCACAAATCTTTACACATTTCCTCGAAAACGGCACCAATTATTTCTTTAAATCTTTGGAACGTATAGTGCTAAGTCAATTGAATAACATGACATAACATGGCAAGAAAGCATTTCGTGTATTCATTTCAATTTAACAAATTTACGGAAATAATTGTTCGTCTCTCTCGCCGTTAATATTTCCAGTACAAATGCTATACAGTTCATTCATGTACCTTTTACACCACCTGTAATTTTTCAATGGCTAAAGTTATTGCAATGCAATTTTCACGAAAGTGTATGAGGGAATGGGGTAATTGATGCATGTATCTGTTTCGATTTTATCACTTGTATTTTAAGAGATATTGAGGTAACTTTGTGTTTTTCAAAAGGAAATATACAAATATTTTTAGTCTATTATGATTAGCGTAAAAAGACTAATCAGATGGTATACATATTGTCATATGTTAGATACAATTTTTTTGAGTAATTTTGATTTTTTGCGACTCGTGTTTAATATTTTAAGTCTAACAGTTCACCAACCATGGTCGCTCAGCGCTCTTCCTCCTAGAACGTGCTCGGAGTATTACAATATCTGTTAAATACGAGTTACAAAAATCAAAATTATTCAAGAAAACGCTTATCTAATATATGTCAATGTCATTGGATTCGTCTTTTTACGCTCGTCGTGTTAGACTAAAAAATATGTATATTAGTTCTATTTGAAAAATCAAAAGCACCTCAATATCTCCAAAAACACAGATGAAAAAATAGAAATGAATACATATATTACTTAGCCCCATTTCTTCGTGCATTTCCGTGAAAACAGCATTGCAATAACTTCTACCGTTCAAAAAGTGCAGGAGGTGCTGAAGTTGCGTGTCTCACTTAGCACATGCTACATTATTGGGTAAGTGAGTTCAGTTGCTTCTAATAATTGCTTGTGAATTTCTTGAAAATGCAAACAATTTGGGTGAAAATGAAGTAAAAAATGTGCATTTTTATAAAACGCTCAAACATAATTTTCTCGAAAACGGCTGCAAATTTTTCAACAAAATATCCATTCAGGACGAGGTATTACTTTTCTATTGTTTATTCATGTTTCAGTTCTACCTTTAGGGGACCGAAAAATCTGACAAAATGTGTTGTTTTTTTTCGGAGATTAATGGGTGCTGGGAAGGGGATAGTGCAAAACCGAAGAGCTAGCCCAAATCAAATAAATTAAAAATTGAATTGGTACGAGAGAGTCTCTAGTACCATTAGTTTTCATATAAAGCCAACTATTGCTTCACCAATTCACTAAATATTTTTCTGAATTTCAAAAATACATAATATTTTTTAATAATGTTTGACTTTATAAATATAAAAATGCATGTATTTTTTGTTTTGTATTGAAGTAAACTAAGAGTAATTATGAGTTAAACTAATTTAGTTCCCTCGCACTTCCCTCCCTCCACGTCAAGCAGGTGCCATGCGTCATGATCTTTAGCTATGCGTCACGGTTGTCTTCCAGTAACAGTCAACGGACGTCAACCTATATAGTGTGTTGTTCCTGACGGTCGCTATAGCTTCTTCGGCATCCCTAGCGTACAGAACATCAGAAATGACGTATGTTATATGTACGTTGAACCGCGTTCAACGGACGGTATATGTTTATCCCTTCATAAATTGAGTAGTTTCAATATTGAAAGATGAATTAATGAACTACATATGCATGCATTTCTTTTGGGGAAACGGCACGCCTCACAATGCTATTTTGACAATTTATTTGATCATTAAATTCCGAGAAAAAATGCTCTCAATGACGACTCAGTCATTTGGAAATAATTTATTAAAATTATCACAGTCTGTGCGTAATTTCAGAAAAGGGATGTAAATATTACCTTCGAAACGTGCTCGCCACTCATGCAATGAACCAGCACCTCCTAGATATGTGGGTGGTGTTGGTTGAAAACACCGTGTCCTCCTCCTCTTTGATTTTACAAGTTTCATTCCAATGTAACAAACTCGCTAACTCCCTTGGCAAACATCTGCAAAGTAAGACAATGACGCCCGTTGCACGGCGGTGATCAATCCGGTATTTCCTTCCAACCAAGGGTCGCCAAATTGACGGTTATTTTGCGATGCCCGTGTGTCGCTAGTCTCAAAGCTTCTATTAGTTTATAGAGCTTTATGGGATATGGATCATGGGATTGGTCCCTTAATACAACACATTAGTTCGCTAACGTTTCGGAATATATAGTTCCTTCCTCAGGGCTATTGTAAACACAAACTACACAAGGAATGGAGACAACTATCTGAACAATATTATTTAGAATATTGCAAATAGTCTTCATTCCTTGTGTCGTTTGTGTTTACTAAAGCCCTGAGGAAGGAAATAAATATTCCGAAACGTTGGCGAATTAATGTGTTTTATTAATTGACGAATCCCGTGATTCACATCCCACAATTGATTAATGGTCGTGAATTCTTCTATAGAGCTTTAGCTTTTCAGCTAGGTCGAAATCAGTCGCTGCCTGGGAGAGAATTCTAGCGGCCGGCTGCTCTGATCGGTAGTTTTCCGTGGTTTCTCCGATCAACACCAGACGAATGCCGGAGCAGTACTCTACCAAACGGACCACGGACCGCGCGCGGTCTGTCCTTCCTCTTCCTTGTCCTATCCTCTTCCCTTACACATACACTTACACTAAGATGCACTACACTACCCCATATTCCGGGAGACCGGTTGGGAGCTTAGAGCTTGTCCCGGCTGGGGCGGTGCCCCGCTGGTGGGAGAGTCCTGGTTAGAGGGAAACCCCACGAGCCGACGGTAGGTCGGCGCCGGATCTCGCCATCCAGTGGGGGAAGACCAACTCCATATCCCGAGAAAAAAACATGCACTACACTAACGGAACTAATGACCAAAGCAGTTGACGCAGTCGGAAACACGAAAAAAACAAACCAATCGATGTGGCGCGTTTGGCCGACGCGGATGCGTAAATCCTTTACTGCGGGATCGGCCGGCCGCTTGCGACGCGACGCGACGCGACGCGAAGCCCTGGCAAATGCGCCGGCCGCCCTTCAATATGGGATGCTGCGGTGCTCGTGATCGTGTGAAAAGCCAGCGGCGGAATACACCGCGCCGCCCTCACTTTTTCCCAAACCAGCGCACAGGCGGCCACACGCTTCACTTGCGATATGCAGCCGGCCGATGGGCTGCCCAGCTGAGTTGAATTCATTCCACGTCAGATCGCGCAGTCATTAAACATCGCTGCTTTTTCTTGCTTTATTGACTGTGATTCAGTAACACGTTTTAGCAACGTGAATCAATTTATCGGTTCTTTACAAACTCTAGATTTGTGATCACAAAGTAATGTGAATTAATTTATTATTATTATTATTATTATTATTATTATTATTATTATTATTATTATTATTATTATTATTATTATTATTAGCCCATAACATCCCGTAAAGGGCAAAGGCCTTCTGCTTTAGCAGGGTTACAGTAGATTGACATTCAATTTAACAAAAGTTCACTCGATTTCACTAAAATCGATTAATAGCACTGTGGATCATCATCTTTTTGCTGTTCATATCCCAGTTGCCTCCATGTTGTTCTCTCTTGGGCCAGTCTCGTCCAGATGGGACCAGCTGCTTTGCATAGCTCGTCTGTCCATCTTTTCCTCCGTCTCCCTTGGTGTCTCCACCCATACCGAGGGTCCCAGGTTGTTGTAGTGTAAGCCAATCATTGCTGGTCTTGCCTTATAATATGTCCTCCCCAATGCCATTTGCTTATGTGAAGAATAGCGCACAATAATTAAACAAACTCTTGAAGTAAGGTACGTTATACATCTCTTCTAATGCAGAAATTATTATTGAGAATAATCGATATTTGTTTCTTGTAATGAGCCAATTTGCACGTGCGGAGCATCCTAAACGTACGTTGTTTGTAGTCAACCATTCTGTTTCATTCTTTGATTCAATATGCAAAATCGCCGCTCCAATCTCGGCCGCGTTGAAAATGCAAGGCGCATCGGCGCTCGTTAATCCCCTCGTGCAAAGGCCGGTCGTTCCGATCATGCTGATCTCGCACGCGGTGTGTGTGTGTGTGTGTGTGTGTGTGTGTGTGTGTGTGTATGCAGAGGTACCATGATGGAGCGAGACAGGATCAACCCAAAAAAGAAACAATTCAGAAAGCAATGCTGCATTCGCGTTGGGAAGTCGTGTCCTTGCCGATAAGAAATTTCATTAAAAGTAAAAGATTGCGAGTGCATTATAAAATTACTTGAAAAAATCTACTTATTTTCATTTGGCGATGTTCTCAAGCAAGTATATATGCATATGATTTACATGATTTATATGAATAAGTTATTTTGCTTTGATAGGCAGCACCGCAATAGAGATAAATTTATCAAAATAATAAGTGAGAAATGAAAAATGAAAACGCCACATTGCTTGGAGTGAAACGAATGCTTCTAGGGAAAGTAGTACACACAGACTCTCAGGAGGAAAGTAGGTCAACAAGAAAAGGTGTTAAATCTGTATTGTTTTGAGTTTACTAATGTTAAAAAATCAAATAATTGCAATATCGTTCATTTTGAATTGTTGTGGATGTCAGCAAAATGGAAGAAGGCGTTCGCCAAAATGTAAGGTATATGTAACGAATTATACATTGTTATTAATTTCAATGAAACTTTCCGATACAAGAGAGATTGGATAGACTTGAAGATAATCGAGCTGGGTTCATGGAAGGTATCTCGAGTGAATGTACCACATGAAAGAAGTCATTGCCAATTCAATCGTGAATGTGTTACAATGGAACCTCAATTTTACATTGTTAACAAAGGTAGATCATGGAAAACATATATAATCATTGCATGTATCACTCCAGAAACTTAAATAACATGTAAAATCTAAAATACAAGTTATTTGCAGTGTAGTTTCTATTTCCACATTCCCGGTACAACCCAATGATAATTCGTGACCAATGATAATGTTATCAAAAATTTCCATGCTACTTCAGAAACGTAACCGTGCTAGTCTTCTCTACTTGAAAACCAAGGCCAGGATAAGGCAAATACATGGAATTGGAATGGTAGACACAGAAACAGTACTGACACTAGATCTACAACAATAAGCACTCTCTTTTATTTCTTTGTGATACAATACACAGCAAAAATTAGATTCTGGCTACACTGCGTGTGAAGAGATTTTTTTAAATTTAGCAACAAGATTTATCCACTTTTTCGTTACCAATGCCCGGCAATAATAGTTTTTCCGGCGAAAATTTGTCGTTTTCAAACGCACGATTACATAACCGTCTCTTCTTACGAAGTATTCATAATTCAAGTAACAATAAGAATTATTCCCGTGGTCTTCGTTTTCTGATTATCTCTACTATTAAGATACTGTTAAACGCCAATTTATCAAAATAGGTCCTACATGTACACTTGGCAAAAGTAGTTCAGATCTTGTTCTTTAATTTTTGGAAACTACTGTTATGATCTATTCTGATCAGTAGTAACAATTTGAAATAAGCTATTTTAAAAATAAAATTTATGAATTATTTTTAATTACTGTATTTTTAAATCATTAATGAACTTATTAATGTATCGCTAAGCAAAAAGAAAATTTCTCCGAAGTGGTACACAAGATAGTCTTATGAATTAAGGCTTAAATGATTAATGCTCCATGACAGGGTCTCTTTAAACAAATAAAGAACATAAGATGTATGTAAGGAGAAGTTTAGAGCTAACCTGAAGCAAAAACTCACGAAGTTAAGTCTATTTTTAAACGTAAAATCATTCGTTTGCTTTTCCGCGAGATAAACTCTCACTGTGCTTTAGTTCTGACCCGAAATTAACTAACGGCGGCGGAGCGCGAGCCTGGTTTAAATCAGCCTCGCCGGCTGCGCGGGGTCAAAGGAGCGCCCCTCCGGACCGGTTGCAGCAAAGCACGTTCCGCGCGACACCTTTTATATCGAGATGTATGGAGCTGCCAGGCGCCGCACAGTCTGGAACAAATTGCGCTGGCACTCAGACCTCTTTGCCGGAGAGCTTTCGCGCGTGCGCCTTCCATCATGGAAACGCGCCGCGTCATTTACGCGTTCACAACGCTGTTGCCACATTGTGTTTTGCGTTTCGTGAAAAAGGGTTTCTGTGGTGTGTTATTAATCAAGTCTCTGAAAAGTTTATTTACAATTTTCTTTCCCAACGAATTTAATAAAAGTGAATATTTTTGGATTTATTTGCTGTCTAGTTTGATGGTTTCAATTGCTGTTCCAATACACATCTGTCCGTGTTAATCTGTGAAATATTAACTAATTATTCATATTTGACCAAGAGTTTTTAAATACTGTGATACTTAAAATGTTCTGTGTGTAGTGTAGAATAAAGTATATTTACATTAATATTTTAATTAATTATATTACTAGATTTTTCTGAAATGTAAAAGGAGTTGTCCTAGTACAATTTATTCATAAAAACTAAAACAAAGGCATTTTTATAACCTGGCGACACGTCCTGCGCCGCGTGGAAAAGCAGTTTGATTAGCTGTTTGCGTCATCATGATACCGAAAGGATCTCGTATGTTATTTGGCGAGTAGATTTTTAAGAGATATTTTAGGAGATAAAGATAATGAAATTTTCAGTTTGTGTTGTTAATGTATTTTCTCATAACTATATTAATGAAAGCAATAATTGTAGAGTAATTCTATTTAATTTTGTCGGATGTAGTGAACCTCAGACATACTGAACCAAAAATGTTAGTCTAGAAGTTCATTATAACCAGAGTTGAGTGTTTTGAGTACAATTCTTCTAGTAAGGTTGCTTGTCGGCCAAGGCAGGCGTGCAACGGTCGTTCCCAGAACCTCCTCTGGAGCAAGTACCTTAAGCTCACAATGCGTTGAGAGGTTGTTGGAGGTTGCTTTGGGCCAAAGGCGGCGTCAATGGTCGTTCCCAGGCCCCGGAGAGGTTGTTGTGAGGTTGCTTATGGGCCAAAGGCAGGCGTACAATGGTCGTTCCCAGGACCTCCTCTGGAGCGAGCACCCTACACGTCGCGAGGTTGCTTATGGGCCAAAGGCAGGCGTGCAATGGTCGTTCCCAGGACCTCCTGTGGGGCGAGCACCCTAAGCGTCGCAGTGATTGTGAGGTTGTTGTGAGGTTGTCTTATAGGCCAAAGGCAGGCGTGCAAGGGTCGTTCCCAGGACCTCCTCTGGGGCGAGCACCTTAAGCGTCGCAAAGCGTTGTGAGGTTGTTGTGAGGTTGTCTTATAGGCCAAAGGCAGAGCGTGCAATGGTCGTTCCCAGGACCTCCTCTGGGGCGGCACCTTAAGCGTCGCAGTGCGTTGCGAGGTTGTTGTGAGGTTGCTTGTGGGCCAAAGGCAGGGGCAATGGCCGTTCCAGGACCTCTCTGTGGCGAGCACCTTGCGTCGCAGTGCATGGAGGTTGTTGTGAGGTTGTCTTATGGGCCAAAGGCAGGCGTGCAATGGTCGTTCCCAGGACCTCCTCTGGGGCGAGCACCTTAAGCGTCGCTAAGCGTTGTGAGGTTGTTGTGAGGTTGTCTTATAGGCCAAAGGCAGGCGTGCAAGGGTCGTTCCCAGGACCTCCTCTGGGGCTAGCACCTTAAGCGTCGCAAGCGTTGTGAGGTTGTTGTGAGGTTGTCTTATAGGCCAAAGGCAAGCGTGCAATGGTCGTTCCCAGGACCTCCTCTGTGGCGAGCACCTTAAGCGTCGCAGTGCATTGTGAGGTTGTTGTGAGGTTGCTTATGGGCCAAAGGCAGGCGTGCAATGGTCGTTCCCAGGACCTCCTCTGGGGCGAGCACCTTAAGCGTCGCAGTGCGTTGCGAGGTTGTTGTGAGGTTGCTTGTGGGCCAAAGGCAGGCGTGCAATGGCCGTTCCCAGGACCTCCTCTGTGGCGAGCACCTTAAGCGTCGCAGAGCGTTGCGTTCCGATCGCCGGGTCGACCACCTGCTGCGCTCGCGGGCGAGCGGCGGGGTCAGGGCCGGCGCGCCGGACGCCGGCCTGTGGCTGGGCGAGGGCGACGGGGGCGTCGCTCGCAACGCAAGAGGAGAAGAAGTCTCAAGGGCCAAATTTCTACTAACAGCCGAATGACGGTGGCAAATCATCCTCTCTCCCAATCCTCCGTCGGGTCATTTAGCAACTATCATCGGCCACCCAGACCCGGGTCAACGACTTCCTTTGATCAACGGAGGCCTTGAGACGTCAGCGAAGGCACCAGCTTGACCATCTTCCTGTCGTCTC
The DNA here is from genome assembly GCA_964035755.1 of Teleogryllus oceanicus. Lineage (NCBI taxonomy): Eukaryota > Metazoa > Arthropoda > Insecta > Orthoptera > Gryllidae > Teleogryllus > Teleogryllus oceanicus. The sequence continues at coordinate 79,457,465 of CAXIVR010000002.1, read as the reverse complement.
GCCAGCCACCATGTTACGTATTTGGAGCTCATGCCTTCCAACTATGTTCCAACTATGTTATATGTCCGGCTTCACAATGCAAGCTTCGGTTACTTTGTCTTCGACTTCTTGTCTCGGAAGAAAGGGCAGACTCCAAGAATTACTAGCTTAAAAAAGGATAGCTAAACTACTGTACAAAGCAACTATACAAATTCTGTGCAGAGTAGATAAGTCATGCAGATAAGGATCAGATCATGCGGTGAATTTTTCGAGGTTGTAAAAATGTGAAATGTGATAAACTAACTAGAAGCATTCACGATTCGGGCAATTCGAAGGTTTTACAAATTTTACTATGTAATGTTAAAAACATCAACATATTGTAAAAGTTAATATTGTACAAAAGGTATCATCGTGTCTCATAAGGTCACATCTTGGAGATAAAGAAGTCTCTGTCACATTTACCTAATTAATACAGGAGATCAGTTAATATATGTGAATTGGCGCATATAAATGAATCAAGTTTTGACTGCTTTTAAGTTAGTTATAAATTAAGTCAGGCGTAATTACCCTCAGAAAGAGCAATGAAATTGAAACCAGTGTGTCAAAATATTCCAATTTGGCAAACAATAGCCGACAAACAAACAGTGCTCTCTTACCTGCGTTCTACATGTTCATTGTTTAACAATGTTTCTGTGTTTTCATCATAATGTTGTCGCGCCTATCGTACCTCTGTTTTACTTTTCATTTCCTTTAACCGTATTTAAGGCCATAGAAAAGTCCCAAAAATATTTTTTCACCCATTCCTGAATAATTTCGCTAGCAATACTGTTCATAACTTCATTGTTTTGAACATTAAACTGTAAAATTTCGAATCAATTGAAGTGTTCGGAACAATCTTTTGTTAATTAAAAGCAATAAATGTTAAGCAAAATTCATGAAATATTTTCTATTTATTAATTTTATAAATAAAATATCTTATTGGTTTTTCTACTAACCTTACTACGAATTTAACCACCTATGGATTTCACTAAACTAGTTACATGTAATTATATTTGATAGCTGTAACGCTAACCCCTCGTTTTGACGCATGCATTTATTTCATTTATTTCAATGTTCAGTTCTCCTTGATTACTTAACGTATTGAATTACTAAATTCAACAAAGAAGGAACGCATGTGACGAAATACCAATTCGTTTTCCTCAAGAACCTTGCATTTGAAAGGCACGCCCTAACAGCACTAGGGAACATATCCCTTGTCAGTTTAGACAAGTGCTCTGAGTGGTTAGAGCTTACTTGTCATGAACGGCGCAAAGTGGGTTCTTAGGAATGAAAATAATTTGGGGCAGTGTGAAACCTGCTTTCACTAACACATTTGAAGGAATAAGTCTAACATACTTAAACTGAGATATTACGTATTGATTATGATTTTGAAAAGTATCTAATGTATCTTTCCCATCTTTTTAATGTAAAATAAATATTTTTCTATGAAATATGTGTTATGAGTATTATTTTAACCCCGTTGCATTTGAAGCTCAATATTAAGAATTTGTGCGTAGGTTAATTGCGTAGGTTACTTTTCACTATAATATTTGTCATATGAATATCGTTAATCTTAGTTTATTAAATTGCAAAAGCTGCATATGAATATGTGTACCATTTTTCTGGCAAAGTATACCTATCCCAGTTAAAATGATTCTTCTATAAGGAATTGAATATTTTCAACGTAGGGATTTCCTCATTTCTCATAATATCGTGAAACATTATTCTGTATCAATTACATGAAACCAAGGGGAGATCATTTGCAAATGTCTGTAAATTCTTTTGATTTTGACTTATCCGTGAGTATGTCGGTTGGCAATAATGTAATTCTCCTAGAGTGACGTCAGATTATTCTGAGTTCAGTTAATCGTATCGGATCATTTCCAATGTTATCTCGACCAGGGTGATCAAATCATCGACTGCTCGCAGCACAGTTTCCATTGTGCTATCGTTGGCAAATGTCAGGATTCAGGAAATTTAGGTGTCCTCTTAAGACGTTGGTAGTCTATAAAGATGTTTGGCGTAAACCTCGGGGTTCTGCTTCATGTTCCATCATCATTCCATCTTCATTGACCCTACCACAAAATCATCAACGTTACTATTACCAGATACTCACAAAATTATTTACCATCCCTGACAAAGCGAAGTTATAATCACTATAGAAAATATATCAATCATCTCGACGTCATAATGAACACCACAACGTACACCATTCTTGTAAATTGCAACAAGAGCAAACATTTTGTAAAATACTTTAAATATTTCAAGTATCACACTCTTCTAACTACTTGAAGTCCGTTCGTGATATTGAAGAAAATGTTGAAAAAAAAAAAACATTGAGATTTCGTAAATAGGTTTAATGAATGTTTAAAATTTGATACGTCCTTTTATGACAATTTCACCACCCAAGTGTCTCTTGTTAATCATTAACTACGTATTCATTTGTGTGTGTGTGTTTTTTTGCCAAACGTGTTCAAAACGCTTTGCGCTATCTCACAGTTCTCTATAATTGTTTAATTGAGCATATCTGAGTGGACGTACACGAAACATTGAAAAGTAAAGTCTTGTTTGATGAAACATATTTCGAGGAATATTCTAGCGCACGGTCGATTGCACCATGGCCATTTCATTGGGTATCTGCCTTTTCGTGTAGCAGATAGCACCTGTTGCCTAGCGCCGGTGATCCTCAGCGATAATAGCTGGGTGATATTCCTGAGAAATTTGTGGTGTGGAGTTTGCTTTCAGCAGTACAAAATAACCTGCCATTATGTTTTTAGCGAAAACGGGGGAAAACCCAGTTGATAGGTACTTTTCGTTTTTGCTGAAAATGCCATCAAAAAGTTGGATGGTTGACCATATAAAAAGAACTTCGGAATTGTGTAGATTTTCGAGAAGTATGTTTTGTGTTCTTTTACAATAGTAGTTACGAGACACAATACTTTGCAGATATCTCGTTTAAATAGCTATTTTTGTCATCAATGTATGGAATTCAGTCATTCAAATTAGACGTATACTAATGTCCTGTGAGCCTCCTTAAGTAGATTTTTGTAGTACGTAAATGACTGAGATTTATTATATCTTGCTAGGTTATTACTCTATAAATTTATACTCCGAAATTACTTTTGCTTTGAAATCAACATATCATTATGACATCATAACAACCATATTGAAACTTACAAAGTACATTTTGTGGTCCTGTTAAGTTTTATTATTTTGTAGAACATTCAAGCACTTGTTATTGGAGCGTCATTGCAATTATTCACAATAAGAGTGAGTGACTGTTTTACTAATAATAATTGGAATTATGAAGAAACAAGAAGTTTCAAATAATTTCGTCTACTTAGATATTTTAAGGGGAATGAGTAAAACTCCATTACACGACATTTTAAAAGTTTCAAATTGAATTATTTAGGTTCATGAAATATTTGGGGACAATTGATTGATATAATACACATTTCACGACATGGTGCGCGATTATCATTGTCAGCAACTAACATTAAAATGCAGTCATGATGACACAGCAAAGAAACCGACCGGCTGGATTGTTGCAATGAATCAATCGTAATACGGGTAGTAATTACGGGGCGTTAAGTTTGTTCACGACGGGATTATATGAAATGTTCATTACTAATTATTAATTACATCGCATTATTCATATAGCTGTGACAAACCAATAGGTTTATCAAAAAGGTAAACGTTTTCTGTTTCAACATGCAATAACTATGTTTTGACTAATTTTTTCATCATTCGGGAAATTTAAATATACCTAAGTTCATAAAAACTTATCAATTACATCTCGAAATGGCAGTAATTCCAGTTCTCCTCTTCCCTTTGTGATCATATCATGAGTTTAATGACTCAGTTAACAGTATAACTCGTACATATTTCGATACTATGTCAAAAAAATATATACTTACAATAATCGTCATGACCCATTTTTATAAAACAAACATCACTCATAAACACACCAGAAAAATCGTATTTTTTAACATTGGCATGAGACGATCAGTACTATATGCAATGTTTTGAGAAAAGAAATAAAAAAGTCAAGATAATATTATAAGCAGAACTTCTCATCCAAGATCACAATTTAAGAACTTTCAAATAAGAAATATTAACGTATTATGAAGGTCTTCCGAAAATAAAAACTACCTACGATAATGTAAACACAGAATTCCTCCTGGAGTAAACCGAGTACCACATCACAAGAGTCATTTCCCAAATGATTCCACCACAAAGCTCAACACCTCCGTCCGCATCGCTCGGCTGGCCGCCTCATCCAGTTACATAATTGCACGCGCGATCCGGTATCTGCAGAGGAACCGGTTCTGCAAGCCATCGTCCTCGGAGGGCCGGCGCGGCGCGGCGCTGCGTGCCTGAGCCGAAAGCGCGGGTGAGTGCCGCTGGGTACTCACCGAGGAGCTGCGACGAGGGCCGCGCAGACGTCGCGAGGAGCGAACGCACGATACTGGCGGCGGGCGCCCGCTGCCCCCGCCGCGTCCCCGCCCCGCCCCGCCTCCTCCGACGCCCCGCCCCCACGCCGCCGCCGCCGCCGGCGGACGGACGGGAGTTCCCTCCGAGGGCACGCACGCACGCAGGGCGGACGCGCCGGCCAACACCAGGCGGCGCTGTGCGCGCTCGCGCGCAACTCGGCGGGCACAAAGGAGGCAGCTCGTTACAAGAACAGACTAGAGAATTATCGAACGATGACGTTAGACCTCGTTTCTTAACCAATCGAGTAGTGTAAAAAGATGTTACGATACGAGTAACGTACAAAGTTTTATCGACTTTCTAAAAATTCTAGAGCATTAAAATTTTATTTTTAGTTTGACAGTTAATCGTTCGAAATTCACAATAGAAAGTTGATTGTGGTTATTAGGAGACCATGGGATCGAAACGCATTTTAACTTTTTTTTAGGATCCGTTGTGTTTACGCATTTGGCTCAGAAATAATTGAAACACATATGTATATTCAAATAAGAACGTTACGAAGTTACATATAAAATACGTTAAAACATAAGAATCCGAGGCATACTTATTACGAAAATGATTATAATTGTTAATAGTGAGCCCGTCGTTTATTAGAACATTTGTGATTCAAAAGAGCTTATTTCGAAACATTTTCCCACATTACTTTAATCAAAGTAGATCACAATTTTTATTAGTAGTATTGTCACTTGGAAATATATCTTTATTCGTGGCGAAGGTCAGAATATATCGTTTGCTTTTCCTCTTGGTACTTAAATATCTTTGATTATTATACTTTTACAAAAAATAGGAAGGCAAGAAATTTCATTCACTCCCGCAAAAACAAAACAACTACTGTCCCGGCGCGTACGATTAAAGTTATTGAGTAAATAAAGGAAAACCAGCAAAGAGCTGAAAGCTCATTATGTTGTCGAGGAAAACAGCTAACCATCTGGAACAGACAGTGTCACTGTCTTGATGAAGGTTCTATAAGGCGGATGTTATGATTGGTTGTCTACTCCTGTCAATTCCATCTTCATGAAGATGACGCGCGGTTCTTCCTGTCCCATTTTAGAGCCGGCGATTGGCCGTAACCGCAGATGCCTTCTCCTTCATCTAGATTATCTCCAGTAGTTCTGCAGGAATTTATGGAAACGTAAATCAAGGTCAGGCCTACGGAGGCAGGTCCAAAGTAGAAGAAGAAAAAAGAAGAAGAAGAAGAAGATTTGTAAGGAAACTTTATTCATAAAATCAGGAATATATGAGAGTGCTCTTGGCTGTCTGGTTTTGGAACTGTGGGAGCTTACCACTTCATAGAAAAGCATGGGATCAATTCCCATTACATCATCCACAAAGATAGTTATGTTCACTTTCCTAAACATTTGTGACCTATTTTACCAATTACGATTAATTAAAATAACTAAAATTAGTTTATAGTTACATATAGTTTACATTAAAGATATACGAACTAAATACAGTGAACGCCGCATATTATCATCACTCTGTGATACATAATATGATAACACTAGACGAAAAAGTCTATTTGAAGATTAGCCAATGAAAAAGAAAGCTACTTCTGTAGTTTACTATGGGAAAAGCATCCATTCTCAATAAATTCACTCTTTTCTTTCTTCCATTCATGACTTCATTACAAAAAGAAAATTTATTTCAGTTTAAAATCAAATTACAATGTCAATCACAAATTCCGTAATTAAAAAAGCTTCGATTAATATTTGTTTCTTGTTTCCTCCGAGGAGTCAATTAATATAAACTACGTATATACTTCAAAAATGTTTCCGAAAATAAACTGACCTGTGCTGAACCCCTCGTCGCAATATTTTTAATGCCTTCCTCATTTTAGCCGTTGTTGGAGGTTAAGACGTTTCTTCTCCAAACACTCCTCCTTGTATGTACGAGTAACGATTTTACATATGTCGTCGTTTTTTGCAGCCGATGTAGTGATACTCTCGTCCACAGTCATCCATTACCGAAATTCGTTTTCTGTTGCATTCGGTGGTCGTGTGCACACGATTTCTTCACACAACCAAGGAATAGTATTTGTTTGGTCTTTTGCAACCAGTGAGGGTTCAAAACTTGAATAATTGAAATATGTTTCAAAATAATGATAACAAAATGAATTATGACCACCATATTAATGTTGTTATATCAATCCGGGGTGACATTACAAGAATGATAACATTACCTGACGATAAAAATAACAGCAATTACAATAAACGGGGTCAACTATATTATTTTTTTGTCCATCCTCTCTTCAGTATGAAGTGTTACCTTATGTATGAAGTATGAAGTGTTACCTATGAAGCATTAATAAACATGAAAGAGAACGGTACTCATTTGAAGCATTCATGTTCAGGATGTTTAAAACACGAACGAAATGTAAACGAGACTTTCCTAGAAAGCTCATCAAAGAATTTTAATTTTTTAATTCCTTTTTAATTTAAAAAATTTTTAACAATTGTTTTATTTTAAAATTAAAATTTTGGGGTTTTTAAGGTTTTTAATTTATAAAATCGAACAATCATTTTTATTCATCAATTTCCTCGTCACATTATTCATTTCGAAGTAAATTATTTGAAGTAAACTAATACTTGGAAAAGTATTGTCCTTAAACATTAATAAAAGCTTATTCTCTATGTTCTACAAAGTGAAATGAATGTTTCTTCATTGTAAATTAACAAAAATGTATTTTGTGTTCGTTTCTCTGTATTCTTTCAATGTGTTTTCTTTAGAGACAATTATTTTCTTGAATGCACTGATAGATCCAGTATTATTGAAGACATGCAATAGGCTATTGTTTTCATTTTTTTCATAGCAATTGCGAAGGATTAAAGTATATTCACTCCTTTTCAATATTATTCTCATTAGAAGGTGTTATTGATGGAAAATCGTCGTAAGGTAGTAAGGTGTAGTAAGGTGAATAACTTTTCTTTCTTTCTTTCTTTTCTTTCTTTCTTTCTTTCTTTCTTTCTTTCTTTCTTTCTTTCTTTCTTTCTTTCTTTCTTTCTTTCTTTCTTTCTTTCTTTCTTTCTTTCTTTCTTTCTTTCTTTCTTTCTTTCTTTCTTTCTTTCTTTCTTTCTTTCTTTCTTTCTTTCCTCTTCTTTCTTTCTTCTCTTTCTTTCTTTCTTTCTTCTCTTTCTTTCTTTCTTTCTTTCTTTCTTTCTTTCTTTCTTCGTACGGAGGTTTACACTTTGAAAGTTTCTCCTTTCGTCAGTTTGATTTCTGACCAAACCTGTTGCGTTGTTGAATATTTTATTGAATGACCCAGCAATGCTATTGCAGTGTATTACACATAACATACAACTGGTCACGTAATTGTTAATCACGTTTTACGCTACGTTGTACAAAAATTCTCATAGATGAATGTCTTTCTCGCAAATATGGGTTTGTTCAATGTCGTGGTTTTGACATGACCTACTGTTAAAACGTTCTTCAAATTTCGGCACGCGTTCGATGTGACACTGTCTTGGAGAAATTTCATTTACTTGTCCGAAATTGAAGTTATAATTCCGGCCCATTTTCACAATCGCAGGGGCAAAATACTTGTATGCAGTGAAGTGGCGCTTAATACTTGATTGTGCGGCGGGTTGCGTAGAGTTCAGGGGCGCTTGAGTCGTCATAAACGAATAAATCAGCAACGTCCCCACATTTCAATTCAATTCAAACTACACTCTTATCCCTCCCATTAATAATGAATACAAATTGTGAAAATTTCAGTGCAATCGATCGAGTATATTTTGCGTCTATGTGCGACACACATACGCACATTCCCCTTTTATTTACACACACATTTTGGAATAGAGATTCGCGCACGTGAGTTGCCTTAGGAATTTTAGACACAGTGTGCTGGCCCACTGTGGGGCGGACGGACAGGCGCCGACGCGCGGCGTCGCGTTTGGTGCCGTGGCTTTCGTCACCGGCGACGTCATCGTTGGTGTTTTACGTCGTCGTCGTCGGTCGCCGCCGCCACCGCCGCCGCCGCCACCACTGCCGCCGCCGCCGCTGCCGCCCTGTGCTGCAACGTGCATGAGCTGGTGTTAACCGCGCTTTACTTTCTCTGCGCAGCCCCTGAAATCCACTCGTGCGTCCGATGAGAGCGCGCCTTCCGGGCCCCAGATGGGCGCCGTGAGTGACGTCACCGCCGGCATGCCCAATGCCTCGTGAAATATGAGTTTGGGCTGAACTTTTTCCTCTTTCCTCGATCATTGCTTATTCAAAATGATTCCTTGAAAAAAATGTGTCAATTTGGTGTGTAGTATGTCAAGTACATAAAAGAATATATGAAACGTTGAGAACTGAGTGTTTTCTTGAATATTCTTGATGAGTATGAGCTTATGTATGTGTATAAGCGCCCATGAGTTGCAAAATCTGTACGTATGTTTCATGTTTTTGATATACAAATATGAGGAGTATCTCGTAATGTATCATAGATGATTAAAGTACACGAAACGGGTAGAAAATTAATGAGGTAGGTCCTTCTACAAACATTTGTAAAAATTGTGTATGAAGAGGTCGGATATTTTTTTTCATGGAAAAAATTTAGTGTGTCATATCTTAGGAATATCGATTTATATTATATAACGTTAGACAGATTATTAGTGTTTTAATTTTACTCTACAAATGGCAAAACACACACACTCTCTCTCTCTTTCTCTTTCTTTCTCTCTCTCTCTCTCTCTGCTTGAGAGAGATATTTTTAGAAAATCTGTGTTTGTTATTTCATTTTCATGTACTAATTTTTATTTAATGATGTATTAGTACGATTAGTTAAATTAGAGATAGTTTTCCATCTATGTACTTAAACGTGGATTCGCAGAATTCGTAGATATCGTCCTATCAGTTATAAAGTAGCAATGTACAATTGTACAACCAAAACAAGGGTGCCTACCTGCATGAGCGATATTCGAATTCTAGATCTAAGATTTTTGAGCATTCGTCCCACCTTGAACTTTCGAATTGTGTGAGTTACCCGATTCATCTTTCATAATCATTCTTTCATAACTCATAATTAATTTCTACGGTTTTCAATCACATTGCAAACTTGAACGACAGAACAAGAAAGTGATGTCTGTCGATTATTCACAAGTCTTTCTGAGTGTTTGTACGGCCGAGAACGCTAAAGGATTGCGTACTCCAAAGTGGGTTGCAAGCAAACAAAAACTAGTGGTACTACATCAACATGTATTTTCTCGCATTTCTGTAATTCCTGCAATTTTTGAAAATCCAGATAGTTCAATGAAAATGAGTCCTAGACTATTGTTCTAAATGTCCTCTCTCTATCCAAGGGAAAACCTAAAGACATTACGTGGACCCGTTTTTTAGATTAAATTACATTGTTTTTTTTCAAGCACGAATTGCGTGAGAACAACTGATATCTTAAAAATGTACATGATCTAATTAAAAATTTGTTTTTCAAACTTTTTTGGGGAATAAAATTCTATCATCAATATTCTTTGTAATGTTATTTTTCTCATAAATCATCTCTATCATTTCTCTAAAATACACAATTTACCAAAATGGGACCTGTGGTATTTTTATAACGTTGTGTACGTTGCTATACTCGAAAAAAAATTAAAAAATTATGCCATTTTGGGGGAAATAGTTGCTTTTACCAGTTACCATGTTGGGAGAAACATTGACTTCACCTCCTCCAAATTACGCGAAAACTACACTTATTTCTGAAAAATTGTTCATGGCCATATTTAAAGATCTATCTTTGAAAAAAATATTTCATTCAGAAAAACATTGGTCTTCAGTAATGTTGAGAAGGATGGAAGATGCAGAAAAAATAAATTTTTTCAGTTTTCAAAAATTCAGAGCTCAACGAACATGAGACTTGCGTCTTTTTTTAACTTCTTTTGCTCTGGCTGAAAAATACAGTGGTGCTGCAACAATACATAATTTCTTGCATTATTTCTAAAATTGCAATCATCGAAAATTCATAGAGGGAGCGAAATTGATATCTGCAGCATCCCTTGTTTTGTTTCTGGAAAACATTTGGTGCTATATTTAGATTTTTTATACTTTGCATTAACTATTCGAGCAGATATTACGTGTAAACTACTCGTTTCATCAAACAAGTTGAAGATGACCTTTTTTAAAAATATGATTTTTAGAACAGTTTTGTTGAAGAGAAACATTTCTGATTTCATTATTGCATTTTCGCAATGATAAATTTTTAATTCATTTAAAGTACACTGAAAACCAAAATATTGTTTCTTATTTTGAGGGTTATGTCATCGTCCAGATTTATCGGGAAATATAAATTTTGAAGAAAATCGTTTGGACGGTTTAGCCGCTAGAGTGGACCACAAACGCTAGATGGACAGACTGACTCAGACATTTTGCCGAAACCCAATTTTTCGATATCAACCCCCACAAAACGCTGATTCTGACTATATAATGTTACTGTATAGGAAGTAATTTCGTTATATGTAGAATTAATATTTATCCACTTTTCGATCCATTAGTATGAGTGTCATCATATAGCTTACTTACTCGTTTGTGTTGAATCTTTAGTAGGCCTATATTAACCCTTATATTTGAAACTTATTTTCACCAGGAGAGCTCTGTTCCAATCCGATTGATGCATGAATGAGTTGATTCTGAGTGAAGCGAGAAGAAGCATAGCGATAAATTGTGATTCAACTAAAGCTAGACTGTTAGGACTCCGACCACTCCACATTACACTACTCCTCTCCACTCCCCTACATTCGTTTCTGATGGAGAAAATTCTCAAGAATTAAACCGATTACATGAGGAAATTTACAAGTCATATACGCACACATTTTTTCAGTTTTAATAGAGATTAATAAAAAATGAAACGTCTCGTTCTGAGTATTAAAATTAATGTCTGCACTTTCCCAAACGTATTTTCTCACCGTGATAGAAGCATAAAATAGTTCTCATATATAACACAGATTCAGTATTTTGCGAATTGTGAAATACATAATAATGGAATTAATTAATACATTTCATTCGAGTTTATTATAATTGACGACGTCTAAAAGTGTATATAAATAATTTGTCTGTCCTTTATGAAAATAAACATTCTTTTAAAGTATTTTCATCGTCCTGCCTGAGGAAGAATACTATTTTCATTCATAAACAAGAGATATCTGAAAAAATAAAAAACACTAGAAGTGAAAAATACAAGTATGGGAAAAATAAATGTCTAAAATGTAAAAGAAAACATAAAACATTCTAAAAGACAGATCTTTAGGTTTGATTTTGGTCTCTTAATAAAAAAATCGACGATCATAATGGTATGTACACAAGATAAATTATTAATATGCCGTAAGAATTCATTATACGAAATTTTAATGAATATATTAGATTATATTTAAATAGAATTTCAAGACAATGACGGCATTATTTACTTATAAATAATGCAAAGATGAGTTCGCAGAACTCTGCGAGAGCTGCTATTCGATACTGTTCTCTATCTGGTTCCCATTATTTCAAAATAATTAATTTCGCATCTACGACGCTCGTTCCTTCGCTGTATCGGGTAGCTTATGCTCGTTCTAGGTCAGAAATGTTAGGTGGAATGGGAGCCCCTCATATGGAGTTTCTCCATTAAGCCAGTCGGTTATCGCACACTGAAAGCGTCGGCGGCATTTGGCGGCTGCCAGCGAGACTGACTCGCATTTATTCGGAGAGAGAAATGGGCTTTCGCCAACTGTTAGGAACACAAATATGCAAGGACGCATGCGTTGTTCTTGCGCATTAGGTTCGGAGTGAAAAAATGCGGTGAATGAAAATACTGTACATTTTATACAGTAAAATAATTGTTGAAATGGTAATTTTATCTCCCTCTTGTTTTATATTCCAAATTTTTAATTCAATTCGCAGAAGAATTCTAAATAAAATCCACTCGTTTTTACTAATTTAGTTTACATTCATCGAAAGACGTACTGATGTAGCATTTATTATCTTTTATAACCCTAGTTCATATTTGCGTCATAAATTCATACTTAATTTACGAAAGAGACGGTTAATTCTCACATTATCCGGACGGGTGGGATAATGTTTTATGAAAGCGATAAACGAATAAGTTTGAACTACACCCGGTTAATTGTGACATTGGCCATAGTTTGTTGACTAAAGCAAGGTGATTGTGTGTGAGGTATCTTGTGTGTTTCCAAGATGTATGTTAGCATAAAACCATGTTGTAAAGTATACATTACACAGACCGAAGGTTGTTTCAAGCAAATGGCGAAGGTGGAAGTCTGAATCCTCATTGCAAACGCGGAAATGTGTAGCGAAGTGTCAATAGAGTTATACATTCAGGTTAGATTAGGTTAAGTGGTATCGTATAATTTAGCTAGACATTTACGATTGAGAGAATGAATCTCGAAACTACACTTTTTGTCTCTCACTCACCTTACAAACGTCCCTCCAGCAGTCTTATTCGTGTTTATAGCATATTATTATCTGATTTTCCTTGACATTTTAACGCAGTACTTCACAATCTAGCTACTTGTGTTAGCTAATGTCACGTTTCTTCGGCTTAAGTCCGAAGTAAGCTTGGAAGATGTTTCTACTTCGAACTTCTACCGTCCATTTGGGATAAGTAAACATTAACCCGCTAATTTGCGAATTAGCCCTATTCAGACTTAAGACATTCGGACATTAACATCTAATATGAATAACCTCAAAACATTATGTTAAGAAGTAATTTAATCGAAACAGGATTGTTATATTAACATAAAACAACGTAAAAACGAACGGTGTTTAGCTTATGTCTCTGCTGCAAATCTGATCGGATAGATCGGTAGGGTTCATATGGAGGCTGATATGGCGGCTTTTCGACACTATACAACTAGGTCGGATTCACCCACTCTCTGGAGGGGAATTCTAGAGATCTGCTGCTCTAATAAAATATGATTAATATCAGGCGAATATTGAAGTAATACCTTAACAAACGTGTTACGGTTCGCGCGCGTTGTTTCCTTCCTCTTTCTTGGCCTATCCTCACACCTTTATCACATGCACTACAGTACCACACATGTAGAGAGACCAGTCGGGAGCCTAGAATATTTAGCGTCTGGGACGGTGTCCCGCTGGGGGAGATTTTGGGAGGGGGAAATTCTCTCCAAGCCAAAGTGTAGGTCGGCACCGGATCTTCCCATCCCAGCGGGGAAGGAACTGCGCCACCTCCTGGGATAAAAACCATTCACTACACTAAAGTGACTATAACCATAGCATGTGTTGTGATTGGAAACATCGATCAATCAATAAGACTGTAGTAGATGACGAAATTATTAATGACAAGATTGGAAAAATTTATGGTTTCAGCAATGTTTTAATTCCATTTTTTACTGCAACTGGAAATATTTATACAAAATGAAATCTGTAGGAATGTTTCACCATAAAACCTTCTTTTATACCATATCAAGCAATCATTGTCGATAAATTCTCACTTTGAAATGTCTATTAATGTTTCCAGTACAAGTGACGATGATTGTACTGTATATTACCGGACCTTGGTTAGAAGTTTGACTAGTTCTTTTCATGGCGCGTGCACCTGCGCCCGGAATAGAGTAATTCTGAGAATCAGTTTTTCCTTTGCTCCCTGCCAGAACCGGTTTGCAACTTGAAATGGCGCGCTCTGACTGCGGCCTTCGTGGTGGCCACTGCCTCACTCTCTGAATTGCTCTTCCTGCAACAAAATCAGTTCTTCTTACCTATTCCGCGAATGAAATCGTTCTTACTTCTAATGCGGCTTTTCAGAATTAGCTTGACATTTTAAAGAGTGGAAGGGTACTTTAATCAATATACTTTATTTATGTAGTCTATTCATTGCTATAAAATAATTTAAGACATACAATACAAGAGACCTTTTAAAGCCTAATATAAATGAATTCCATATAATTTTAAATAATAATTTTGTAATTAATTAAAAAAAAAAGGTTAAAATGGATTCTATATTTGTTTGGCCGTTTAATTTAGAATATTTTTTGCACTCATGTAAAATTATAAATAAAAGCCGTAATGGACTTTATTTATTATAATTAGAAAAATTGATTTCCATTAACTGAAGCAGTTTATTGACAGTTGAACATTTTGTTGCTCAGTTGTTTACAATCTGCGCTTTTGAACTGATTATTCCAAAATTGAGTACCAGTATGGCAAGATTATTCTCACTATTAATAACACAAATGAAGTGTATTTGATACTACACATGAGGTGTAGCTCTAGTCTTTTGCAATGCAATATTTCATTTCTAGTCAGAGTCTTCTAATATTATTCGTTGCATTCAAACATTGGTGGTCTCTTTTGAGTCTTTCTTCATCTGCTCCCTGTGGCGTCTGACGCGGCAGGATCGTTTCACTTGTGATAACTTCATTCGAGTTTTATTTTCAAGATCTACTTCTCCCTCAGTTTTAACAAGATTAAGTAAGATAGAAATGCCTTTTGATGAAGAGTTTACTCCCGCTTTACCTGAATCAACAGGTCTATAAAGTGAAACAACAACTCTGACCTCAACCAAACTACTGTCAATTTATACTCAAAATTTGTCTAAAAAGGAAGTTTTCCCACACAGATCAAGCTGCAGTAGTTGAGTTCATCGATGGAATATTTAAAAAATAATAGATTAAATGAATTGCCAAAGAAACTTCCCCCAACAGCATTCGGTTCGTGTCAAGAATATAAAAAAATCGTATATGCTGTTAAGTGAAAGTGAAATAAGTGAAAATTATTAAAAGAACAAATCTTGAAGTATCTGATAAAGTGAATAAGCGTCCCGTTCCTCTGACAGAAATATTATCTCATCCAAATAATAAATATCCTTTACATTTTATTCAAATGAGTTTTCTTGAGAAAAAAAAAAACAAATTTCCGACGAACTTAAAACAGCTCTAAAATTTCCCCCCAATACGGCCTAATTAATCCGAATATTAGAAGTAATCTATGCAAAGCGAACTGAGAAAAATGTGAAGAAAAGATTTACAAATCTCAAAATGGAATATAAAACAATGAAATATTGTTACAATGAAATCTAATGAAATTGGGTCTTAAAATTAAAATAGAGTGATACTTAAGCAATTGTACTGTTTTCCTAAAATTAGAATCAAAGAAAGAATATCCAGTGGAGGTATAGTAATAAACATAAAATATCCTCTGCATGCTCATTTCTCATCCCACCAACGTCTCAGTGTCTACCAGCACAAATTGAATCATTGTGGGGATTAAGGGTCTTTAGGGAAAAAGTCGATTTTTAGTAAATGGTAGTTGAAAACTATTCAATAGAAAATCCTCATTGTCAAGGGCAATCCCTTTTCGTCAAGCTAATATGAGAGTTGTGAGATTCTATATATTTTGTTAATTAAATAGCTGTAAAATGTTTAAAATCCTTATATAAACATAATGTATTATGAGCCGTTCTTTTCCAAAATATATATCCAAAATATTGTAAATAAAGGTACCAAAATCACTCAATATCTAAAACTAAATAATCTCTAAAATATCTAAAACTATAACAACATCTAAAACTCAATAATCAAACAATATCAAAATCACCATGTTGTACGGAATCACAAACAAGAAAAGAAAACGCCACTGAAATACCATTTCCGAACATCGACCACAAGTTTCTCATAGTTTTGTAACGTTACGCTTTTTAAATTTGTAATGGCTTTCGCAGTCTTTCATGCTTGTTCTTTATTCCGCTTAAACATAGTCTGTTCATAGTCTGAAGTGTTCAATTTCACAGAATTTCCACTTTTTTCGTACAAGGATATAATAAAATATCTCGCATTTGTAGATAGATCAGCTGCTCGCAAAATAAATTACTGCACCTTAGATTTGTTCTTTTGTACTCAGAAAAGGTGGGCAAATGAAGAACAAAATGTCGGTAATTTAAAATGTTCCGGGAATAAACATCCCGTAGCATATTAGGGCCCTTTTTCCCAGAATATTTCAATTATATCTCAAGATGGAAATTTCATTAAACCAACTTCGATAAATACAAAAAAAAAAAATAATAAATTAGTAATTCAGAAGATAATAACAAAAAAGAGAAATGAATTTTAAAGTAAAATCTTAAAAAAAAGGTGTAATAAAAATGAAGAAGTTGCAGAATAAATTTGTTATCAACACATTTGAGAATAAATACGCTAATCTAATAACAATGGCAATGAATTCATGCAAAAGAAATGTAAAAACTGTACCACAAACAGATTCATAGGTTAAAATGCAGTAATGCCAAATTTGAATATTTAATTAAAGGTTTATCTTCTTTGTCCAAATTAAATTGATTTTCATTTAATTTGTTAATTTCAATATCTACCTAAAATTAATTTTAAAAAATGTTGTTCATTTAACATGATATTTTCGAGTTTTCTGATTTTTTTCATAGAAAAAACGACATTTTAGGATTTATGAACATTTTGTTTATTGATGAGAAGGTACGGAAGAAGTATTTGTCAATTTTAACCAATTATAAGGCATATGAATGGTTAAGTAATTTCTTGTCTTACTTCATTTGCTTCTTGGAGATTCCTTTCTTCATCAGATATAAATTTGTCTTCACACACTGCCACTTGCATTTCATACTTCTCACATCTACAACGTGCTAATAGAGGGAACGAAACTTCGGAAAGCGCTTTTTCTTTTTCTAAACTGATACGTGTAAATTGATAACAATCTAAACAATATGAACCCTCTCCAAAATATGCGTATAGCCATTAAACTCTGCTTAGTTTACGTAATTTTGTCATTAGTCATAAAAAAACCATTTGCAGATAAATAACAAAACGGAAGGAATTTATCGATATTTTGCGAAAGATAAACTTCACAAGGAATGCTACAAAATCAGTTCACAACTATACATAATAGGGAAAAATAGTAGCAAAACGTCTACAGGAAAGATGAAGATCTGCAGTCACTAACTCACACATCGTTAGTACTTGACAAGGAAGACGTTGAAGTGCGGACATTTCCGCGAAGGAGGAAGGTAAACAAATTGCGAGCGTCGAAAAACAAAATGGGGTGGATGGAATAGGAAGAAAGAGTGATTCAGGTGAGGAAGTTACCAAAAATATATAGAAGACTCGTGTGTTGAGACAGATGTGCCAAAACGAAATGGTACAGGTGTGAAAAGGATATTGAAGTAGTCGGGCTAGAAGAGCACCCACTTTTTTACATTATTTGTAACGTCTTCGGGCCAAATTTGAACTCGGTGTTCTCCGAATTAACATGCCAGAAACAATCGCTCTACACCACACAGACAGATGAAACTAATTTTACCGAGGCATAAAAAAGTATTCCTTCTTCTTATTTCAATAGTCATTTGCAACAGCCAAAAATCAGAGAGAAGTCATCGAAAATGACACCTGAACCACATTTAAGCGTCGTTCACTATATATGAGGAAAACAATTAAAGAAAAAAATAGAGCCTTTTACGAGAATACTTTTGAAAAAATCCATAAACTTCGTTTTTTCAAACTGCAAATTTTCTATTGAAAATACGTAAAAACCACTCCTTTATTCAAATTATTGTTCACGACATTTTTTAAAGATCTATTTTGACACTATATTTCATTTGCCAAAAATTGCTATCATTAATTTACAATTCTGCAATTTTTTCCAATTTTATAAACGCAGTGTTCTCTAGAAATGGAATCAGGAACAATTTTACTGTCTTTTGATGCATTTGCTGAAAAAAAATTAAAGAACCAAATCTGGAGCCGATTTATCAGAAAATAGTTTTTTTTAATCGCCTCTAACTCGTGCAAAATTACATTAAATCTACACATTTTCGAACCAATTTTCGTGATATTATTTCAATATATGTCTTTGAGAATCGAATTTCATTCAGAAGGAATAGCTACAATAGAATGGAAGTGAAGTTTTTGTATTAGTGAGTTTTCTAATCTTCTTAGTCTAGGCTACCTTGCCCCACCCTTTTTCAAGCTGCTACCTATCGGCACTAAAACGAACTTTTGTCACATTTTTTCAAATTTTCGGTTTCCTAATAATATAACTGAAATATTTCTTTCAGAATATTGGATAAAGTAAACCAGTTCTACACGCAAAGTTTTATTAAAAATGTCCTTACAAATGTTCTTGAAAAAGTATGATTTGAGCGTTTCTGAAAATGCGCAATTTCAGCTAATTTCATACAGAAGTTTTGAGTTTTCAGAAACTTAGCCATAAATCATTTAAAACCCTTTTGTTTACACATAAATTAATCTAAGGTATATAATAATAAGAGATAGATATTTAAAGAAACATTTGCTCAATTTAAAAAATTTAAAAAGAATAAATAAAAATTTAATTTTTTCAATACATTTAACAATAACCGTACAAATAATTTACAGAAAAAATGAGCAAAGACGATATTTATCTTTACGGAACAGATTTTATTGAAGAGTCAAACCTTTATCTTCAATATAATATTTGTAGGTAGACGCAATAGTATATTTGCAGGTTGAATTTTTGTAATTTTCGAAAAATCAGAAATATTAACGGAAATTGAACCTGCACCATTTTCTTACGCGTCCTACGTACAATCCAACAACAAAGTTTAATAAAAAAAATCTGGAGCAATTTTTTAGAAAATTTTGAAAAGGTCGTGAGGGGTTCAGGTAAAATACCCCCCCCCAAAAAAAAATAAGATATCGATTTAAATTTCCAGGGCCAGTGATCAGCCAGAACGATAGGAGAATATCAATTTTGGTGAAAATCGGCTGAACGGTTTATGCGCTAGTGTTATGCACGGACGGAGGACAGACGGACGGACAGAGGCACAGATGGACGGAAATACAGACAGATGGGCACACAGGTCAGACAGACGGACGGACAGACGGACGGACCGACGGACGGATAGACGGACCGACAGACGGACCGACAGACGGACCGATAGACGGACCGACAGACAGACGGACAGAGGCACAGATAGACAGAAATACAGGCAGATGGACGCACAGAAAGTCGGACAGACGGACACGGACGGACAGGTGGACAGACGGACAGGCGGAAGGACGGACAGACAGATGGAGAGACGGACTGACGGACAGATGGACGGACGGACTGACGGACTGACGGACTGACGGACTGACGGACTGACGGACTGACGGACTGACGGACTGACGGACTGACGGACTGACGGACTGACGGACTGACGGACTGACGGACTGACGGACTGACGGACTGACGGACTGACGGACTGACGGACTGACGGACAGATGGACGGACGGACGGACGGATAGATGTGTTGCCGTCAATCGATTCTTCGGAATCAAGGACGTATTCGGATTCGGTATAATTTTGGCTATACCATTTATTGGAGGAATTTTTTTCTATTTTCAGCAACTCGAATTCTCCACTTTTGCGTTACCACGGTCCTTCAATACGAGGTTTTGGGTCGAAAATGTGCTGTTTTTTGACTCACGATTACAATATTTTCTCTTCTTACGTCAATAGGTGCGAGAAAGGAAATTAGAGGTTCTACAGAATGGCATAGACTTTCACGTAGTGATGTTTTCTAATTTTCTTGGTGTGTACTCCCTTTACGATGTTGACCCATTTTCTTTTCAGCTGCCATCTACCGCCGCCAAAAGTACATTTTTTAAACTTTTCTTAACCTTTCAGTTTTCTGAAACTAGATCGAAATATTAGTTAAAGAATATATTAGAAGAGTAAAACCTCGTCCTATATAGAAATTTTCATTCAATAATGTAGGTCCGTTTTTAACAAAATGGCGTTTAAACGTTACTGTAAATGCAAAATTTGAAGCTCTTTTTAAGAGGAATCTATTGAGTTTTCGAAAAATTTCATTTAAAGTCTTTTGAAGAATCTCTACCTATAAATGAAATAATGTAAACAAATCTATGGAAATGTGCACAAATCTATGGAAAAGGCGTGAGAGATATTAAAAAATTACATTTGTGTAATTTTTAAATAATAAAATGAATGCAGTAAAATAAATTTTACGCCTTATTAAAACAGTGCAATTTGTACTATCCAGTCGAAAAGCGTGAAGAAAAATCATGCACGCACTATTGCACGAAAACTACTAAAATTTTCAAACAAATCTACATGACGTAAATGAAAGAACTATTTATGCACAAGAAATTTCATTTGATGGAAAAATCTGTCTTCAATATTATAGTTATAGGAAGACGTCGAAAAACTTCAAACTTTTGTAATTTTCGAAAACTCAGAGTTAACAGTGAAACTGGGACATATCCCACATTTATAAGTGTATTTTACTCTAATCTTACAAGAAATTTGAAGAAAAAATTTGGAGCCGTTTTTGAGAAAATTTTAAAAATCTCCAGGAGGCTTCATGTAAAGTATCCCCAAATTTTAAAGAATGTTTTTCAAAATTCCAAAGCTTCAACTAGAGTCTGAGCCAGATAGACAAATGTATCTTCAATTTGGAAAAGATTGTACGTGTGGTTTAGGCGCTAGTAGTGTTTAGAGACGGATGAACAGAAAGACAGGCAGACGGGCCGACGGATAGACGGACGGACGGTTTGAAAAAAGAAACACACACACACTTTTTCGGTATGAGGTATCAGGTGAGCCCAAAACGTGTATTTTCGTTGAAATCTCGATATCGATTTTCCGCAGCATTACATAACTTTCTCTATACTACATATATTACTCCGTATATACGTATGTATACAAGAAAAAATCAGGGGTTTCAAGGAAAATGAGACCTGCGTCACCCTCTCAATCAAAATATCCGTTTTAAACTCAAAGGGTCTTATGTACATTTAATTTGTTCGGAGAATATCAATTTTGGAGAAATTCAGATGAATGGTTTACACGCTAGCGTTGATCGCAGACGGATAGACAGGTGTTTTGACGTCAATCGATATTTCGGTATCAACTACACACAAACGTGGATTCTTACTACCCAACATTAAATATCATACACGTTCCACTTAAAGACGTTATAATTAAGAAAAATTTATGTATCCCCTAGGTTCTCTAGAATACGACTAGACTTAGAAAACACACAACTCGTCAGGTAACCGAATTTCACATGATGCCATAGTATATTACGTCTCATTCACGTACATAGTCATTTATTTGTTTAAATTATCGCGGTTTGCAAATGGGGCGAGAGCGTAACTCTAAAATTAGACTTTGGAAATTGCGTGCAATAAAATGGATGAAAAATTGATTGATCTTTCTTGATGAAACGTCAATTACCAAGATTTTTTAAGAATTTTCGAAAATATAATTAATAATCATCTTTTAATTTTGGTACAAAGAAATAAAACAAGTTTATTGTTTACTCTCGAGGAAATTCTTGCCTTGCTGTACTTTCTCGGCTACCGCTATGAAAACCAGAATGCGAAATTTTCAATGAAATATTCAAATAGAGCACTATGGTGAAAGAGAACACATTTTCTTTAGTTTTAACATATTCAAGAAGACGCAACCAAATTGGCCTAATACTGTGAAAGTGAAATACATTGAAATAAAATAGAATATAATGTGAATTGTAAATTACTTGTGACTTGCAACACAAATGCGGCTGAACAAATCCTCTCACAATTTTTTTTAATAATACGCATAAGAGTCTCAAGAACAACAAATAAAATGTTTTATAACACTGAATTAAATTAAATATTATAACAAAAATAAGTTTCACAAAGGCCACAATAACATAATGGGGTCGGTTGGAATGTACAAAAGTTGTTACAGTATTTAAAGGGGATCCCGTCTTTTTAGGATTCTTGCTGTCACGTGACAGCAGTGTCTGAAGTATTATTTATTTATTTATATATTTCAATAAGGAAACATTCTATTCTCATTTCTGTAGTTATAAGAAGACACCGAAAAACAATTGATCTTTTGCAATTTTCGACAATTTAGGGAACACAACGAAAATACTATTAACACCATTTGCTTATGAGTATTTTGCTCTGTGAGAAGAAACAATTTTAAAAAAATAATTAAAGATTTTTCTGAGAAAAGTTTGAAAATGTAGAGGTTTATCGCAAAATACCCACCAAAATCAAACTATCAGTTCCAAATTCCGGGCGCTGCGACATTTTTCATATCAATTGCCGATTATTAATTTTGGTGAAAATCCCCCTAACGGTTTAGACGTTGTTAGATACAGACACAGATAGACAAAAGGCGGATAGATATTTTGCCATAACCCAGATTTTCAGTATAAATGGCCCACCAAAAGGATTATAACTGCATAAGGTGTTAGAAGAAGTAATACACTACATATAGGAAGACGATTTTATATTTTTTCTGTCCTAAGGTGTGGCAATACGAGATTTTTTTGTCGCTGTTTTTTCTTGCAGAATTACAGTATTTTCCCTATATTGTGTAATCAATAGGCAAGAAAATAATAGTATATTTGTTACAAGTAACATGCAGTAATTTAAAAAAAACTGCCAAATCTGCAAGTAACTTACAATACAATTATATCATTTTAAATGTATCTGTTACTAGATTTTAAAAGGGATGATTTTCATTTCGGAAAGTACTTCATATATTTCCCCCGCGTCTATGCTATTCTACCATATAGATTTTCCACCCACGCCTCTGAAACGCTTTGCATCCAAATCACCGCGTCCATTGGAACTCCGTGCTACTTTCGGAGCTGCCAAACGAGCGTCCGTGCTGCGACATCCCTCCCCCCCCGCCGTCGCCGTCCACGCCTGCTTCTCCAGGCTCTGCCCTGGCCGGGGGCGCGACGCGGGCCGGGGGCGCGCTCAGGTGCAATAGGTTTAATGAGGAAATTCCTTTCAGCCAAAGTTGGTGAGGCGGCGGCGGAGCAGCGGGGGGGGGGGGAGGGGTGCGACCCGAGCGTCCATCCATCACCCGGGCGCTACCCCTGCGCCCCTGCATCTCGGATGCCACCACTTTTTCTCCGCCCGAAGCCCCGATCGAGTGTCTCCGTTAAGAAATCTTCCGCCCGTCTCCACCTCTTCTTGGCGCTCGCGAGACGCGTGGCCGCCGCACCCCGCGGGCGAACAAAGCTCGGAATAATGTCCCCCTCCTCCTCCCCCGTTCTCTTTGCTGAACGCGCGCCTCAGTGTTCTCGCATGGCGCGTCTGTTGAATTAACACAAAACAGTGATTGATAGTGCTGGAAATGTTTGCTTCGCGGGTGTCGACGCATTGCGAATAAATCAAATACCGTTTGCTTCACGTTCTTACATCTTTTCTCTGCATGCAATGGTGTTTCATGACATTACTTAATTCATTTCATCTTCAACATCTTTATTAACAGTATTATTGTTATTGTTATTATTATTATTACTATTGTTATTATTAGAATATGATGATTAGATTTGATTAATATTATCACTAGGAATGTTTCATGTATTTTGGTCATTCAATGAAAAAATGTTTCGTTTGGCGAGCTAAGAAATTTTTTCATTGAATGACTAATAACCATGAAAGATTTCTAGTATTAATAGTGCGGTCCTGAATTCAAGAGCTATTGTCAACATAAACTGCATCTTCATTCCGCTATTTCATGATATCGGGATTCGGCGAAATATGTTCACAAATATATTTTATTGTGACATGTAACTCATTAAGAAAGATTACTTAACTGCTTCACACTATTAAAAAAGCCTAAAAGAATTAACAGGTTAAATGAGAAGTGTAAGAAGTTGTATCAAGTAGTAATGATAATGGAACATTTTGCATACAATTCAATAGTGCACGATTTCATTTTCAATACATAGCAAACGTAATTTTCCCTATTTTAAGTATTTTTTTAAAATATATTTTCGGTGTGTGTATTAATGCTTTACTTATACCTCTGACCGTGGCCGCAAGGCTCGTGTTACTAAGAGCCAACACTCATTTCCCCATTACGCGAGTGTGAGTGCGCTACATGGTTGTAGAGGTCGGGGGCTGTGAGAAACGTACTACCTAGGGGGCGCGCCCCTTCATTACTGCCCGCAGAGAGACGTGGGTCTAGTAGCACCGTCAGAAGACCTTGCGCCGGGTTATATGGGCCACGTACAAAATGAATTTGCTTAGGGAATCTGTTAATGAACCCCTCGAGTGTCTCGTGGACAGCGTGCTAGCTTTTTGTGGTGGGATCCCGGGTTCGATTTCCGGACGGGGGAATAATAGAGATGTAACTTTCTAATACAAACGTCTCAGTTCGTATAGGTGGGTGATGACAGAAAATATCAGAGAGGCCAAGTACGGAAGGAACGGTGAAGATACGATGAAGTCATGCCCGCCACATGTTCCCTTGACCTCAAGATATTAATGTAAAATAAAACAAGGCCCAGGGCTGGGAACCTCTCTAGACGGAAATATTAAATCAATCCGATCGTAAAATGCTAAAACTATACATATATCAGTTTCTAAAAAGCAGGAGGTCATTAACATGTTCAGATCCCCACATTAGGTGTTTGGATCTTACAGCTCTCAAGACTTTTTTTTTTAAATTTTAGACGGATATGATAAACATTAAGTGTCTTTATGAGATTTATAATAAAAATAAGTGAATATTTTTCTTTTTTGAAAAGAGTGGTTTACTAACCGAGACTATCCAGGTAGTTTCTTTTATAAAATGAGAATTTAAAAACATAGAATTAAAAGGAGCTATAATCTGCTCAAATGTGCCCACTTTTAAGCGATAAATTTTTACATCACTAAAAAATACTTCAATTAAGGTTTCAACAATAATTGTTTGAATAAGTAGTTTAAAAAGTTACTCAAATAATAATTTAGTGAACTTAGGTGAAAAAACAACACTAAGATTAGGAAAGAAAGTATGGTATTACGTTCATAATATTTCATAATTTAAGTTACCTGTAATTTAAGAATTTTTCTTAATAGTTACCTGTAATTTATGAAGCTTTTCATTTTTAAATTACGTTCCATATACGCTTCCAAAAATCACTTGCAACGTCACGAAGTTTCGCGTCACATTTATCTCACAGGGTCTAATATACACGTTCATACACTCAGAAAGAGAGTGGATGAAAAACATTATTTTCTTACTGAAATATATTCTATTGAAAAGTAATTTGCTTAAAAATTGGCATGTACACTTCACTAATTAAGTATATGGGTTGTACAAGGATATTTTGTGCAAACTGAGTGAAGTTATTTCTTGTTTATATATGAGTACACGAGTCCCAGGGAACGTTTTAGAATGTAAGCACTACATCACCCTATCTCGCGTAAACGACCCCTGGACTTAAATAGCTTCCATGCATTTCACTGGGGGCCTCGTGAATAACACATGAGAAATGAAGTTGGTCTACGTCAAACAGACTGTCAGATTCACATTAGAGCTATTCCCAGTCTCCAGCATTTTGTTATGTCAGGTTTTGCGTTAATTACCCCTAAAATCATACTGTTCCCAACATTTCGGGTCGTTATAAATAAAGGAAATTTTTACCTCTAAATACGCATAACCACAAAAATATTTATACACCATTTTATATTCTACATATTCATGGTTAGTAAATGAATATGCGTATGTGCTTAATGTAATGGTGAACTTCAACAACGCTAGTTGGAATATATGCTTATTTTATCTTCTTTGAACTTCCTTTTCTCTCATGGCGAAGGTCATGACCTTTAAATCCACTATTGAGATTGAAACCCTTACCACGTGACAACGTTGAACGTACTATGTGTAGTAAATTCACTCAGAATAAGTGCATTACAGAAAGTGTGCCAATGAACAGGAAATCCGGACGAAAATCGAATAAAACTATGTTTATGCATGTATTTGTTCATTAGAAATACAAGGTTACTATTGTTATGTAGTAACATGTTCAATTTTTAGACAAATTTATGTTTCTCGTATTAGTATCGTTTAAATCCGACCTATCGCATCGGCTCAAAAAAGATCCTGTAATCGTATACCAATGACTCTGGACTTTCGAAATAATCAATGCGTTATGTACTATCTTCATTACTAATGAGTGGTCAATATTCGAGTCTGGAGGGAATTTATAATTTGTTTCACCCAAAGAATATATTCATTCTTATAATAGTACGTATTTGCATAATTAAACAAGTAGAAAAAGTCACGCTATCTCACAGAACGTATAGACAAAATATCAGAAGAGGAGTATTTTACTTCTAGTTCCTGGTGAGTATTCTATATTCTTATTGTCAAAAGAACTGCTGTTGTGATAGTTTTTTACTAAATTTGCCGAAAAATGGGTGTTTAAAGTCAACTATAGAATGAACCTAAATTCTTTGTGCAGTTGCAGATGAAGATGTACGAATATCACAGTAATCTAGTCATTTGTCAATTTTGGGAGACTCAGTGGTGTGTATGTCAGTGAGAGAGCAGCGCCATCAATTGGGGACCCCAGTGTAGTGATGACAAATTTTGCCAAAACATCAATGCATCGATGTTTCGATACATCTCTAAAGGGCTTTCAATGTGGATGAAAACATCGACGAGAAAACATCGATGTTTAAAACATCGATATTTTAATTACAGACTTATAAACACGCTATTTCACTATACATTTAATTACAGTAGGTAAAAGGGATATATTTTATGGTTTGGTTTAGTTTGGTTTTTTAGTGTTTCCGGGCGCGTCAACTGCTTTGGCCATTAGTCCCGTTAGTGTACTGCATGTTTTTTCTCGGGAGATGGCGTTGATCTTCCTCCGCTGGATGACGAGATCAGGAGCCGACCTACCGTCGGCTAGTGGTGTTTCCCGCTAACCAGGATTCTCTCACCAGCGGGGCACCGCCCCAGCAGGAACAAGCTCTAAACTCCCGACCGGTCTCCCGGAATATGTGGTAGTGTAGTGCATGTTAGTGTAAGTGAGTGTGTAAGGGGAGAGGATAGGACAAGGAAGGGGAAGGACAAATCGCGCGCGGTCCGTGGCCCGTTTGGTAGGGTACTGCTCCGGCATTCGCCTGGTGTTGATCGGAGAAACCACGAAAAACTACCGATCAGAGCAGCCGGCCGCTAGAATTCTCCTCCAGGCAGCGACTGAATTCGACCTAGCTGAAGAGCTAGTGTCGAAAATCCTGCCACCATCAAGACTCGAACTTAGGCCCTCCCGGTCAGAGGTGCTGCATTTATGCATTTATATTATGGAACGTAAAGAATAAAATGAACAAGGAACATCGTGTTTTGCTATCGATTTCGTGTTTCACTGTCAATTCAGTCAATGACACGCCTGGAGATAACGTACACTTGTAACACGAGCAGCTCCCAAACTTCCTCAGATTGCGCAGACGAAATGAGCAGCGTGAAAAAGAGGATGACGCAAAACGACGCTATAACTGTGCATTGCTGCTATTCTACAAGGTGCTTAAACCCATTTATTTAAAAATAATAATTAAAAAAATCGATGCTTTTGCAACAAAATATCGACGTCAAGAAATTATCAAAAGCGAAATATCGATTTTAATATATCGATGTTTCTGATGGAAAACATGTATGTCTTTGTGCCATCCCTAAGTGTGTGAGCCCGAGCGAGTCCTTTCCTCCAGAGGAAGGGGAGGGCGTCGAGCGGAGGAAAGAGCCTTGGGGGGCGCCGCGCGTGGGGAGACAGACCCTGGCGGCGGCGGCGGCGGCGGGGCGCGTGCGGCGAGCCAGCTGGCGGCGCGCGAGATAAGGCTGTGGACACAGCGCGGGGAGACGGGTGGGGTGGGGTGCGGCGGGGAGGGTAGCGCGCGGAGCGTCGTTAATTAATGGACCGCGCTGACGCAAGGCGACCCACGGCGCGCGGGCCGCCGCCGCCGTTGCCGCCGGCGCCCGTGTTCGCCGCCACGTGATGCCGCCCAACGACATCCGCCTCCGGCGTCGACATTCGTCCACACTACCCTTCACCCCACCGCTAAGTAATTGTCTTGGGATGCGTGTTTTATTTCTTTTTTCAATTCATAACGGTAGATGACAAAGGTCACCTTATCAATACTCAACCAAAGATTTATTATTATTATTATTATTATTATTATTATTATTATTATTAGGGTCATTTCTGACTCGCTACACGTTCTCTTCGACACTTCGTGACACGTGTGTAATTATGGGATCAAATTTTCGGCTGTCACCTTCGTAAGACAAGTTTGTTAAGTGGTGAATTATGAATTATGAGGCGATAGGAAGAGAGATGATTGTGGCCTTGTTTAACCATCCCAGTATTCGCCTGTATGACTCGGAAAATTACGAAAACCCAGTCAGATGGCGGCTCGGGATGCAACCGGGCCTCCGTCTGCGAAGTCTGCGCCCTACACTGAATCACTTTTCTCGGATTTATTATTATTATTATTATTATTATTATTATTATTATTATTATTATTATTATTGTTGTTGTTGTTGTTGTTGTTTTATATTTATTGCTCCTTCGATTACTGACCTAACATCTTGGTAAAAGGGAAATTTATGATAAAATGGGTTGGAACTCATTCGAATAGCGAGGGAAATCAATGCCTAATACTCGAATAACGGCAAGGACGGGAATTGTTCGTGAACGAAATCCAAGAAGCAAGAACCGAGTGTCTCTGAATAGTCTTGCAGCAGTTCTCCGACGACAGTCGTAAATTTGAGTGCTAGCAAGTACTTTTTTCGCAACCTCGCACTTTTTCATTCCTAGCACAGTATGCGAACGCTACTTGAGGAGTCCGCGCGGATGTAGTAGCCCAATATGTACGAATGTAGTGGCATCGTCAGAAAGGCTCCGCATCTGCGGAAGAAATTGTATTTTGTAGTGCCGCTACAGTCGAAGGTGAAATAATTATTTTAGCAACAACGAGCGGCATTTGAGTGAAGGTGTTCATAAATCTATTGACACCCACTTATGGCAGCAAATGTCGGTTCATGGAAGTTGAATCAAAAATAGGAAAGAGTGAGGCACGACGTCTGCTTGCTTTGAACAAACACAGATCAATTTGAAAGGAGAAATTTTGCGGACTAGGCGGAGTTTATGGTTTCAAATCCGCTGTTAGGGGACTTTTTCGTTCTCATCACGTCAAATACGCGGTTAAGCCTTCCTTTCATTCAATTTCTAGGTGTAATGACGACTATATTTCAGCAGTGGTGATGCGACATCGATACCGAAACATCGATGTTTCAAATTAAATCATTGATCACGCCACCCCAAAATCATCGATGTTTTTAAACATCTTCATCTTCTGCATCTGAGACTTTTCAACCATTCATCGCTTTCAAACGTATTTGTGTAAGTAAATTAATCAGTGCGTTCAGAGAGTGAAAGTGTTTGACCCTCGTTTAAATCCTCTTGGGCTTGTAGCTCTTGCATATTTGTATAATCAATTGTATTTATGCCCATTTAAGTCATTTATAAGATTGAGCTCGAGCTTCTATTGAATAAGACACTAGTAAAAATACTGAATCATATGAGTCTTTTCTGGAGCGATTTTATGAAAGGCTTGAATTTGTGAATTTGTATAAGCAGCACAACTAATAATTCTATCGACACTGTCAGTTAAAGAAATTCTCTGTGAGAAGCGGAAGTATACTACAGAGTTGTTGTTTTATTTCTATTACCCTAAGTTATTATAAGTATTAGGTCCCCATTTGCAAGAATTTGTAGAATTTGTTGAGTTTATTTCTTCTGACATTAGCAAATTTCTACTCTATGCTAACCTGCTATTTATCATAGGTAATACCACGAGTGCTTTGGAATTTGTCGATAAATCTCCGACTCGCGAAGCGAGGAGAGGGTTTATCTGAGAATTTCCAAAGAACGAGCGATATTTAATAGGACTATTCCATGAAAGAAATTTTGTCTTACAGAGTTGCAATATGCGCCAAATATTGACACTAATTGAAAACAATGTTAAAATCAAAGAGGCTATGTTAAAGTACATACGCGGTTTATTGGACATCGACATGGCGATCGATGTATACCGTCTCCTAAGCTAGATAAGTCACAGTTTATGATAGGCCAGTAGGAAGAAGCGTTAAAAAAATCGGATAGAAAAAGCAATAATTTTTTTAGATACACTGCTCTGATTGGTGCATTTTGTATGTATAGATAAACACCATTAGTTTTAATTTCACGAGTGGAATAGTCAGTTTAATTCAGAAATTCGCAATAATTCCGATTTTGTTACCTCCTGGAGTGATGTCTCAGGAACATCATCAATAAAATGTAATGCAACAATATTTACAGACTGGGAATTTTTGCAATAAAATTGAAGATTGTAATTTTATAAAATGCATTAAAATATTATTCTAATGTTATTGCATTCGGATCATTTTGAATATGAAAGTATGCTTTCCAATGTTTAAAAATTTTGACCCAATTAACTAACTCAATTGCTTCTCAAACTAGAGAGGAAACGATCTAGTGGCCACTCCGTGTGTGCCGACGCCCAGACCTCACCAACAGTGAGCCGAACCTCGCTGCGGCCTCTCCATCGTCGCCCTCCTCCGTCGTAATATCGGCGCCGCCGCCGGCGCTGCCAACCTAATCGAATCCTCCGCCCTGGCCCCCCTGTTGTCTTTCCATTCGCCGCCCCTCATCGCTCTGTCGGCGGCCTCCTCCGCCTCCTGGTGCCAGCTGCCCTCTCCATGGACGACTCTCGTTCTAATCTCTCTCACCCACCTCTTCCTCTCCACCTGCGGCATCGACTGCGGTGGGCCAGCGACAACGCCGTTGCCTCTGTTGCATCATTGACTGGACAGTCCTGGGGTTCGAATCCTGGCAATCCTGGCTGCTGAGCAGAGATTTTTGTGGTTTCGCCGATATATCGAATATAGCGAATGCCAGGGCAGTACCCTAACAAACGGACCTCGGACCGCACGTTCGTTCTTTCCTCCTTCCTTCCTCATTCATCTACACCTCTCCCCTTACACACACACAACACGTACACACTGACAACATATTTGTGCCGGTGTGAACTATATAATATAAAATAACTATGTAATATAACTATATAAAAATAAATAAATAAATAAGTAAAGATAAAGAAATAAAGATAAATAAATGAAGATAAATAAATAAAGATAAAGAAATGAATAAAAATAAATAAATAATACAATTTTGACTTTGCCGTCGCCGGCTGCCTCAAGTTAGTTTGTCGCGTCCCCGCGAGATGACGAAATTCGCTGTCACAGCCCCTCGTTTGCCCAAAAGGCCAATATGGTGGATTGCCACCGTGATCCATTCCCCCTCCGCCTCGCCCACCACAAGTCATGGCGTTTGTTGGCGTGGTGTGGCCCCCTGCGGATGGCGATGCGAGGAGGCACTTGACTGACCCCATAGTGGAAATCATCATGAATTGAGCGATCAGGGGAGTGACATGGCGTGGCGCTCTACAGAGAGAGAGAGAGAGAGAGTGAGGGAAAGATAGGGAGAGTGAGAGATAGGGAGAGTGAGAGATAGGGAGAGTGAGAGAGACGGGGAGGGAGACAGCGAGAGTGAGAGAGGGGGAGGAAGAGAAGGGAAGAGGGAGAGGGAGAGAGAGAGGGAGAATCCGGGAGGGAGAACCGGGGGGGGGAGGTAGAGAGGGAGAGGGGGAGATTTTTTAAAACTATGTTTCCGTAAATAGTTCTACGCCTCGACAGCCAATGTGAATAAGGTAGTGAATAGCTATAAGCTTGATCTACATAAAAGCAAGTGTTTCAATAGATTTTCAATGTGTTACCTCAAACCTTTGTTTTCATTATTCTACGTAATGTCTAGGAAGAAACTTGAGAAGAACTAGTTGTAGAATAGCAGTTTCTGTTTTGAGGCTCAGCCAATGACACACTTACATGGACTACACTATTATGCAGGTAGGGAGTCCAGTACGGAGAACGGCTAGTCCTGGCTGGGCTGGTGCTTCGTAGACGGTCCTATTTAAAGGAGGAAAGCCCCGCAAGCCGACGTGTATGACGACGCTGGACATCGCCTTTGAGTAGTGGAGTTATACCGCCACTTCCCGCGATATAACATGCAACACAATTGCATGACACATCATGACAGATGACGCGCTCATACACAGATATTTGCTCCATTGCTCTGCCACAGCACTTGTCCCTCTCCCATTTGCCTCTGCCGATATCTCCCATCCCCACGCCTGTGTCCCACATCCTTCTTGTCCTCTTGCTCCTCTCCGCCTTCGCCGCCCGCTCCACTGCCTCGCGAGAGGGCATGCGCAGCCGAAGGCGCACGCGGTGAGCTGCGCCATTATTGATGTTCACTGATCGTGATAAGCGGGTGAGTCGTAAAAAAATACCCACCAAATGAACTCGAATTACTCATAACGTAAGATAATCTGTCTTGAGAATGATTTAGTGCAAAGTAAACTTCTTAATAGAATGACATTGATTTATAATCCATCAACATCATGTGTAGTACTTGCATTTCTATTTTATTTTTGTAGAAAATATTCTGCTACATTTTTATATCGGTACGATGTTTTTGAAAGTGCCTGTACAGACTCATATTGTTTCTTTGGGTACTGTCCTGTAATATTGTAACAATGAACTATCATTTCTGTGATTTTTTTAGCGCCATTGTTTTCATGCAGTTGAACATTAATCACTCGTTACAAAGAAAGGCAATAGGGAGATTTTGAACGGAGAAGTGTTAGAGTAATAGACAGCAATTTCGATATAAATAGGTCGGGAGAGATGGCTAAGAGCATCAACTGATGCCACTGCAGTCCCTCTGACCGGGAGATACTAGGGTTTGACTTCCAGTAAAACGACACTAGATTCCACCATTTTCGACACTAGATAGAGGGCTAAGTCGAATTCAGTCGCTGTCTGGAGGAGAATTCTAGTGGACGGCTGCTCTGCTCGGTAGTTTTCCGTGGTTTCTCCGATCAACACCAAGCGAATGCCGGAGCAGTACACTAACAAACGGGCCACGGACCGCGCGCGACCTTTCCTTCCTCTTCCTTGTCCTATTCCAACTCCTTACTCAGATATACACTAACACGCACTACACTACCACATATGCATATATGTATGAAACTCCATGTGGTCTACAACACTACATTGTCTTTGCTTCACCAAGGGGACAAGTCCCCCAGAGTGGACACTTATGCTTTTTCGACTTCTATCCTCACCCCCCACCGACACGAAAAACGCCGACCGGGTGATGTCCGGATCCAGTCGGAACTAAGTTTCCCCACACAGCAACCTCCCCATACAATGTCGGGTCGGGCCGCCCTGCCAGCTCAAAGCTCTTAGCTATCTCAGGCTATTACCCGGGTCAAAACAATGCGCCACTCATATGCGCTGGGAACAAGTTCCTCTCTTTGCTCAGAGTATCAGGCCACTGCCACGACGAATCCGAGAGCCCAACTGGGGCCACCTAAACTAAAGTCCAGGCGGCTCGAAGCCTCCATCCCGTCTCCCCATTGCTTACTGCCAGCTATCGACGTGGGTAACCAGGAACCTGGGCAACCTTACGGGTGGTATTCAATTTCCCGCCGGATTTCTATATGTGAGATCCAGAGTATTCCGAAGAGCATCCTTCGCCCAATCCTGCCCATAGGTCGACGCGCCATAGGCCAAACTGGTGGGTAGCTGGGCGATCCCGACTTACAGACCCCAAATTCACTGCCTGCGCCTTCACGCTAACGACGTGAGCGACGCCGCAAGACTCAGGACCCGGGTGGTCATCTACGGCACTCCACCAGAGACCACAATAACCTATGCCATCGTGATCCCCCTCCTGCGGGGACACTACCACATATGCCGGGAGAACTATCGGGAGTTTTCCCCGGTTGCGGCGGTGGGAGATATTGGTTGCAGAAAAGCCCGCTAGCGGACGGTAGGGCGCCGGATCTCTTCCAATTATCTCTACCTGAATATCAATTTTTCGTAAAATGATTTCACATTTGCTTTCGTTTTATGTTTAAAAAATGATTGTGAATTATATAAAATTAATTGTAATACAAATATTACAGTAATAAAAATTATATTTTCTGACGTTAAAAGTAAGATATATCACGTACTAAATTTGTATGATTCTTTGAACGCTATTGAATTTAACTTCACTTCGATGAAGATTATTGTTTTATAAAAGGAAAAAATATTTATTAGTTGTATCAAATGCGAGAGGGAGGAAACCGTCGATTAAAAAATTCAAAATGAAAATGTAAATATGCTTTTATTATGCAATTAAATCCAATAGCGAACATTATTGTACAAAAAGGAATGTTACTTCGCTTTGGGTTATAGATTTGTCATAAACTTTCTATATATCTTAAATGCCAGTCAAGTTTGTCATGACTTCCCGCCATTGCTGTGGCTCTGAACTATTTGTCCAGATATGAAGTAGTGGTGCTACAGAATGGCAAGACTTCTCGTAATGTGGTGAGATTTCGTGATGTGGGACAGGTTTACATGTTCGAAAAATAGTTTCTTTCGATATTAAAAATGGCTCCTGTGAAAGCATCTCTATGCAGAAGTCTAAGAGTTTTGCTGAGCTATATGCACGTACGCGAGTTCGGGAAATATTTAAATTTAATTACGTATGTGGAAAATCTTTAACATACTCTCAAAAGTAAAAGAAACTGCCCGAATGTAAATAGAAAAAAAAAATTTTAAGCCGGAAAAAGTCTCGGTTTTTAAAATAAACATATTTATCACAGAAAAAGTAAATTTAATATAATGTTTATAGAAAAAAATAATTTTTACAGAGGAGCACGTAACACTGCTTTTCCTAATTTCAATTTCTTCTCGCGGCGCACTAATTTTTTTGTTGGACGAGAACATCACAAAAGGAAGCGTCGAAGGCATTTACTAAGTTAGCCAACTGCAAACCAAGGAATGCAGGAAGGGAGTCTAATGGGCTCGAGGGCACAACGACCTCAGATCCTTCAGTTATGTTGCCAGCACTAGCTGTCACTTTGGCTCATCCTTAGGAAAATCGTTCTATAGTAATGGGGGCCACCGGCTTTGGCACGGAGTGGCGGCGCAGCTATTTTGTTCTTCAGCATCCACAAGCGTTGTTGCCGTAATCGGTTATTCAGTTGATACGGCTACCAGCATTGTCGCGGTCCACGGCTATTTTGTTGCTTATTATTCCTTCGGTGTCCACCAACGTTGTTACGGTGAACGGTTCGTAAGAACGCAAATGTCTTTACGTTTCTGCGGTGTGCATCATTTTGTTGCAGTGCACGGCAGATAAGTGGAGGTGCTGCTAATCCGTTGCTACGATGACCTACAATATTTCTGCGAAGAGGAGCTGTTTTGTTGCAATGCTATTTTTGCTTTGATACGGTATTCTCAGAATTGCTACGGAGAACGGCTCTAAGGTGGCGGCTTTGCACCGTTTTTACGATGGCTATTTCAACGATGCTAAGTTGCCCGTCGGGTTGATAGAAGCAATTATTCTGTTGCTAGGGTGTCCATGAGCGTTTGTACAGTGTGCGTCTGTTCTATATAGAAGAATAGTCTAAGAATGAGCCAAAATGACAGTTCGCTAAACATCACATATAATTCACAGAAGTATCTCCCCGCCGCGACATCTGTTTAGCCACACCTCTTCGTAAAGTGTTTGATTATGGCTCCGGTGAAGACATCACTAGAGAAGTCTAAGAGTTTTGCTGAGGTATATGCACGCATGCGAGTCCGAGGAATATTGGAATTTTATTGTATGTGGAAAAATCTCTTAACATGCTCTCATATTTAGTGAAAGAAAACTGCCACGAATGTAAAAACATTTAGCCACCTTACTGTGACATACCAGACTGTCACTCAATATTTTGATGGGAATTGGTTACAAGAATTTATTAAATTCTTCGTAAAAAGTGTAAATGTTGAGGGCATAGGCATGCAGGCAGGGCGTTCCTTAACAACCAGGAAGCGGAAGTAAATAAACATAGCGCATCAAGTAACGGACAAAAGATTGTGATATAAGGGGATGTAGGATTGGTGGTAAACTAGTAATGGGGTATAACGTAGAAGGAAACTGGAGATTGTTTTGTAAAACAAGAGACAAGAAGGTATGAAAGTTATCGAGGGTTGAACTTTTTGTAATAGGAGAGATGAGCTTTAGACCGCCTACCGTGTACATCGTGCTGCAGAGGTCATTGTGAATGATAGATGCGGGACTTGGTGGAATTTTGAGGGAAATAGTTGAGCAGTGAGGACTTATATTTTGTGTGCGTAATTCTATTTGGAACTTTGAATAATTCTGGCACCGGGAGTAGTAAGTGAAACAATTAATAAGTTGAGGAGGACATTGATCCGGCAGCGGACCGAGAACAAGATACAAGAGAGAAGATTGGTCGGAGCGGTGGATTCTTCCTGGCCTCATCGTCCAAGAGCGCATGGATATCTAAAATAGTAAGAATAATAGCGCTATAGACAATTTTTACAATCGGTCATGACCAGGGTGACATTGCATGTTTAAAGGAATTAATCGAGAAATAAACTTATAACGTTCTCATTCCGAAAAAGAAAAACTGATTATTATTTCTTTAGCATCTTGTGCAATCCACAGTTTAATAATTTCTTTCCAGAAACAAATTTCAGATTCCTCGCTTCTTCCGTATGGAGAGCGGATCGAATGATCGTTTGCTAGGAAGAAAGTAAGTACCGGCGACGATTATTTTCGTAAGAACCCAACCGGCAGAGCTAGTAGGATAATTAATTCCCTTTAGATGTGTTTGCGGGAAATTTAAAATTGCAACCCTTTCCTCGCGCCCAAAAATAATATAAATTCGGAAACCGGTTACAGAAATAATTTAACAGAAACGGAGAGCGTTTCATTACAGCACTGGCACCGAAACCACGTGAACCAGTATGCATCTCACATTCAATACTCGGTTTTAAAATAAACATAATACTTATCGTACAAAAAGTAAATTCAATATAATGTTTATAAAAAAAGATTTTTTACAGAAGAGCACGTAGCACTTCTTTTCCCTTATACCAATTTTTTTCTCGAGGTGCACTTTATTTTCGTCGGACGAGGACATCACAAAAAGATGCGTTAAAGTCATTTACAAGTTAGCCAACTGCAAACGAACAAATGGGGGAAGAAGAGTTTAATGGGCTTAAGGACACAACGACCATAGAAACTTCAGTTATGTTGTCAGCACTAGCTGTCAAAACGGTCCTTTCGTATAAAAATCGCACTATAGAGGATTGCGCTGTTATTCCGTTTTTACCATGTCACGGCCACCTAATTGCTGTGGACGGTAGCGACGCTGAATTGGTCAACTAACAAAAAATGCCAGTAACGCCATCTAATAGTCATGCTCCTTAGCAATGCTGAAATTGACATTGTAGAAACGAATAACAGTCCCTCACAACACCACAGCAACGGTTACTAACAATGACGTATCCGCGACACCACCAAACAGAAATAAATACTAGCAGCAACAGAAATACGTCACCATCTAAAATCGTGCACCTTGGCAATGTTAGTGTTTACCGTAGCAATAAAATAACAGCGACAAAAAACAACGCTAAAACGGCCATCTTAACTACATACTATCATCTAAAACCCCGTGGCGGATAAATGAAACTGTATTAAAGTTAGCCATGCTTCAATTGTGATGAGGCGCAGTGGAATCTACACTCTTTTCTACGAGCCAGAAACAACCGGCTTGTCGCAAGCATGGTTGAGTTATTCCTGCGCCTAGGCAAGCACAATACTGCAGAGTCTACGTAACCTGTTGTTAAGGCAAACTACGGCTAGTTGTTCAGTTAAGTAACAAGTAAATTATTACTTTCGTAGTAAATTCTGTTTACGAGTAGACTTTTCTTCTTTCTCGCCTTACAAAGGAACTTTGTAAGAAGAGAAGATTATCGACGATTATTCGGCGATTTCGAAAGAATCCGCGATTTTTCAGCACAAATACTCCGAACCCTAGTAACGAAAAAGTGGATAAATCCTGTTGCTAAATACCCAAAAAATCCTCTAACACGTGGTCTAGCTAGAATCCATGTTGTGTGGGTTCTTGATACCAAAACATTGATTGACGGCAAAACGACTGCCGTCTGTGGTCAACGCTAGCACCTAACCCGTTTCGCCGAGTCTCTTCAAAATTGATATTCCTCCATTGATCTAAATGAACAAAGAGGCTTTGGGAGTTTCAAAAGTATATTTGATTTTAGAGTTTGTTTGTTTGTTTGTTGTTGT
Source organism: Teleogryllus oceanicus (assembly GCA_964035755.1). Taxonomy (NCBI): domain Eukaryota; kingdom Metazoa; phylum Arthropoda; class Insecta; order Orthoptera; family Gryllidae; genus Teleogryllus; species Teleogryllus oceanicus. The sequence goes on along the minus strand of CAXIVR010000002.1, from coordinate 79,418,956 downwards.
TTGTTTGTTTGTTTGTTTTCCATGAAGCGCGTACATACATTTTTATGCTCGTGCTCGAGTTGGACCCATACAGCGCTTCGGTGGGGTAGTGGTATGAGTGACGGTTAGTTAACGCTGGGTTCGGATCTCGGAACGGAAAAAAAGTTGCTTGTTAAAAGCTCTTTTGCATGTTTATGTAGTAACATAATATAACGGAGCAGTTAGAAATGCGAGAAAGTATTGGCGTTTGTAGCTTCACAGGTTTTTTTAATCAAATAGATGCCCTTTTGCGCAGTAACAGTATTCGAACGTTCAGTGATCTCCCATTCCAGCAGCTGCATCACAATGGCCGCATTGGTGCGCGTCGTGTCGGTCTAGAGGACCAAATTCGCCTTATCGCCGGGCGCCGCCTGCAGGCGCTGCAGCGGGGCGTGGCCCTCTTCCAGGGACTTATTCCGGGCGCACTGGACCTCCGTTGCTGGACGCATTATCCGCCCGCGTCACGGCCCCTCCCCCCCTGGGAGCGCCGACTCATGTAAATGGACGCCCTGGACGGCAGATGTGGACGGGAAGCGGAATAAAAACTCTCGGTATCCTGCTGCAATTTGGCAATCTGTGGGCTTACCGAGGTGTAGCAGCTGAAGCAATAGAATATTCTAGGAGCCGGTCCTCCCAGCGTAGTTGTTATCGATCGTGAAAGCAAAAAGCGGCAGTTTCGAATCCTGCTCTAGGCATGAACATGTTTCTTTGCCTTGGTAAGGTTGAGATTTTCCCCAGCTCCTTCCCTTCTCTTCAATTTCTTGTCATCAATCACATTTTTCCAAAATTATTCCTCCATCCCAATTATTGCCGAAGTCTGAGGCATAGGATTGACAACAAAGGTTAAGGTTATCAATGCGTCCTTCAATTAGTTTCTACTTGTATTACTCGAAAGGTCTTTTGCAGTACTTTCTTCAAAGTCGCAGACCTAAGATCGTGTGCAATGTTTCAGATATTAAGAGCAAGTTACTGAAAGCGAGTGGACAAAAAAAATGCGTGTATCAGACGGTGAGCAGATGAAAGCTGTTGAGAAAGAAGCACAAGTTCATGGAATGTTACTGTGATATTTGAAATATTTAAGTGGTAAATTTCACACAAACTCAAGGATAATACCATGATTCAGCCTTATGTGAATTAAACGAGAAAGGCATATTTTTTATATTACGTTAGAGAGAAGGCTTGTTTATTATTTGGAATTGAACGCGCTCTTTTCCTTAAAACTACCGTTATCTCTTAAATATTGCAAAGTTAATAGTTTTTATAATTTGGTCTTAAATAGTCTTAAGTTCATATGACTTCTGATTATATTATGAGATTATCGTGCATTATCTTTTTAAGAAAACCCGCGATTTGAGAAGCATAGACTACAGCTGCACCAAAGAAGAATATTAAGAGGAACAAGTCTGCACACATTCGGATTCTTGAGCGGAAACGTTTCATTAATTTTAAAAATAATCATTGAAATTGTAATTTGAGGGATTTGCATCTAACTGGGAATTCGAAATTTTAGCAAGTGAGAAATAAAAATAAACATTTTGTGTCATGTATACAAACATAGTAATAAAATGTTATGAAACATATATTCATGTCAAAGTGTATAGTTAGCCATGATAGAAGGGTTAAAAGAACAGGTCAGTACCATTTTAACGATAAATAAAGTTTCAAGCGCTACAATCATAAAATTCGGTGAAGTTTGCTCTACATATTGAAACATACCCCTAACTGCTACAATTATTTGGTGATTCGTCGTAACCCGTTTCCAAATTTCTAATAACATGGGCGCCAGGAAAAAGGTTACGATAATATTTTAACTATTATTACTCTCATAAAAAAACTGAATGTTATCCGGCTAGATGGGTCGATGGGTCACGTCAGAAATAATCGCTATTATCTATTAATAGCCGATTACCCGATCTGCCATCTATACAGAATGGCGAGGAATCTGAAAACAGATATCATTTGATCTAGCTACTTATTAGCTTGAATTGGCCAATGAAAATCATTTTATCTTTCTTTCAAGAGAAACTTAATGTTTATTTCTTATCAATGCAACAAATCAAAATGAAAAAAATTACATTGAGAAACTTTCTTAGTCATGATCTAGTTCGAACCTTATACGGCGATTCTGGTCTTCGCGTGCTCTTGATTGGTGCTACCTCGAAGAAACGCCTTCCCTTTTTTCCTAACACCACGATTCACCGCTTCGCACCACTCGAATATTTGTTTCAGCTCCACTATATTATGTCTGATGCCCGTTCTCACCGTCTAAATATCCAATGCTTTTATGATTACACAGCAAACAAGTCTCTCAGTTCTATCTTCCGTTTCTAGCAAGAAAATATGCAAATTCCGGTATCGTTTGTGAACCGCTTACATTTGTAAGTTCAAGAATGATTAGAGTTCACTCGCGAAAAAACTCCAAGACTTATTTTGATGCACAGCAAAATATTCGGAACTCGACACGTTCCCCAAATCTTAGAAGTATCACAAGTTCACTTCTGGTTCTGCCACGAAAATATTCAGAGTCCGAATATGTCCCTCAAGTCCAATTCTTGCTCTACCACACGAAAATATTTCAAAGTCCCAACACGTATTCTAGACCCCCGAAATTTATATAAGTCCTAACATGCACAAATTAATCTATTCGCGAGCGAACTTCTCACCGTCACGACATGCGACCGAATGAATTTTGTCCTCCCTTTTCAAACCCACAATGCCTTCCCTTTCTTTTATTTCGACAAAATGCCCAAACTTCCGTTTTAATAATCAGTCGACGCTTCTTGAACCAATCCACAAATCTCTTATATTTCCTCCTACTCACGTTGTCCCCTCCACGGTCAGATGAATGTTTGTTTATCCTGACAACAACCAGGACGTCGTTACTAAGGCGCCACATTGCCTATTATTTGCCCTAACCATTTCGCCCATTTACGACAAATATTCTGTAAAAAACCATGTCCCCATCTTGGTATGTCACAATATCCTGTAAGTTGAAATGTCTATTGGGCCTAAAACAACTCTTCGCAACAAAATCCCATAATAGTGTAATTACCTTTGGAATAATTACCATTAATATCGTAATAATATTTTGTTTGAATTTATCTTAAATATCTAGTGAACAACGTTGCTGTTTAATGACATTATGTTTAGTTTCAAGATTTGCTGAACAGGAGCAATTAGCAATGTGTGTCCGTTCATCATTCATGGTTAGACCCCTTCCACTCCACCGTGTTTTATGCAAGCAAGATGTGTTTCAACACATCTCGGTTTGCTGGTTGAAAACAGGACATTTTTGTGAACTCCTAACCTAATTAAAAACCTAAAACTAACTTGAAAATAATTTTAAAATTGTTTAAAGCGTCGGAGACCATACTAAGCCAGGATAAACAGTATTGCGATGTAATATGCTCTTTTTATTTCGTTTGCCCAACGGAAGCGGTAGAGATCAGGAGCGTCTCCTTGCCACCAGTCGCCCGACAGTGAGCGACTGAATCTTCGGGTCTAAGAGACGGAGATCTGAAGCGTCGTTTCAATGCAGACACTGGGACAAGTAGTATTGCTAATAGTGATTACAATCGCAAAGACGTGGTCGATTTTGATTACAGGGAGCATTTCATTTGCATTTCATTTCAGAAGCAGTAATACCAATCTCGCCTAGAAAATTAATACCAAATGAGACATTTCAGAAGAAAAAGTACATTATAATCAATTAGATAAACAAATTTTTCTAACGACATTTTGCTGAGAAAAGCTTAGTTTCTACATACACATTTCATGAACACTTCTCTTCTTTTACAACGTGTAGAAGATTAGCCACCGAGGATATGTCTAAATATTGTCGAACGAAAAAGATACTTTTTCCTGACTAAAACAATGGAAAATGCAAATGTGTGAATCAATGGAATTGAAATGCATAATACGACAGTCTGGCATTGCCCTCTGCTTTGGCGATCCCTCTCGCTATCCAGCCTCCAAAAGTGCATTGTTCTGACTGTGCGCAAATGACCTCCGGACTCCTCCCCTTTTCTGACCCCTAGCAGAGCTTCAAGGCTTGGAAATGCAGGTAAAAGTTTGATGGCAAACAGCCACATCGAAATTGGAAAAGAACAAAAACCACTCTCTACGATAATCTAAGCTTGTGAAGCTAAAACAGCAAATGAACTTTTTTTTTTCTAATGCTTTGAGAAACGCGCTGATTTTTTTATTAAAAATAAAATCTTCCACAACATTATTTGATTTAAATATGTGTAAAACTTACAATTTATCAAAAATTACAACAGAGTTTCTGGAAAGAGTGCGTAGTAGCAATGATGTTCACGTCCACTTCTGCTAGTGTTAATGCTACACATAAAACATTAATATTAATTTATTTACTCATACAAAAAATAATTCAACATTTCAATGCAATACATTTACTTATTTATCTTTACATCCTTTGACACATACTATTTTAAAAAATTAATTTTTATTTGCATGATTGGTTTTGCCCTTGGGTATACGTGTTTTCTAGAGAATGGATTTACGAATGAATGATTCTCCCCTGAATTTCCTTTGATTTTCTTTCACATATTCTTTCTCGTGAACTAATTTTTTCTTTACATTAGAAGAGACAAAAATTCTATTGATATAAAAAAGAGTCGAATGCAAGAGCCAACTCCGTTGGTAGAAGAACCCTTAGTGCAGGCACAAGGATCAGAGCGAGGAGCAAAGGGGAACCAGGATCCTGTTAATCCCCAGGGATCTTCCTAATCCCCGTCTCCCGGTCGCCGATATCGAGGAGGTGATGGTGGCGAGGCAGGTGGCGATAGCGACATTGGCGAAGTATACATCGCAAAATCGATGAAGAATGACCCATATTGTTTTTCACTTCACGGAAAAGGAGAATCAACTACAAAAACGACTCTTAAGCTGCTCAGAGAATGATGATTTTTATTCAGTGAATACGTGATCCTACAACAGGACGTACTTCCTTGCATTAGTAAGTCTACGTAATATTGTAATTAGAGATCGGAAGCTCGGCAAAATACGTATTTATTATTAAAACGATTTTAAGACTTTAAACGATAATAATTACTTAACCGTAGTTCTGGAGTTTTAAAATATTTTCATTTTGCCTTTTTTAGACTCTGATGCCAATTTTGAGTATTTTGCCTTATTTTGGTCTTTTTTCCTCTTTTTGGTCGTTATTTTTTACCCTGGCACCGGGAATAAATGATTCGGCGGATTTCTTTCAGATTATCGCCTGCCATGACTAAGGAAAACCGTTCAAATGCTTTTTATTGTTTCCAATGCAAAGAAAATATTTCCTTCGAATTGATTTAATGATTAAGAAATTCATGTTGACACTATTAAACTTTATTTGAACTATTATTCATACCTTTAAAGAGTGTAGCGAGTTCTATAGTTTTAACAAGCGCTTCAAAATTAACCTCTGTGATCATTACATACCTAAGCCATAGCAGTACTCGAACGGGCCAAGAACCGCGCGCTTTTTCTTTTGTTCACAGACACCCTACCAAGCACTACATTACCACACATCGGGGTACAGTTGGGAGCTTAGAGCATATCCCTGCGGGGTGGTGCTCCCATGGTGAAAGATACCTGAAGAGGGACATCCCTAGCAAGCTGACGTGTAGGTCGGCGCCGGATCTCACCATCCAGCAGTGGAGAAATACCAGCTTCCGGAATAAAACACTACACACACGGAATTAATAACAATAGTAGTTGACGTTCCCGGAAACTTCTATCAAACCGAAGTTAATCCATATTTCGTTTAGTGTTTGATGCATTTTCTTAGTGGATGTGTGTAATTCTCAAATTGCTCTTAATCGATAATACCACTAATGTAAATACTCCTCAACTGTAATGCAAAGATACTCTTTGAAGCTGATATTTGCAATTCATTCTTCAGTAATAAATATAAGAAAAAATCAACATAATAGTCGGTGCAGATTTATGACGATTCATTACTGCTTGCAGAGTTACATTATGCAAAACTATCGCGCATGACTGGCTCTGAATAATAAAGATACATTTCGTCTTTGGTAACAGTAAGTTGTTTGTACGATGATGTAGGTGCAATGTTTTGCGTCTGATATTTCATTTGATAAATTCTGAAATTCTGTATAAAACTTTTCTATTCAATTATAATTCAATTTTTTATATGTTTGTATCCCCCTAAACCACCAGAATTGTTTAACTTGAATTTCATTGAATTGAATTGTTTAACTTGAATTCTACAACATACACAATTTGAACCACACGCGCGCCGCGTATTGAGGTGGCACGTCGTGGCGTCGCCATTCACGACTCGGAGAACGACGCTGCAGTTTTTCTTAGCACTCCTGCTGCCAGACTGGATTTGGCGGCGCTGTAATCGGGAGCGGTTGCTCAATGCATCGACTGATGTCACTGTAGTGCCTCTGACCGGGAGGTCCTAGGTTCGCGTCCCGACGGCGACAGGATATTCGACACTAGTTTTTCAGCTAGGTCGAATTCAGTGGCTCTCTGAAGGAGAATTCTAGCGACCGGCTGCTCTGATCGCTAGTTTTCCGTGGTTTCTCCAATCAACAGGCGAATGCCGGAACAGTACCCTAACAAAAGGGCCACGAACTGCGCTCGATCTTTCCTTCCTCTTCCTTGTCCTATCCCGAAATGTACCTTCATAAACAAAATTTTACCAACTCAATTTTACCTTCATGAACAACAAGACTAATGACGACATTCTAAAAACATAACGAGGTTGATCCCGGATTTAGGGTGGCACGGTTCCTTTGGTTCCTTTTATGATTCATTATTTCTCGCGATTCCTATGTTTATAGTTGCGCGGTTCACTATAACAACTGAATTAATTATGTTCAATGTTAAATGAGAAGAAGTCACCTGACAATTTGTTGGCGTGGAATTGTGTGTATTTTCGCATTTCAAGTCTTCTTCAAATAGGTTTGTGTGTCTACTGAGATGGAAGGTATGAATTTTCTTAAAAGTGAGTGATCCCTTTAAAATAAATTCTCTTAAAAGTGAGGGAGGTATATAATACAGCGTGAGCGCCGGAGCGACAGCGGAGGCGCGAACCAGGTCTCGAGAGCGAGGGCCGGAAGGCCCTTGCGAACGTAGCACGTTGGATCCGTCGGGTAGCGACGTGCGGCAGCACGTCGCGTACCACTTGGTGAAAAAAAATGCGTTGGTTACAAATTAAATTTGTAGCGTGAAAAATACGAATAATCAGTTCACTTAATGAGAGTACGTTGCTACGGAGATTTATACATACAGTGGGCATTGGAGCACGGGGGTAGCTATTCTCCCGATCTACCTTTATTTTAAATAATTATATTTATTGCTGTATCATCATGAACTTAAGTACACGCGACGTACAAACAAGGATTCAGTTCATGGAGTCGATTCTCTTCTAATGAACCGAATCAGTGAAGCAAAGGAACCGTGCCACCCTAAACTCGGGATTTACCCATAACTAAAAAAATCATACAAGAACCTTCATCAACCTAAATGAAGTAAGCAAGATGCAATAATAACAAAATAATGAAGAAATAGCACCAAAAGGGAGTCATAAAGAAACAAAACACGCCAGATGGTTCAATACCAATCTTCGATGACCGCGATGATGACATGTAACGAAAGACAATGGCTCAACACACAACTAAATTATTTATGTAGCTAAGTAATAAGATAAAGGTAATAAATATATTAAGTAGTAAGATAATTTAAGATTATAACTGACATTCATTACTGAATATTTGGTAAGAAGTGAAATAGGATACATCACGATGTATTATTTATTTATTCATGTTTTCGATATCACTGACCCTTTTGTTCTTAACAAATTGTGTAATTAAGCGGTCTTTAGAGCAACAAAATATTTAATGAAAAAACGCTGTAACGTAAAACTCAAACCATTATCTATCGCACTTCTTTCCCGTGTACTTTCATCACGTTATGTTGACCACTTCTAATTTTCAAATAGTCATAATCATAAAACGTGACATATCTTTTGTTGTTCATTCCCGAAATTTGCGCCTGAAGGTTTCTACTTTTGAAACGAACTTGACACCCTAATTTAAATTAGTGTTATATATTCTGTTTAAATAATAAAATCTAAAATAAATTTGAAGATTACGTTTTTCCAGCGCATATTTCTTATTCATTCTAACTTTCATTAGGCTAGTGGAATTTTGCTCGTCTGATTACAAAAATCACGTTGTTCTTATAGAGATAATTAACTTTAAGCTGGATTCATTTACGTTGTTAACTGATACGGACGTCAGTAAAAGGCGTCGTCAAAAGGCAGTATTTCCTACGAGGAACCTCATTTCCAGCGTTTAAAATGCGCCGAAATTAAAGTGACTGGCCGTCCTATTAACTTGGTGCTCTGCCTGCTGGAATCGGGCATGCCGTTGTAATACGTCGATGGCGTCAACATCTCGGGAAATTGATAACTTTGTTTACCGAAGCTCTTTACGCAGGGCCGCCGCGCGAAGAACCTGGATCCACCCTCCCCCTCCCCCTCCCTTTCCTTCCCCCTCCCATCCCCACCCCTCCTCCTCTTCCCTTTCCCACCCCCTTGCCATGCGCCACGTCTCCGCGGGGTGGGTGGGCCCCGCCCCGACTACCGCCGCTCTCGCGCGATTGGCCGATGCCCTTCCGCTTGGGGACCTTCATTTGTTTCCTGAACGGGAGAATTTGTCCCGGGCGCCACTTCACTTTATCCTCGGCTTCCGGTCGTATTCGTCCAAGGTGGTGAGATGTGGGGCAGAGATAAGAAATCCAGAGGCATAGCGACAGAATAAAAGCCGAGACTGAAAGAGAAGTGTACAGAATAAAAGAAAACTTACTTCAAGTTGGAAGAGAATTGAAGTAGCTCTGTTAGTATTGTTAGACGTTTTCTGAGGAAAAAAAGAAGAAAGAACATTTATTCAGGATAAATTGAAAAGTCATTATTGATAAGTCATTATTGATTTTAAAAATTTATAAAGTGAAAGAAAACAATGGAAACGGACACGATAAGAAAATCAACAACGAAAGTCAGTGAAGGAGAGGACAAGAGTTTGAAATCAGGAGCGACGGGAGAAAAGTGACACGGCAGAAATGAGAGGGCAAGATGCTTCATATAGGTAAGAAAAATGACAAACAAAAATCTCTAGTGAATTAACATTGTTTCTATGGAGATCCAATCTGGGCAAGCGTGAACAAGTGAAAGACAGTAGCAAGGAAAGGGAGAGAGAGTGAGAGACTGAGAGAGGAAGGTGAAGAGAGGGGTCGTGACCCATACTCGCCCTCCGAGTCGCAGGGTTGGGTGCAAATTATCCACCCGAGATTTATTAGGAGACGAGAGGTGCGGTCGCAGCCAGTGTACCAGCCTGTGCCCTGCGCCCTGTGCCCTGAGCCCTGGGCGAATCGTTACGGCTCTGGGTAATGAAGCGCCGGCCCGGCACGCACCCCTCTTCCCCTCCCTCTCTCTCTCTCTCTCTCTCTCTCTCTCTCTCTCTCTCTCCTCGAGCTACATGTTGACGTGTGAACGCTTCAAGGGAGCGCGAAGCCTCGGCCCCTTCCAGTCCCTAGAAACTGAGTGCAGATCATGCCTTTGCGCAGCCGATTCCGGCATCAGCGCATGCCTTGCCACTGGATTTTATATCCAGTGACTAGGAGAATTCAAACTGTGCGATGTTGGGTGTGAGTTGGGAGTCACCAGTTTAGCCCAAAACAATATTAATATGCTAAACTAGTGGTGCTAAAACAGCACGTACATTATCGCCCGTATTTTCTCGCAAAATTACGCGAAAAGTACTCAAATTTTCGAAAAATTGTGTATGAACTTATTTTTAAAAATATATTTCAGGAAGAAATTTCATTAAGGGAAAAATCTCTATCTTTAATATTTTAGTTGTAGGAGCACTGCGAAAAAAATTGAATTTTTCTAATTTTCGAAAAATTAGGATTTTTAATTAACATGACACCTGCACTATTATTTTAAACGTTCTTAACACTATCCAATAACAAAGTTGAATCAAAAACTATGGATCCATTTTTTTAAATTTTGAAAATGTTCCAGAGGCTTCGTGTAAAGTACACCCCAAAATTAAAATTTCGATTTTGAAATCCAGGGGCCGTGACATCAGCCAGATCAATAACGGAATATCAATTTGGGAGAAAATCGGCTGAACGGTTTATCCGCTAGCTTTGTTCACAGGCGGACAGACAGACTTTTCGCCCTCATTCATTTTTTCCGTATCAAGGACCCACAAAACATGGATTCTGGCTATACCACGTGTTAAATTTTTTTTCTAAATTTAGCAACTGGATGTATCCACTTTTCCATCTCCAGGGTCCTGTAATAAGTTTTGCTGTCAAAAAATCGCTGTTTTTATGCAACATTGCATGACTTTCTCTCTACTCCATAGCGAAAAAGTAAAAATTAATACTACCAGTTGTTAATATTTCTCAACTTTCTTTTGTTATTGTGTGAAAGTATTTTAAACTAGCGTACCCGTGCAAGAGCCCTCGCATGTTAAATTCCACCTTTTTACCCATCTTTCCATTTCCATATTAAAATGGAAAGTTGTTAACGAAACGTGTTTATTTATTGTAATGGGACAGTCGCCCATGTATGGCAACGACGAATTAAAATATATATGAAATTATATTTTCAAACGCCTGTTGAAGCGCGTAGTGGAGGCTCGCCGCAAGGGCGGCAGGAATAGGTACATTTTCCCGTTACTTAGCGTCGCCGACGCGGGCGACCGGAGCCCTCTTTTGTTTCGGAGTTCTGGTGAAGGGGCGCGCCCGTGACGTCGATAGGATATCCACCCTCCGCGCCGAGCGTTGGCGAATTCGGCGAAGTCGTGACGTGAAGCAAATTCCGGTGAAGACGCTACTTCAAAACTCCAGACTGCCAAGTCGATACCACCACGATTGACCGCTCCGTGTCGCGTGATGTCGCAGACATTGGTCTGCGACATATTGGAGTGCGAACGTCGCGTGGACGCGGTCATGTGACCTCATGGAGCCAGAGAAGCTCCGAAGACGGGAAGATAAGGGTCTTCTGTTACGAGCAGCGGTAGCAAACAGACGTCTTCTGTTTCGAGCAGCGGTAGCCGACAAACGTCTTCTGTCCTGAGCAGCGTAGGTGAGCACATCGAGAGAATTGCCTCGGATAAGCGCATATGCCTCACTGACTAGGGCCGTAGTAAGTCGAGGGCTTCTATAGACGGTAGAAACCGAGCCGCCTTCACCGCGCCGCTTTATGCCGCTAAGTTGGGTCAACCTTCTCCGGCCACGCGCCACCGCGCTCGCCTAAGGCCGGACCAGACCGGGCCCCCCCCCCCCCCGGGGCCCCCCGCCGCTATCTCCAGCGCCACCCCGCGCCGCCCTTCGGGTGGCGGCCCGAGACGCCGCCTGAGCCGCCGGCATCGACCCCGACTTCCGGCGCCCTACCTGGACGAGGGATCGAGGGAGCCGCCGTGCGCCACCTCGCCAGCGCCGGGACAATGGCCCGCACCCGCACTGGACTGCAGATGAGGCGAGTGAGGGGCGAATGACCGCCCGATGTAAACTAGATGTAAGTTAGGTTAAGTTTCTTTTTGTTTTGGTTTGTATCTGGCCTCACCAGAAGGAGTTTTTCGGCTATTAAATCAAGTTCAGGAAAGAGCAATCTTCTTATTGCAAGATGCATGCCAATGCCCACGCGACACATGTTCCCGTTTAGTCTTTCAGGGTTTTTATGGGTGTAGCCAAGCTTTATCCATCTGCAGCGCCGAGAGAAGGTAAGTTGAGGTCACCTTCAGAGCACTCACGGCGGCGGGGGGTGTTATATTATTGAAAAGAAAATTAAAAAGGTAACTTCCAATGTACTTACAGAACTTAAAATAGAAATAAAGAACAGTGAAATCGCTTTTTGAAACCAATTTAGAATAAAAGTTTATTATAGACATGTTCTTGGAACAATTCACAGCACTTCCTTAATAAACACAACATTTGAAGTACTTTTTCAGTCTTCCTTAATAGTTAGCTTTCGGCTTTCCTTGAATCAAAAATATTACAAAAGCTTTTTATTCTGAAGAAATTACATAAAGTAGTCCATGGAAAATACGGGATCGGACAAGTCCAACTCTACTCTTTGGAGTACTATTTAACTTTATTACTTAACTGAGAGATACTCCTGTGGAATTTAATTGCTTATAATATCAAGTAATTAATTTAATTTCACACACAGTTGCAAATTCTGCACGTCTCTGAACAGATGGATAGTTTCGAGATGCGTCGGACCAGCAAAATTTAATAGAATATCCAAGAAGTTCTATAAATTACGATGCGAGGAACAATTATTTGACCTCAATTTTCTAGATTTTAAGGCTCTATAACGCATCGTTGAGGAGTTATTCAAATAAATAGATTTTAATAATGCTGCCAGAGTGTTGAATGTTGCATTTGACATGAATGTTTAGATGCGTTTTTCAACAAATCCTTCACATTTTTAAAGTCAAAATACAATTCGTCACGTCTACTTGAAATTCTCTTTCTTTAGAGATCTCATTTTTAATGATTGGCGGCAATTCAGGATGTTTTACTCTTTACAGGCAGGGTCTCCACGGTAACTCACTTGTCATTCCAGAAACTTACGGGTTACGTCCCTCGAGAAGTTGCGTCCAAGCCAAGGCAGATGCGAGCTCAGATACGAGAAAAATTAAATAATTAGTGATTGCAGAGGGGGGTATGCTACTTGGGATCAATTACTTTGCGTCACTAAATAATTAATACTACTACATTATACATTTAAACGCAGACGTGCTATTAATTACAGAGAGTGCTGATGCGATGTTTTTAAAATCTAACAAAGCTGCTGAATTACTTATACTTTTGAATATTTTATATTCGCTTAGAATGAACATTCGGCAAAAATTCCTCCTTAATTTATACTTTTAGTACCACTGATTTCGCGAAATATATTCCGTCAAAGTTGCCCACATTTGCATCTTGGTGGACTACGAATATATCTAGTAGCTGCACCCTACTTTCAGATGTTATATTGGTACTTCTTTTCCCAAACTTGTGAGTTTAATTCACAAATTTAATTCTATAAGTTTGTGATTATAGATCCTAAATTATTTTCAACAACCCTGTCAAAATGTACATTAATTGAACTACCATTCTCCTTTAAAAACGCACTGGGTTTACATTGGGATCTAACTTGGATTTGAGAAAAAATAGGTTTCTTATTGGAATATACTGTTGAAGAGGAATAAACCTGTCAACAAATGTTTTACTCATGAGAAATCGTCTAGTTCATTTTATCAGTATTCTCCTTTTATATTATTTTTTTATTTTAGTTGACATTATATTGTTCGGTTTACATATTAACTATGCAAATGTTTCATGGTCGTAATATATCTAACTTAAAATTATGCACATTACAATTATTAAAAAATATAGCGGGAGAGGAAGCAGGAAGAACCTCAGAGAAATATCATTCCAGGTTTGCGAATATTTTATAGAATGAGTGAAGTGGATATCCGTTATTAATTGTTGTTGGATAATTGGCGATTTTGCCCAGTTTATAGAAGAATGATGCTTGTATTTGAGGAAGGGTTGTGTAAAAATTGTATGCACGGTAGGCTATTTGGTTTTTTATTGTGTTTATATTCAAATTGTTATGCATTTGGTTGTTACTGTTGAAGCTAGGTGCTTTTGTGATTAATCTTAAGATTTTATTTTGGATCCTTTGCATTTTGTTTAGGGTTGTCTTGGCAGCATTGGTCCAGATGAGACAAGCATAAAACAGAGTCGGCCGGATTATTGATTTGTACAGTAATAGTATACTGGATGTGGAGAGGTGACTGTGTTGATTTAGTAAGGGTCGTAGTTGAATTAGTTTAGTTTTGGCTTGGTGAGTTTTTACCTCTATATGTTGCTTGCTTCCAGTTGAGTCCAGTATCAAAGTTTAAGCCCAAGTATTTAATTGTTTTATTTGTGGTTGTACAATTGATGGTGTCGTTATTTAAAAAGAGAATTATAAATTAAAAATCTCCTGTAAGGAGATGTTCCAACGGTGCGCCCTTCAATTAACTGATTAATTGTTAGTGATTCCAAGCGCGTCAACCGCTAAGGTTATTAGTCCCGTATATGTAGTGCATGTTCTTTTCCTCGGGAGGTAGCGATGGTTTTCCCCTGCTGGATGATGAGATCCAGCGCCTACATACAGTCGGCTAGTGGGATTTTCCGCAACCAGGTATCTCCCACCAGCGGGGTACCACTGGAGCCGGCACAATCTCTAAATTCCCAACCACTCTTTTGACATGTGTGGTAGTGTAGTGCATGTTAGTGTGTGTGTAAGTAAGGTGTCAGGATAGGACAAGGAAGAGGAAGGAAAGATAGCGCGCGTTCCGTGGCCCGTTCTTTAGGGTACTGCTCCAGCATTTGCCTGGTATTGATCGGAGTAACCACAGAAAACTACCGATAAAAGCAGCCGGTCTCCACAATTCTCCTCCAGACAGTAACTAAATTAGACTAACTAATGTCGAAAATCCTGCCACCATCGGAACTCAAATATAGGACCTACCAGCCAGAGAAACTGCAGTGACATCAGTTGATGCCCTGAGCCACCTTTCCCCCTGCTGCACTATTCAACACCACGGCCCACAGATTGTCTTTCTGCTCTGTCTCCCCTCCTTCAGCCACTCAAATATGCACTCTCACGCATACATTTCTCAGTAATAATCATTGAATTTTCTGTTACCACATATATGTGATATACGTTATCACATATATGTATATGCCTGAACAATAGAAATTCATGGCAAATGAACACATACATCACAGTGGAATTGATCATTAGTTTTACAATTTCAAAGCTCTTCCAGAACCTCAAAAAAATAATAAATTAACCCAAGACAGTCATGTTCTTCACTCTCTCAATTTCATCAGAAATTTTGTTTCTTTATCCGCTTCTTCCCTTACGCTTTTTGTCAATCCACCTGTTAGCTCAACCTCCCTCTTCCTTCTCAATTTTAACCATCACTTAACAGCGGTGTCAGCGTCTGGAAGTCAGCTACACTTCACCTTATTTCGTACCCGTCTCTCCTCTCCTGCCTTGCCAACCCCCGACTGCCCTTCTTTCACTGCGCTGCCACCTCGTCGCTCCTCTCCGCCTCGCTCTTATTCCACAACGTTGGCTCTCCGCCAAACACCTTCACCACCACTCTCTTCCCGCCATCATTTTCGCCACGCTCCCTCTTCACTACATTCCCTCCCCACTGAGCTACTCTCTACCACGCTCCCAACACTCGCTCTCCACGACGTACTCTCTCCACCTCACACCCTCCATTAACATTTGCTCTCTACCAACGCTCCACCCCATTGGCTTCCTCCAACCAATTTTCCCTCTCCACCACGCACACTCTTCACTACGCTTCCTCTCCACCTCTCTACCGTGCATCAATGATGTCAATGCAGTGCCTCTGACCGGAAGGTTCTAGGTTCGATTCCCGACGGTGGCAGAATTTTCGGCACTAGTTTTTCAGCTAGGTCGAATTCAGTCGCTCTCTGGGAGAAGATTCTAGCGGAACACGGACCGCGCACGATCTTTCCTTTCTCTTCCTTGTCCTATCTCCACCCTTTACAAATACACCTATCTCCACCACTTACAATAACATGCACTATACAACCACACATGCCAGAACACCGGTCGGGGGCATAGAACTTCTCCCGGCTGGAGCAGTGCCCCTCAAATGGGAGATACGTGGTTGAGGAAAACCTCACTTATCGACGGTAGGTCGGCGCCGGATCTCGCCATCCAGTGGGGGAATATCATCGCCACCTCCCGCAGAAAAAGCATGCACTAAATTTACGGAACTAATGACCTCAGTCGTTGGCGCGCCCGATATCACTAACAATCAATCAATCCACCAACGCACCCTCCCCACCACCTTACCTCTCCATCAGCTCCTTCCCTACCACGCCCTCTCCCAAGCCTCGCCTCTCTCTCGCTGCTCCGTCCGCCTCTTCCTGGCCACCCGGCTCTTTGTGAGCGACGCGGCGCGGGCGGCGGCGCTCGGCGGCGTCTGTGCGCCGTCCAAGGGCTGTTCGCCGCCGCCGTGCGATCGAGTTAGCCAAGTGCGACCGCGTAATGAGGTTGTCGGGCGGGCCCCGGCCGCTCCTGCGCCTTTTATGACGGCCCTCATAACTTTTTGCGCGCCAAATCTTGTTATTGTTAAATATCTGTTAGCTTACTTTCCCTCTAGTTAGAGCAATAAGCAGCTCTCTGCAGATACAAAAACAAGGATGCGCGTTATTTGGAACGACCTCGGACTACTTTATTTTCTCCACAGAGAGATTCTTACTGTCTGCAACTTGGGGGATCTTTTCATTCAGCGTCGAGTTTGGAAGGACCACCCAGTTCAAACGATGACGACGTATTTCAGTGCAAAATGTATAGAAAAACGGTACATTGTTTCCTGTCTGATGGATTTTTCATGTTCGTGAAGGTCCATCTCCAGAGGGAATATAATTAAAATTAGAACAAAGAATCAGAGATACTTAAAGAGTTCATTAAAAACTCTCTGGTCTTGATTCCGATCTTATTTGTGTTATGACTCACAAAAGAGTTGTAAAACGTATTGTAGAAAACTTTGAAAAATAACAATAAAAATGCAATGTATTCCAGCTACTAACGTCGGTAAATATTTTTGGGGATATTTGTATACTTCCGTAAATATTGAGGGATCACAACAAGATCCAACACTTCACAGCTAGATACGGAAATGCATAATATTTAATAATTAAATATTGAGAAGAATAAAAATTGAAATATTATGACAAAATGTATTTAAATGATCATATTTTGATAAGTGAGGCATTAGTTAAATATACGTTTTTGTAAGGAATCGTTACGTGAGAAGTTTGTAGTATATAACAATAAAACAAGCGACGAAACTTGAAATCAGGAGGGAAGATGTCTTGGAAACAGGTGTATGACCTGTTTAGAAAACAACTCGTATTACGTCCCCTATCACGCTTTGAAGCAAAGCAAATTTACATGAACATATATGAATGTCAATTTATGACAATCGATTCGTGCGGAAAAATGAATCCACGTTGAATATTAATTCACATGTTATCGGAAGGATTCGAAGATTTAAAATTTTAATTCTTTATTTTAGATCATTCAAATTGAGAATATTGAAACATGCCCGACGTTGACTGGTGCTAATTTGAAACAAGCCCCGTCTTTCTATTTAAAAACATGCCCCAGATGGAGCGACGTTTTGAAACATAATTATTACTGATAAATGTGATTTTGGCGCCAGGAAAAGGTTACACTTGAAACCTAATGATTCCTACGTAATTTAAGTATCTCTCATTGCAAAATTATTTTATGCTTGCTCAGTTAATTGGGGTTCGAAATTCATAATTGTTACTACTTACTCTGCAACCAATTATTCAATCTACCATCCATACGGAGTGGCGAGGAATCTGAAAATCTTATTAAAATGCTGGATTGCACGTAACGAACAATGATAATCAGGATTCTTTCCACTTAACAAATTAGAATTTTTTATATCAACAACGATTCTTTTGCAAGTTAAACAATTATTACAGTGATAATAAAAAAATGAATTAATCTTTGGTCATGACCAGATTCCCTATTTCCCTATTACAATAGTTATAAAACCTTGTTATTCATTCGTAGGTCTTCGCGCGCTCTTCACTTCTTCGTTTGATGGCGCCCCGTAGAACCTTCTCCATCGCCGCAGCAGAATCTTGCTTTTGAATAAAGTCCTCGCCTAATATCCGTGATCTGGTTCCAAATTATCCCGGAGATACTATTAAAATCCGTGACGTCCCTCACTTGCGTCTTGGGTGGACGTGTAGACACGTATTTACTTCCCACAAGAACGCTCTATCCTAATACAAGAAACGATAGTTAATTTTATACAACTGTCAATTACAGTCTTTCCTCGACCTGGTAAAATATATCAGGAGCCGACCCGCTCATGACCGCGTTGCTCGAGCGAATGAATGTTCTTCTAAAAACTCGGAAGTGTCCGAATTTTATAACTTTTGTCTCTCAAAACAATGCTTATTCCGCCTCTGCTCTGTCATTTCAACGTAACAAAAATAATCCTTAACGCTGGTTGTTTATTTGTCACTTAGCAACTCCCTCGGGATCGTCTATTGACATCCCTATATTCTATGTCATATAAAATGACATTTCCATAATAAAAATGGTTCGTCATTTTGGTATATCACAATATCCTCTATAAGATTTTATGTATTGTACTTTTGAAAGATTCTACAGGGTCCAGTTATTGAACGAAACATCCTTATTTCAGTGACGAAGTTAAATAAGCTGTATATTACTTCGCAAATGTCAATATTTTATCGGCATGATGTATTGTAGCAATATATACGATGCTTTATGAAGTGCCGGGTGCGCGGTGTGCCGTGTGAAGCGGGGTCGCGCGTAGGCGGTGTGGCTCGTGCGCTGTTTGCCGCATGGAGCTGTATGGCGCGTGGGCGGTGTGCCGCGTGGGCGATGTGTCGCGTGGGGGTGGGCGGTGGGCGGTGGGCGTGTGGGCAGTGGGCGGTGTGGTGCGTGGGCGGTGTGGCGCGTGGGCGGTGTGGCGCGTGGGCGGTGTGGCGCGTGGGCGGTGTGGCGCGTGGGCGGTGCGGCGCGTGGGCGGTGTGGCGCGTGGGCGGTGTGTCGCGTGGGCGGTGTGTCGCGTGGGCGGTGTGGCACGTGGGCGGTGTGTCGCGTGGGCGGTGTGGCACTGGGCGGTGTGGCGGTGCGGTGTGGTGCGTGGGCTGTGTGGCGCGTGGGCGGTGTGGCGCGTGGGCTGAGTGGCGCGTGGGCGGTGTGGCGCGTGGACGGTGTGGCGCGTGGGCGGTGTGGCGCGTGGGCGGTGGGGTGCGTGGGCGGTGTGGCACGTGGGCGGTTTTCGCGTGGACGGTGTGGCGCGTGGGCGGTGTGGTGCGTGGGCGGTGCGGGGCGTGGACGAGTGGCGCGGGGGGTGGCGGGGCGAGGGTGGGTTGCTGAGGGTGCACGTGACGGCATGCGGCTGTGCCGACAAAAGCCGCTATCTTCGCCTGAGCGTTGATGAGACTCGTCCGCTGCACCTGCTGTCATCGAGAGCTTCTATGCAGCGACTTCTTTGAGGTCGCTCCGCTCTCACAGCTCTCTCTCCGCTTCAACAAGCGCTCGACAGCGCCGTCAAGCCGTGGATGTGCAGTGCACCCAGTGCGAACGCGACGCATGGCTTTTGTAAAGGATCCTATTGCGTTCGCTTCCAAAAAAAGTGTTTGATAAACCTTTAGGACATTTTTACATTCTTTTTCATCTCATGACTGTACATTTGAATAAAGCATGCAGCCCCCTTTGTTGTAAATCAAAATATACATTTTCGTGACCTGAATTGCTTTGGAGTTGTAATCTTAATGTTTATTAAGCACTATTTACACATATTGAGATTAATTTAAAATATGAATATCGACTAATCATGTCAAGGTAAAAACATTTACCAATTTCAACTAACACGTAGTTACAAGATTGAAATTTGTATGGTGTGTGACACAGACGGTTTATCAGGAGATTTCATATTCAGGAGAAATATTCAATAAGAATTTATGAACAATACGATAGGACAAACAATCCAATCCAATGGAGTTCACAAAGTCAAGGAAACATACATACCTAATAAATAAAAACAATGCAATCAGAAAACTTGAATCATAAATCCCATACACTGGTATCATTATAACAGCCAAGTCGAAAATGAGCGGTTTCATGATATAAGTGCCTGAAAGGCGATATAGTATTATTAGGACACATTGATGATGTAAGAATGGCAAAAGAAGTGCGTGATTCAACGAGAAACCAAGGATTATATACGCCTAACGTGAGATAGGAAGAAATAAACATACCCATTAAAAAACAAAGAATATACTAAGTAAACAAACACAAACGGAAACACGAAAAAATCAGTCAATGAATCAATCTCACACACAGTTTTAAAAATCAATTGTACGTATCAGGGCACGCTCCTCCTTCTCATGCACTAACGAACTGTGTTCGGTCAGTCTTTGATCCAAGTATTGAAGAACCTCGTATACAAAGAATGATAGTGCGCCTGATTAGAGTTTCAAGAGTTATGAGAATTTCAGATATTTATTCTGGCCCCTGAATGGATGGGTGACAATAAAACGAATTCAAATATGAGCCACTCCACGTCAAATCGCCCAAGATTTGATACGGCTTTTCTAAATGTAAGATATTATTTAATTGAATCTGAACATCAAAAAAGAGACACGTATTTCTTTATTTACCTGAAAATAGATTATTTGTGTAATTACGCGAGTATTACAGTTTAGAATTTATGCGTACTTCACAAAATATGATTGATGTGTACTTAACATAAAAAGTCCTGATTTGTTTCATATATTACTTTAAAAGGTCTATTTTATTCCTTTGTAAATTACTTTATCAAGCAATATTTCATTAACAAAATTTTAAAAATGTTTTAAAAAATGAAACTTTTTGTATGAACTTGCCCTGATAAAAATTTGAAAAAAATATAGCCGTTTGTCTTATTCAATTTTCTACAAAACACAACAAGAAAACAAGTAGGCACTGAACACGTACAGATCAAAAAATCTATTGTAAGTATGCGGACGCGCCCTTCTTTCCCCTGCCCTAAAGGTTTGTGTTTGATCATTCTTTGATAGTGCCAAAGAAAATTAAAAGAAATGACCTCTGCCTGATTAAGGTTTCAAAAAATATTAGTAACTCGTATGTTCACTTTGTCCCCAGAAGGGATGGGTGTCAGTAAAATGAATTCTACTACTGCTTTTCCTCGTGTCAGCGAAACGAATTTTACTGCTGAGTCCCTTTGCGTCGTAGGGATGGTGTGCCCTCCCGACACCTTGCTCGTGAAATACAACAGACCACTTGTCAAGGGACTTGAGTAAAATTTTCTGAACATCAGTCGCAATACGTATCGTATAAAAAGAAGAGTGCTAGTCTTTGTTCTGTGAATCGCGTGTGTACTGTGCAACATGAGTGGCGATCACCGTATGAGATACTACAGATGTTTTTCAATCAATTTAATCTTTTTGATCACGATTTTAAGAAAAGAAAATATCCAAATTACGTAACCCTAAGTCTTCAGTTTTCTAGTAAACCACGTACACCATCTGGTAATCTTAAAAGCACTAGTAAACCACGATTTACTAGTGAAACCGGATTTAGAGGTGTCATTAGATTGACGAATTTGAATTTCATGTCGGAAAAAAGGGAGCCGAGTTCCAAACCTGCTTTTTGTTAGTGAAGGGAGCCAGTAGCTCCCGTGGCATTAATGAAAGTAGCGGAATGTCCAGTGAAAAGAGTGGAAATCAAAGAAATCACCTGTCAAGAAAAGAAAATTGCAACCAAAACTGTATCCCCGTGAGAAGTTTCAGATTCAAACGGCTATTGCAGATATTTTTTTTCACATTGAAGATCCTTCGACGCCAATTGAGAAATCAGACAATAAATATATTATTAAGAAACTTATCTATTACTTTCACTCAACAGATCACAAGACTAAAAATTCAAATTTTGGCAATTTTTGAAAGTTGGAAATACAGTAAAATTAAACTACATTTCGCAGCAACCGAATACATGATAAAAGTGGCTACACAAACGGATGAAAAAATGGAATTTTGTCTACACTTGAAAGTAAATTCGGTAAGGCATTAGAACTGTGCTTTGTGACGAAAGTTCAGGAAATCTAAGGTAAGCGAGAACATTTATTTGAAGTGAGTTTTGAATGGAAATTTCAAAATGTCAGTCAAAACGTAAGTCAAGAATCCGTGATTTAATAACCAAATACAATCGTGAACCACCTCAACAAGTACTTAAGTTACTGCTTCATCCAAAGAAATCGACGGCCAGTAACGCAAGAAACGTGTCTGTGGTAGCAATATATACTGCACGCTGGTTCGTAAAAAAATATATTTTGTAAAGATGCTAAGATCCCACTATGATTTTTTATGGAGTTGTCAACCATACTCTAGTGCATTTATTACCAAGTTTTAAAATATTAGCTCATCGAGTTTACAAAAATATTCAGTATTCAAAATTTAAATTTTTAAAAAATTGAAAATTCAGGAAATTAAATATTTTACAAAATCTCAAAAATGAAACATATTTTTAAGTTTCGAATGAAATTTGAATGGAGTTTCTATAATTAGTTTATTAAAATATGCCATATTTTTAATTTAGTGGTGCGCGTCATTTTTAACAAATTTCATTATGCAATATTTCCGAAAATAATAAAGTTAGAAAAACATAAAAAAACGTGTTAACTTATTTCTTCCTTATAGTAAATAGAAAAAATTAGAATATAATTAAAAATATGAAGGTCAAATTTTGGTATTTTTTGTGGGATTTGACTAGCTGGGAAAGGGCTGCGGCTACATCAGCTTTTATCAACAGGTAGGGTCCCGGCATGGAGAACTATAGAGAAAGGAAACGGTGAGGGAGAGGGGGAAACCCCCTCCCAAGACTTGAGATACGGATGGCAGAGTGGATGGTGCCAGGCGGGGCGAGGGGTAGACTTTGAGGCTGGCCCACGAGGCGGAAAACAGCGTTTAAATACCACAAGTTGTTGATTTTACATACAAGAATTTCCCAACTCTTTTAGTTAAAGAAAGGAGAAAGAAAAGAAAATAATTAACACACATTCGAAAATAAAATATCATATTACGTAAGGCTCCGGGATCCCTTTCACAATTGTCAAGGGGCACGGCTCTTCTGGCTCGGTGTGCTCGCACGCTTCTGCCAATGACTTTCAACTTGTGGGCGATCTCTCCCCGCCCGGCGGCTCCCGCGAGCGCCTCGCGCACCGCAAACAGCGGAGACGAAGGCGGGCGACGCGACGCGCGTGTCTGCGGGGGTTCCCCGTAGGAACAGCCGGGGGGCGGCAGCAGGGGCAAATGGCCTCAGGGAGAGCCGGAGCTAGACGATTTTGGGCCCGTGGCAATGCTGAAACGAAGCCCCCCTCGACCCGCCGAAAAAATTAAAAATGTGAAAGTTGTAACAAGGAACTATGTAAGTTACTTAATTCAACAAGTAAAAAAAATACAATGTTTTGTATTGTACTTGCTTTGTGTTTAATAAAATTACTTTTTAAATACAGGAAATAACGAATATGAATTTCACTAAAACCAACTATTTTAATATTAACGTCATTTGATGCAATTGATAGAATCCTTCCTTACAAGTAATGACTGTAATTAACTATTTAAGGCAAAAAAATACTGTAAGGTAAGGTAAAGTATAAAGTAAATTTTTAAATGAAATATCAGTCAGCGACTTATGAAATTATCATAATGATTTTCTCGAGTTCTAATTTCTTTTTTAACTTTTTACTATTTTTCCATTAGTCGCATCATCAGGCCCCTTGACTTACCGGGCCCTGGACAATCGCCCGATCTGTCCATGCCTAGTGCCGGCACTGACCTCAGGCTCCGACTTCATTGGGCTCCGATTTTTTTTCATTCGAAGGAAATGATAAATATATTTATCTACTAAACGACTTAAGTTATTTCATATAGAAATTAATTCTGTTTATGAATTGGAGGAGGAGCGAATTTTTTTTTTTTTTTTTTTGAAATGACGGGCCTCCTTGGATCAAGTGCCCCAGGTGCCCCTGGTTTACTCTGGGTGCCCCTAGTTCCCCGGAACGCAGTCTGCACAGTCGGCCAGTTCAGAGAACGATCAATAACTGAACTGACTGCGCCACCAGCTCGCAACCCGATCTAAGGATGATGAGCTCAGGGAGGCGGGGGTGGGGTGGGGGGCACAAAGCGCACTCCACTGCCTAAAACAATAGAAGAAATTTGTGTATTTCTGCACTAGCAGGGTAATTAGTTTCAAAACGTAACAAAATCATGAGAGACACACATGTTCTTTCATTTCACGCTGTCGCAATAATTAAATCACAATAAGCCAATGAATATGTGAACAAATTAGGAAGACTTATTTATTTATCTTTATTTATATTCTAATACACTTTTTTTCAATTTATGAATCTGTTCTGTAAATTAGTGGACTCTTTTGAGAGTAGAATGCTAAAAGTTCTTTGGAAACAATACTGAATATCTGCAAATAAAGTAAACGCTGTTAAAATTGTCTCAAGGCTATTTGCATTTCTTTGGCAAGCTCAAGTTGATAATAGAGTAAATTACAATTATATTTTGTTTTTCTCGGTGTCTACACATAATTTTCTTAACTTCTGAAAAGAACACGAATAACAAATGCTATTGAAGTAATTATTTCACACTAAATAGTCTCATAAACAGTAACTTCAAATAAAAAGAACTTTATAACTTTAAATATTCCTATATAATTACCATATTACAAAGATTATTTTAAGAAATAATGTTTTCTTTTTAATAATTGTTATTTTCTTCTTTATCAGTAAGCAAGGAAAGTTCATTTTAAGTTTAAATGTTTCAGAAAAATTAAATAAACTATACCGTTTTCTAAATAATTATTTCTCTTTGAGAACTTCCCCGCTCCCACAAAACACATTTCCCGCGATTTCCGTGAGCCAGGGACGTATTTCCAGCTACGCCCGCGCCATCTAGGAACAATGCGCTGAACTCGCAGGCGGAACCCGCTCTTATGCGCAGGACCTAATGACGCTGTAGTTTTACATCCGCCGTTGTTTCCCGGCGCGGCGTGAACGTCGCGTTTGGGGTTTGCGATAAGGCAGGCTTCGTTTACTCGCGCAATTGCGCTCGTAGACTTGCAGCTCCTTTTTGTGCGATTTTTTTTCTCGCTCTTGCACTCGAATGAGAACTAAAACTCTGGCGTAAACATATCTCCACATTCGCAGCGGGCGAGGGCGCGAGATAAAAGCCACGATCCTAAAAGACCCTAAACCTTTTCCCACTTTTTTCTTCTGTTTTTATGTATCTGAATCTGACTTTTATGAAGACCTTTCATGAAATGCTAAAAACTAGTGTGTGTTTATACTCATAGAGAGAAAACGAACGTTTCGGCATTTAATTGTGTTGATTTTGTAGAATACGAAATCTCGAATGCTTTTTTAATTATCTTTTTCAGTTTTTTGCTAGTAAAAATGTATTTTCAAAATAATATTTCTTCAATTAACCTAAAAAAATTCACAATTTTTAGATGTAACCCTTTTCTTGTGCATCAATGATAAAGCAGGGACAGTATTATTGCTGCGTAGTTTTCTTCTATTTTTCCCAGTTCTCAATCGTTTATTCGAAATTAAACATCCCAAATATCGTCAGAAATGATTACTTATATCATCTATTACATATTAATTTGAAATAGGTTCTGCAATGGTTGTGTATTCGCCGAATACAAGAATCACCTTGCAAGAGGACGTGAGATATTGTAATATAAGAAGTCAAGTTGACCTGTTTGAAAGCCCTAATTAGATATTGTAGATGCGCCGCTTAGTAAACAATATTAAAAGCATACCTTATCTATCGAAATGTAGGGGAAGTGTTCCTTACCAATTTTCCAGGATCGGCTGATCCGGATATAAATTGATGGCGCTGCAGAGTGACCAGATGGTTTTAGGATTCGAGTCCCGACGATGACAGGATTTTCGACGCTAGAGAGCGAAGTCGAATTCAGTCGTTGTCGGAGGAAAATTCTAGCGATCGGCTGCTCCAACAGGTAGTTTTCCGTGGTTTCGTCGATCAATACCAGGAAAATGCCGGGGCAGTACCCTAATAAATAGGCCACGGACTGCACGCCATCTTTCCTTCCACTTCCTTAAACTATTCTATTCCTTTACACACACTCACCCTCATAGTCACTACTCTTCCCTACTACACACGTCGGAAAACAGTAAGAATCTCAAAGCTAGTCCCGGCTGGGGTGGTGCCCCGCTGGAGGGAGATATTTGCATAGTGAAAATCCCGCAAGCCGACACGTAGGTCGGCGCTGGATCTCACCATTTAGCAGCCAAAGAACACCACCACGTCTCATGGTATAAACATGTATTTACTTACAGGGCTAATCACCACAGTAGTTGACGCGCCCGCAAAATATTAAATGCAATCAAGTGTCCTGGAGTAGCTCTTTAGCCACAAAACGGGCAGCTAAAGCCACGCCATTAGGACTTTATTGCACACCGGCTGCCAATTACGCATATTTTCACGTGGTTCTCCAACAACAAGATTGAAACGTCAGGTATGTATTAAGCTTTCCATCGGAAGAGGCCGAGTCTTAAGTTAACAAGCATACGCTAAAAATATTCAAAACGAAATTAGCCTAAATTTAAATTTATATTTTGATGAATTACAGGCTTTGATGGTATAGTGGTTATACCGGGCTACTGATCTCAAGTTTTCAAGTACAAATCCGGTCAATGTCGGGGGATTTTTGAGGTGCCAAGAATAGACGGCATGAATGCGGACTCTTGTCGGCATGGAAACAGATCCGAGGAAAGGAAGTTGGCCGATTCTGGCAAAATTAAATCCTCCAGTATTTTAGCACCAATGACAGTTTCGATTTGAATTACTTGCGGATTTTATTTACTTGCGGATATAATTGCGGATTTTATGCCTTGGCACAGTGGTGCATTTTGGCGATTTCCTGGCCAAAACTCATGAGAGCTATAGTATGTTTCCTACAAAGGCTAAAATTATTTTGGATTATCTTTACAATATAAGGGAGCTGCGAACATAATACCATAATAATGCACTGCTTAATTCTGTGAAATATAAATATTTATTTTTCTGAAGAAACTTGGTTAAATTTTATCAATTCACAAAATGACTTTAGAAAACCGTAGGGATTACTTACATATTAATTGATAACATTTGGCATAAAGAAGCATGGTATTAATGCCATCTCATGCCGTCTGCCAGAGAAAATTCATATACAGTGTCCGAAGAACCGGAAAGGAAGAGCAAATTTTCACAAGGCCACATTTCTCCCTTCGGTGATATCGGGCTCAGGCAAGTGAGACAATGCATATTTGTTGAACAATTTTAACTTTCAAACTCTTCTGTTTGAGAATGCATCATGCAGTAGCCGATCAGATTGTTGAACATCATGGTCATAATTCAATTCGACGCGACGTAAATGAAATACTAGTTTAACTTAAGTCGTATTTTTGTGATAATCCTTTGAATGTAGTAGCGGAATAGTAAGAATTCCATTATGCATTTTGCATAAACTATTGGTGAAAATTACTCATCGCTTTGCAACTCTTTCCAACAGCACTTCAAAATAAATACCAAAAAGTATATGTATCTTTGTACAAATGAATGTGAATAAACTTATTATTTTATTAAAGAAAATTATTTAAACTATAATAAGCCAGAATATATTGGTTAATCGGATGTTATGTGAAGAGTGGAGAATATATTTTTAAAGAATATTTCCAACAAAATGGAAGAGATTAAGCTAAAGGAATAACTTAATTTTTGCTTTACAAATCGTTAATTGTAAACAAAAATATTCTTTTATGGAAGACGTAACAGACGAAAGTGATGTAAACACATTAGCGTATTTTTAATTATGAAAAATAAATTCTACAGCAACGAGCAAGGGAACGGCGTGAAAAATCCATCAATACCTCTAAATGCTCCCAATGAACCTTTCAAGAAGGTTGACAGAGCAGAGTGATTGATATGATTCGGATTGCTCCTAATGGGGGAGTGCCATCGCTCGGCTGCTTGTTAGCTGGAATTGCCCCAATGGCGAACGCGGGTGGCGCGCCCGTCCTCGTCCTCCGCTGTGTGCCCACCTGTCGCGCCCGCGTTCCTTTGTGAAACTGGAGGCGTGGGTGGGGGCGGTAATGAGGCATCCATCACGGCCTCTGTGCTGCAAGGCAGGTGGGCGTGGCGTGGCGCCGGGCGAGGGTCAGGAGAGTGAAGCCCAGTGGGGACGGACACCCGCGCCGCTCGCCTCTCGGTAAGTCCTTCGCGGAGCGGTGTTCTTCCAGCAGTGGCGGATGGTGGGTTTAAAACTTGGGTAGGCTCAGACAAATGTAAGCTCGGCATCATATTGTGAAGTTGAGAGCCGATGACTTTTGTTTAGCTGGTAAACTGTTATTGGCGACATTACAAATTAGAGAATTATATTTAATATTCTTCTTATAGGATTTGTTCTCCGCGAAAACGGCACTTCCAAAAAAGATTTTATTGTGTCCTCTGAAACACTGAGCCTACCCCACAACCACCATCGCAACCACAGAACACCCACTGTCTATGCCCGCAACACGTCTTCACAGGAGGAAGCGCCGGGAGCGGTAGCTCAGTACATCAAATGATGTCAATGCAGCGCCTCTGACCGCGAGGTCCTAGGTTCTAGCCCTGACGGCAGCAGGATTTTCGACACTAGCTTTTCAGCTATGTCGAATTCAGTCGCTGTCTGGAGGAGAATTCTAGCGGCCGGCTGCTCTGATCGGTAGTTTTCCGTGGTTTCTCCGATCAACACCATGCGAATGCCGGAACAGTACCCTACCAAACGGGCCACGGACCGCGCGCGATGTCCTTCCTCTTCCTTGTCCTATCGTCTCCCCTTACATACACTCTTACACTAACATGCACAACACTACCACATATTCCGGGAGACCGGTCGGGAGCTTAGAGCTTGTCCTGGCTGGGACGGTGCCCCGCTGGTGGGAGAGTCCTGGTTAGCGGGAAACCCCACTAGCCGACGGTAGGTCGGCGCCGGATCTCGCCATCCAGCGGGGGAAGATCACCGCCATCTCTCGAGAAAAAAACAAGCACCACACTAACGGGACTAATGACCAAAGAAGTTGACGTGCCCGGAAACACGAAAAAAATCAAATCAAACAGGAGGAAGCCAGACGCGCGAGAGCCTCCGTTCCAAACGAATCGCAAAGCTGGACAAAACGAAACTACTCTTTTCTTATTGGTTGAGGGACGTTATCATGACAATAGGGTAGGCGCGCGTCAGCTTGGGCCTGCCAGTATCCTGCAGGCACAAGCAATGCTATACTTGGTGGTGCTACGCATGTGTAACGCATAGAACTGCTTGGCTCCATCTTGAACAATATCGCTATGTTTGCAGAAAGAGAAACGACCTCTTTTAAATGTTTACTCGCCAGTCTTAAACATTTGTTAATTACAAACAAACATACTTCTAATAATTTTTAAGTTCAAAAATATATATATATATTTTTTTGTGTTGTTTATCAATTTTGTGAGGAGATCTGGCCTCCCTTGCCTCCCCTGAAAATCCGCTACTGTCTTCCAGTAATGCTGGAGCTCTCTATAACCTTAACCCTAAAAAATAATTGATTGTGTTATTCCTCTTATTCTCAAAATGTGCATTCCGGCTGTTCTTGAGAAGTGTACGTACTTTTTTTTTAAAAAAACATTTTGTGTGGTTTTTTGTTCTGCATTTTACAACTGCCAGCAATTGCTATCATAGAAAAGCACAAAAAATTATTATATTTTCCAAAACATGAGATTTAGTGCATTGCGCTCTATCCATAAAAAATTAATATAAAAATTAAGCTGTTTCATAAAAAATCTTGTTTACGTGTTTGTGGAAAACTGAAGATTTGACTTAAACGTTTGCACCGTCGCTATCGTACCCCACAGTTCCTCAGATATTCGCTCTATAAAGAGCGGTAACCGTGAATCTGAGCCACTTTTACTTGGACAACCTAGTACCATCGTATTCGAAAACCTATATTTTGACATATAATTTAATGAAATAACTGATGAGGGTGAATAAAAAAACCCAACAACACTGGTGTTCATACCAAATATGGTAGGGCCAAGCAAAATCGAGGCAACCTATTTATTTTTTTACCTGTGAGTTATAGTATCGATTGGTATGAATTGAATAGACAACTAAGTTGAATAACCCTAAAATAATACAGCTATTTTTCATTAAGTGTAGTCTATCCGGATATGATTAGACCACCTGAGCGCGAGTGGTTAGTTAATGTATTATTTTTTATAAGAAATACCCCTCATCCAAACAAGACATGAGGGTAGGGCGATTGATTGATTGATTAAATCGTATTTCCACTGCTATGATCATTAGTTCTGTAAACGTAGTGCATGTTTTTTTCACGGGATGTGGCGGTGAAGTTCCCCCGCTGGGAAGCGACATCCGGCACCGACCTGCCTGTCGGCTTGGGGGATTTTCCCTATTCAGGTATCTTCCACCAGCGGGAGACCGCCCAAGCCGGGACAAGCACTAAGCTTCCCTTAGTACGAAGGCAGATGGAGCTAACCCGGATCTGAGAGCGAAAGCGTCGTGCCGAGCAACGCCGAACGAGTGACCGCAAACACTGCGCAACGCGCTGCCAGGAACGCCGCCGTATGGTCTGTGGGTGTGGACTGCGCCTCGCCGCACGTGCGGTGCGGCGTCCTGCCCCTGAGGCAGCGGCACTACCCAGCGCCTGCCACTCGACTCGACTCGGGCGACAGCTGACGAGCGCGCTTCCCCTTCCGCCGACGCCCGCTTCCGCTTCCTACCCACTCTAGATAAGGATTCCTCCAATTGCTCCCGAAGAGACACTATCGAATTTCGTCACGACTATCAGATAGCAAAATAGGACGAGTTTCATACTCAGACCGGGAGCGGTAGCTCAGTGCATCAACTGATGTCATTGCAGTGCCTCTGACCGGGAGGTCCTAGGTTCGAGTCCTGACGGCGGCAGGATTTTCGATGCTAGCATTTCAGCTAGGTCGAATTCAGTCGCTGTCTGGACGAGAATTCTAGCGGAAGGCTGCTCTGATCGGTAGTTTTCCGTGGTTCCTCCGATCAGCACCAGGTGAATGCCGGAGCAGTACCCTACCAAACGGGCCACGGACCGCGCGCGATCTGTCCTTCCTCTTCCTTGTCCTATCCTCTCCCCTTACATGCACACTTACACTAACATGCACTACACCACCACATATTCCGGGAGACCGGTCGGGAGCTTAGAGCTTGTCCCGGCTGGGGCGGTGCCCCGTTGGTGCGAGAGTCCTGGTTAGGGGGAATCCCCACTAGCCGACGGTAGGTCGGTGCCGGATTTCGCCATCCAGCGGGGGAAGATCACCACCATCTCCCGAGAAAAATCATGCACTACACTTACGAGACTAATGACCGAAGCTGTTAACGCGCTCGGAAACACGAAAAAATCAATCATTCATACACAGAGCCTTGAGGGCGAGAGGGAACTTCTCTTCCCGAAAGTCGATACATTTTCAAATTAAAACGTCCTTTTATAGTTAAAATAATAATAATAATAATAATAATAGATAATTATATACAAAATAAATAATTATATACGAAATATTGAACACAATTATATAATCCATTCACATTGAATTAACCTGTTTATGTTTTGATTTACTGAAACGTTTTCCCTCGATTTTTAATACAGATGTAAACGTTTATAATATTTATTTGCTCTCGACTTCCATTGAAGCGTTTCATATTATTTAATTTCACACGTACATTTAGTATTCGTGCTTATGTTTACGGCACGATATTAACCATTCGCTATTATGTTTGTTAAGTTATGTTTCTAACAACGTTCAGGGATGAGCGGTAATACGGCTTATATCCCAGTTACAGTTATTGCAAATATTTATTTTAATATTCTTCAATGAATGTTTTGCTTGACTGATTCTGATAGTTACATTTACTGCATGGATTGGTATATGGTTCATGCGAATCTAATTTGTTGTGAACATTTATTTCCGCGATGGATTGCGGGATTGGATTCATTGAAAAACTCAGCAACTTACTAACAATATTAACAATTTTTGTCATAAAATGAAAATTAACTTGATATTTAACATCTGTCGTTCGTCACCTTTTCAAATACAGATGTTTCTCATATGTTTTCTCTTAATGTTGGCAATTTAAACCCGGAATTGACTTCAGCTTTAAGTTTGACTTCAACTTTAAGAAATGTTTTTCTCGTTATTTGTTTTTGTTTATTAATGCATGAATTTACTTAAATATGTTTCAATATCAGAAATTTAATGTTTCTTAGCACCTCGATCTTATTCAAGTCTAGAAATTTTAATATCAACATTAGCGTCCACGTTTGAACATAGCAAAAGGTCCACCATATCATCTTTTTACATATAGTTGGCAGGGTGTCGTACAAAGTTCATAAATTTAAAAATATTCATGAGATATATGGAATATCTCATTACTAGTGCTGGAAAGCTCATGCAAGTCTTTTGTTAATGGTCTTATTTTTCTGAAACTTCAAATATGTCTGTTTCATGACAAAATATTGAAAATAAGATAAGAAACGTTTTGAATATAATGCATATTTTTCATATTTAGAGCTTTCTGGCATATATACGAATGTTTTTGCATATTTTTGACTTTTTGCCTAAAATAACGCAAACATATTAATATCCACGTAAATAAATTTATTATCAGGCAACCCATAAATTTTTTTGTTGCTGCAAAATGGTTAGTATAATGGCTTTAAGACTACTGATGGTCAACGCCGTCAAAATATCCGTTGTCATCGGTTTATCACCAAGATTTGACATCTCACATTCTTTCAACATCCTCAGATTGACCTTGCGTGGTAAGATATTCTCTTTCGTAACCCTTCATCCACAGAAAGCGAGTCGCGTCTTCACATTTAATGGCCAAATGGTGAGAAGATGGAGAGATTAGAGGGTGCTCACCATGATCACTGATGCTGCTCCATACATGTTTAAAGGGTTCCAATTAAAAACCCTGTTTCCTAATATGGTGCATGTGACATGCTGTGGACACGCATGCACATGGGGGAAGCAATCTAGAACTTCATACGTTACAGACAGTCAGTAAACTCTTGGAAAGAAAGAATTTCCTCTTCCAGATAATGCAATGAGCACAAAATGTAAGTCCGTACCCATAACATTATGTAATGTGGACAAAACATTTTCTACGTACAAAAGTATATTGTCTGATAGGAGACACTCCCTAATAACAGATAACTTGAATAAAACTCTTGTGACTTTCTAACCTCTTAATGCAACATGAAATGCGCAGAAATCGGCACTAATCTGTTTTTAATTTGCATACTTATTTAAAGGATGAATACTTGCATAAACTTTTTTTTTATTTTTTTATTAATTTGTTGCGTCGTTGTTGACGCAACATGTCTCTAAACCCTTGTTGGGCGTTGAGGGCTTTTGTTGGAGTAATCCTCCGTTACCAAGTAACTACTATCATTATTATACTGTTGTTGTGTAATTGCTAATTATTGTTTTTCAAGTTTCGTCACGTCGCAGTAAGTCAGTGCCTTTTATCCCTTCGACTAGGGGCTCGACGCCGTTAGATCCTGGGGTTCCTTGCCGGTCACCCAACCACGAACCCGCGAGACTCGAATTCGCTTAACCTCCGTGAAGTCACGGAGCGTGGTAAACGAATTCGGCTAGCGCCGCCGGCTTTCCATCTCTGAAGCAGTGGTAGTAGTAAACCTGTACTACTGCGTAGGTGCAAACGGGAATCCAAGCAAGAAGTACAGGCTGATGACTTCCATTATTGGCAGTAACTACTTGGATGTCTGCAGAATAGCGGCAGAAACGTTGGCACCGGTGCCTAGGACGCTGCGTTACTCGGGCAGCCAAGTGGTCACTGAATGGTCACGGAAACGAACGCTCTTTTCCGTGTTGGACATTTGCAACAGTCGAAACGGAAATATCGTAGCTAAGCTATTGTGACAGCTTTTGTATTAGGATACACAATACCGGCAGCGTATAAGCTACTCTGACAGCTCTCTCGCCACGTGCTGTGGTACGTCATGAGACATGCTCTGAAGCAATCACCTTGCGAGGGTTTGTTTACTATCTCCAGCCAGGGTTCAGCGTTGTCACTCATCTGACTCACGCGAAGACACGGAGGCGATAAGGTTCGGCTGTGGCAAAAGTTGTGAGCAAGATATCAAGAACCATCAACAAAATCCAAATATTCCAAAATAGGTTCCTCAGAACTGCAGTTAACGCACCTTGGTTTATAAGCAACACTAACCTTCACAAAGACCTAGCCATAGAGCACGTCCTAACATACATCATTAAACATTCCGCATCATTCTTCCAAAATCTACCCTCAGTTACCGGTGCTTCCCACTACAACATAAGTAAAGAGCATCCTGTAGAAACTCGTCTCCGCAACCGACTCCCCTTCCACATCTTCCTCCGGAAACTGGCTGATATAAGATAATGAAATAAATAGTCCTCCCATAAGAAGTCAACATATGTATTCCTCCACTTTATTATTCGCACTACTTCAATATATGTTTAATGGGAGGTGGCCGTAGCCACCCCCTTCGCATATTTTCGTCTGAAAATGCTCGCTCCGAACAACTGAAAAGCCATATGGCTGAGCGTTGTATAATCAGCTCACTCTATTAAATAAATAAATAATAATAAAAAAGGTATCAAGACGCGTCATTCCGTCAGTAAGTGCATGTACATTATTTTACAACACTTTGCCAGATGACATTAAACGATTAAATTCAATAGAAAAGTTTAAATCCCACGTGAAATCGTTTCTGCTGCATAACTGTTTCTATACAATTAGAGACTATACTGAGCATCACAAGAAAAGTAACATTAATTTTAACAATGATACATAATGCATTATTTACCATTTGGACTGTATAAATGAGTATAAACAACCTGTAACAACTATTGTACTACAGCTTCCGGGTCAATGACCCCCATCTCGATCAGGTTTTTCGTCCAGTTTCCCTGATCCATTGAGCGAATGCTGAGATGGCCCCTTGTTTTGCTTCTGGACATAAATGTAACTTCATTTTCTGTGCACGTCTTCTAGAATTCAGTGGGAAATAAAATTATTCAAATTATCGTTTCCATGTTGTCGCGGCAGGAAGTAATAAGAGCCAAAATTTAATTTATTGCTTTGAAAATAGATTTTATTACATGGGAGTTTTTTTGTTGTTTATTTTCTCCCTTTCAAAATTCAAAATTTATTGCTTGTTTATCCTTGAAAATAGATTTTATTACTTGGGAGTTTTTTTTTCTCCCTTTCAAAAATTCAAAATTTTAGTTGTATATGACTTAGTGTAGGGATCACAGAATTTTGAAAATGTGCACACAATTCACTTTTCCTCATAGCACGTCATATGCAGTTTTTAACTGTTTTTTGACGTAAAATAAATAAATAAATAAATAAGTGTTAATGTTTTACGATTTCAATTATCTGATGTAGGTGGTGCCACGTGCGTAGTAGTGGGTTGGCAACAGTGCATTAAACAGTCAGAGACGCTTGTACGCTGCCGGTATTGTAGTGTCTGGTCGGTGTTTCTTAATAGGGAGATTTTCTTCAGAAAAGAGTGGCGGGCGAAGGCATATGGATTACATGTCTTCGGCTAACAGTCTCTCAATGGACGCCAATCAACTGCATAGAGAGGAGGATATTTAATAAATCACGCTGCTACCTTGATTGGATAATTATGATTTCATTTTAGTTCTTCATTCTCTCTATTCCCTTTTAAGAAATTTGTTGTGTTCTATTAATACAGATTGTTTAAGAAAACAAAAAGTTTTAATAGAAATTTCTGATTTTTGTTTGTGATACATGCTTTCGGTGTATTTCCATCACCTTTCATACACCTGGAATTTATAGGTCTCGTCGTGTGTGTGCGTTTTCTACTATGTGCGCTTTTCTGTAGTCGTGTTTCAGTAATCTATATTCCAGTGTTTCACTTCTAAAAACTGACATTTTGTACTATGCTTTTATTTAGTTTTATTGTATTATATGTAACGAGAACTGATGATTTATACAAACCTTGAAATTATTAAAAATATCAGGAAGCTCAATAATATCAATTTATTCTTTTTATTATTAAATCATTTTTTTCTAATTCTGACTTTAAAAATTTTAACTACATGTAAATCCATTAGTATTAAGAATTCCATGAAGCCATATTAATCTTTATTTAAATAAGTTTCATTGAAGTATGTTACTATAAAACGTTTTGCACAGTAATGTACGGAACGTTTGTTACAGAAATGCACAGAACTTGTAATGCCATGATCAAGCATTACTTTACAGTGACCATGACATTAGAAGTTCTAAGAACAACACAATATGTTAGCCATACTTCTTCAACAAACTTCCTGGTTTGTGGTTTACAATTGTTTGAAGATAATTTATTATGATTAGATTCATCTACTGGCTTCATAAAATTATCTTCGACCATAACTCAACTTTTTAGAAAATTTATCAAAGAGAGTGCCACATTTTTAAGACAGAAGTAATCGATTTATTACACGCATTCATTACGTCAAAACACTCTTCCATTCAAGTTATTTATGAGTTTCTATTTCACTTCCTCGTTTTTCTTTTCTTGGATCACTTCCAAAACATTGTGATTTTTGCAAATCGATTTTCTGCATCATTGAAACGTCAACACAAATTAAAGTTTCCAATTTCGAGAGATAGATTCTTTTATTTCTCGTATACGTACGGATATACGGAGAAAAAAAGTAATATAGGGAAAGTTAGTATGTAATGCTTCGGAAAATCGATTTCAAGATTTCAACGGGAATATACGTTTTGGGGTCCCCCGATATCCACACAACTTCCGTCCATCAGCCTGTCTGTCCGTCCGTCAGCCTGTCCCTCTGTCCGTCAGTACGTGTCCGTGAACATCACTAGCTCCTAAACTATTCACGGGATTTTTTCCAAAACGGTGTCAGTTTGGCTCGACTCCATGTTTTGCGATTTTTAAAAACATTCTTTAAATTTTGGGAGTAATTTAACCAAATTTTATTTTTTAAACAGATTCAAAATTTTCTCACAAATCGCACAATTGTTTTTTTCTTTCCAATACAATCTGGAAATAAGATTTATGCTTCAAAATTAGTTCTTTCATTAAGGTCATTTACATTTTTTTGAAAATGTTAGTAGTTTTCAAGCAATTTTGAGTGATATTGGACAATAATAAAAAATATTTAACAGATTTTTTCAAACCCACACCGATTTTTCTTTGAGTTTTTTCTATGGGTAGTACTAAATACATTGTAACAGATGACACAAACACAATTTCACTATATTCTTTTGTTGTTGTTTTTCAAAATATACAAAAATGTCATTTTCCTTTATCGTATACGTACGTATATACGGAGTAATATACTTAGAATAGAGAAATATATGTAACGCTGCGCGAAAAAACGGAGAATTTGCGACAAACAACTACTAGTGCAACAAATGGCACAGACTTTTTCATAGATAAAAATTCATAATTTCCTTGGCGTGGCCTGACTTCAAGGTCTTGCCCCATCCTCTTGCTAGCTGTCATCTATCGTCGACCAAAGTACAATTTTTGGCATTTTCTTAAATTTTCGGCGTCCTAACAGGGGAACCGAAATATTACTTTAAAAATATTAAAAAAGAGTAAAACCTCTTGCTAAATGGCAATTTTCATTGAAAAAAATTTGAAGCTGATTGAAAAAAAATGGGAATTAAGCATTACTTTCAATGCGAAATTTGAAGCTCTTTTTCACAGAAATCTATTGAGTTTTCGAAAACCTTAATGGGAAGTCATTTGAAGCACTTCCACTCACAAATGCAATAATGTATTCAAATTGATGGAAATGTGCATGTTAATATTGCTTTATATCTTTATGCAATTTTTATGCATATATCTGTCAAAAATTACACAAATGTAATTTTTTAAAGAAGCAAAATAATACACCAAAATCAACATTACTTCATATTAAACAGTGTAATTAGCACAGTCTATTGGAAAAAAATTGATAAAAAAAATTGAAACCATTGTTGAGAAAATGGCATTTGAGCGATTCTGAAAATGCAAAATTATGAGCTCATTTTAACAAAAAGCTGTTGAGCAGTCGAGAAACATTATTTCACACAATTTAAAGCATATTTACTTATAAATACAATAATGTGAAGAAATCGCCTTAATGTAAATATTACCGACGTGAGAGACAAGTCAAAAAATTGTAATTTTTGAAGAAACTAAAGAAAAGAGTAATATAGCGTTTCTGTCATCGTATAGGGTTCGTTGGAAAACAATTGGGACCGTTTTTGAGAAAATTTTGAAAATGTCCGGGGAGAATTCATGTAAAGGACGCCTAAATTTTAGAGAAAGTTTTTCAAAATTTCAAGACTTCAACTAGTGCCAGATGGACAGAAGTTTCTTCAATTTGGAACAGATCGTATGTGTGGTTTAGGCGCTAGTAGTGTTCACAGATGGACGGACAGTCGGACGGACGTTTTGTTAGAGAATTAGAGGTTGTTTTAGAGATAATTTACTTTCTCCTATACGTACGTATATACGGACTAATATACGATTTATGGAGAAGGTTATGTAATGCTGTGCGAAAAAACGGCGGATTTTCGGCGGAAAAAATACAAGTACATAAAACCAGTTGTTAAATTAAAAGAAAAAATCCTTTAACAAGTGGTATAGCCAGTATCCCTGTTTTGTGGGTCCTTGATGCCGAAAAACCAATTGGAAGCAAAACGTCCGTCCGTCTGTCCGTCCGTGCGTCCGACCGTCCGTCCGCCTGTCTGTCCGTCGGTCTGTGAACACTATAGCACATAAACCACACGTACGATATTTTCCAGATTGAAGAATCCTAAGTCGATCTGCCTCTAGGTGAAGCTTTGAAATTTTGAAAACCATTCTTTAAAATTTGGGGATACTTTACATGACGTCGCCCGGACATTTTCAAAATTTTCTCAAAAACGGCACCATTTTTTCTTTAAATTTATTGCAACATAAGAGCAAAATGCACTTATTGGAGTGGCAGAGGTCAGAATTTCACAGTTAACTCTGGATTTCCTACAACTACAAAATTGCAGACAAGGATTTTTCCTTTGAATGAAATTTGTTGTGCATTTTTGTGCAATTCTTTCAATTAGGTCATGTAGATTTTTTGAAATTTTAGTAGTTTTCGTGCAATTGTGCGTGCAATATTTGCAATTTGAAAAAATAACAAAAACAATATTTTCTCAAAAACGGCTTCAATTTTTTTTCTTTAAATATTTGGGATGGTTTCCGCCAAACGAACCCTTTTATTTTTCCCAAACCAGGTTAGCGCCAAACAAACCGTTTTTTTTGTGCCAAACGAACGAATTCTTTTGTTTTTAAAAAATTACACAAATGTATTTTTTTAAATATCTCTCACACAGTTAGTATGCACATTTCCATCGGTTTGTATACATTATTAAATTTGTGAGTAGAAGTTCGTCAAATTATTTCAATTGAAGTTTTTCGAAAACTCAACCGATTTCTGTGAAAAATAGTTTCAAATTTCACATTTGCAGAAACGCTTATCGCCATTTTCTTAAAGACGGCTACAGATCTTTCAATGAAAGTTGCTATTTAGGACTATATATTAGTCTTCTTTAATATGTTTAAGATAATATTCTGGTTCTACTATTTGGAAACTGAAAAGTTGAGAAAATTTCAAAAAAGCATATTTTGGGCGGCGATAGATGGTAGCTGGCTACAAGGAAGGGCAAGACTGTACAGTACCAGTCCACACCAAGGGAATTAGAAAACTTTTATACGAGAAAGTCTGTGCCATTCTGTAGCACCTCTAGATACTTTCTCGTATACATACGTACGGAGTAATATAAGTATATGTTCTCGTATATACGGAATATAGAGAAAGTTATGTAATGTTGTCGAAAACTGATTACGAGATTACAACGAAAATTCACGTTTTGGGGTCCCCTAAAACAGAAAGAGTGTTGTTGTTTGTTTTTTTTTTTTGTTTTTTCAAAACGTCCGTCCATCCTTCCGTCT
This sequence comes from Teleogryllus oceanicus, assembly GCA_964035755.1. Classification (NCBI taxonomy): domain Eukaryota; kingdom Metazoa; phylum Arthropoda; class Insecta; order Orthoptera; family Gryllidae; genus Teleogryllus; species Teleogryllus oceanicus. Next base: position 79,379,159 of record CAXIVR010000002.1, on the reverse strand, counting down.
GTGAACACCACTAGCGCCTAAACCATGTGTCGATTGTTTTCCAAATTGGAGAAACCAGTGCCCTTCTGGCTCTAGTTGAAGCTTTGAAATTTTGGAAAACATTCTTTAAAATCTGGGAGTACTTTACATGAAGTCCCCGGAGTTTTTAATAATTTCCCAAAAAATCTCCAAATTTTTACTTTGTTTTGTAAGAATGGAGTAAAATACACTTACAAAGGTGGCACAGGTCCGATTTTCACCGTTAACTGATAATTTTTGAAAACTTTAAAAGTTTCAATTTTCCGGCGGTTTGTGACAACTTCAAAACTGAATATACAGATGTTTAAGTAAAATTTGTTCCATATATTTAGTTTTTTCATTAAGTTTATGGACTTTTTTTGCAAATTTTAGTATTTTCGAGCAATATAGCGTGCAATATGTGCAATATTAAAATAACAAAACCAAAATTTTCCCACAAACAACTTCAAAATTATTCTGGTAAGAATAGTTTTAAATGTGCACTATAATACGTTATAAACGCCATAGATGTCATTAACGCCATTTTTTAAATCATCTCCAAATTTTTCAATAAAAATTGCTATTTTGAACGAGGTTTTAGCCTTCTTTAACATTCTTAAAATAATATTTCGGTTCTACTACTAGGAAACTAAAAGTTGAGAAAATTTCAAAAAAAAAAAAAAAAGTACTCTGGGTGACGATAGATGGCAGTTGGTAAGAAGGAGGGGCAAGACTGTACAGTACTAGTCCACACCATGGAAATTAGAAAACTTTGCTACGAGAAAGTCTGCGCCATTCTGTAGCTCCTCTGGTTAATATTTGCAATAGTGGAAATTTGTTTATTCTGTATTTAACTAGCACGAAAAAGTCTGTGCTATTCTGTAGCACTTCTAATTGCACTTGCTCTCACGTTTTTAATAACTCGACCGTTTTGTAGAAATAATTTGCAACAGACATATATTTACTTTGCTGTATTTACATAAAAATTAAAAACAAACTTTATGGGACCTCTCTTTTATTCAAATTTTAGCCGGACGACATCCGACCCGAGAATTTTCCCATTTATATGATTGATCTTAATTATTCGTTGTTCTTCTGAGACAACTTTAATTTGAGCTTTTTTTTACTTTCTCGTTATCGCTTACACGGAAGAGAGAAAATTATGTAATGCTGGGGGGGGGGGGAAAGGCTAATTTTCGGCAAAAAAACTCTTATTGCCGGACCTTGGTAACGGAATAGTGGATAAATCCAGTGGCTACATTTTGACAAAGGAATCCTCTAACACGTGGTAGCGCCAGATTTGTGGGACATCGATACCGAAAAGTCGATTGACGGCAAAACATCTGTCCATCTGTCTCTGAACAACGCTAGCGGCTAAACCTTTTAGGCGATTTTCTCCAATATTGATATACTCGAATCTATTTTATTGATGTCCGGCCCCTTGAATTTAAATCGATATTTTAATGTTAGTGACTACTTTACCCGAAGCCCCTGGAACATTTTCAAAATTTCAAAAAACTAGCTCGAATTTTTTTATTGGATTTTGTTGTCAGAGAGCGTAATAGATGTTGAACACAAATGTGCGGCAAAACCCTAGACAATTTTTCGAAAATTGCAAAAGTTGAAAATTTTTTGGGAGTCTTCTCACTACTAAAATATTGCAGATATTTTCCCTTTATGAAATATGGTTTTAAAAGATAGAATTTAAAATAAGGTCGTGTTGAATTTTTCGAAAATTTGAGTAGTTTTTGCGTAATTTGTCGTGAAATCTCGGCATTTTTTAATTTTGTTTAAACAATTACTCTCGGGAACAGTGTCTAATTTTTTCATTAAATGTTGACTTCGGATAGTATATAGGAAGATTTAGAGAATTGTGTATGTCTCATGTTGATTGAAAATTTTAATTTTTTGAAAATTGCAAAAATCTAAAAAAAATGTTCGGCGTCGTCCTACAATTACAATTGTCAAGATAACATTTTTTCTTAATGAATTGCGTACATAGAAACATTTTCATGTAAGGTCATGATCCATTTTTCCAAAAAAGTATTTTTTGTGTGATTGGGTGTGAATCATAGTCAGCTGGTTCGAACGTTCCCCGCTTCGTGAACGTAATTTCGTTCCTGTTTTCACGTCCGTAATTTGAGAAGTGCTTGGAGACAGTGGAATTCTACGTAAGATTGAATTTATATATTTTTCACATTTTTCTGTTAGTTTCTTACATTTGAGAAATTTGCTACGCGTTTACAAATTAATCTTTCAGAAATTATTTAAATCCTATTTGATAATACAAATGTTTTGTCCGTGTTACGAAGAATGAATTTGCATTCTCATGTATTGATGTATTTCATCATGATGTCATTCAATCTGTAAACCTGAATTAAAATTAGACCATTTAGGTTTCCTCTCTTAAAAATACGATTTAAATGAAATATGAAAGAAACATTCTAGCCTTCAGGAAATATCAGATTGGAATGCAACAGTGGCATTTCTCCCCGTTAGACGGCCGTTGCTTCTTTTTAATTTTATTTCTTCTTGCTCGGCTTTTCTGGCTTTCAAGGGTGTTTGTTACAAGGTTGGCAGTTGTAGCTCTGCGAATTCCGTCTCATTGTTCTGATATGATTTAGCTGTATGAAATGCAGTTACAATTGTCGTACAGTTGTGTACATTTGTGTTGATATTTGTTGGAAAATATTTATTTTTCGCACTTATTGCTCAACTATTTGTAATGAGTTTTTCAAAACATGATGACTGAGATGTGTTAATTCGGATAGAAATTGCGGAATAAATAGTATTACGTAGCTATTACTTGTTGCAGATTCTTGCAATCCTATTCAATTAATGACCCTGAGTTTCGCATGCTGATTCCGGTGAGAAAGAATGTGCTGTTTAGCACCGCTAGTTTTCTTTCGATTTATATTCGTGGCTGTTGCACTCCATTATATATCGAAGTTACAGAAATGTGCATTTGTAAATCGCCATCCTGATCTTGTAATTTTCTGATGGAATGATCGAGATATACTTGAATGGGATACAATCTGCATTATATTACTACTTACACGAGAACTAAGATCTTATGTTTCTAAACACGAAATTAGGCGAGCGTTTGTGTTGTCATGAATATCTGTACGATCAAGACAAACAATGCTATTAAAAACAGTGATGCAATCTTTCCTCAATTTATTTACGAATATAATACTTGAATAAAAAGTCGGCATTGGTTTGTATCCGGAAAAACTTGCAAAGCCCCATTTGCATTCTGCGCAGTAATTTACAATAAGGAAAAAATGAGAGCAGTGGGAGAAAGGTACAAGGTCATGATGTGCATTTTCAGTGCGGCGGTACTGCAGGTCAGCAAAAATAATTCTTAAGTTTTACCACAACAGGTGCCCATGAACAAACGCAAACACGTGATATTTCCACTTCTATTCAATCAAGATTCATTTGAAGATTTTGAATTCTAGTGAGCAGTGAAATAAACAAAATGGATCTGAAGATATAATTACTGGAGTAACTCTGCAATTAATTTGCCACAAAATAATTGTAAGTAAAAACTAGTTAGTTTTTAAGGGATTGCAGATTTTGTTAGTGAACGTTGTGTTGATATATCAAAATATTTAGGTTGCCGTAGTCTCTCGTGGAGTGACGTAGACGACCTCCCCGACCCTGAGTCTCGCGGCGCTGCTCACGGCGTTCGTTGGCTTGAAGGTGCAGGTAGTGAGAAGGCGATCCTAAGATCTCCGTGAAGTTGGCCGGAAAAAACTGGGATTTCAAACAAACTTGGTATATCATTTGCCCATCATTTGCCCACGTTTGCCCACCAAAGAGTTTCTTTGCCCAACACTAGTAAAAAATTAGACGCGAAAAAAATTTTGAATCAACGTCAGGTTGGCTGGAACCAAATCTGGAAATTTAACTTAACTACGCATATCGCTTACCCATCATATTCCCAGGTGTGCTCATAAAAAATATTCTATCCAATATTTAATATATTCTATTAAATAAAATAATGTTCTCGTTTGCCTAAACAATATTTTCGTTTGCCAAGGCACAAAATTGAAATAACAAGGGGAAGAGTATTCACATGTGCTACGGCAAGCAAATTTGCTCCTATGTCTGGTCGGGCTAACGGTTCCTAGAAAAGAGGAATTAGGATATGGTGCACACTATTTCCTAATAGTATGCTCTCGTTTGCTCATGAATGAATTTCGTTTTCCCTGGTGCAGATATGGAATTATAAGCGGAAGCGTGTATTTGTAGAGGGTTTCGGCATGCGAATTTGTACATTGTCCGCTCGGGCTCACAATTTCAATAAAGTAACAACACTAATATTGTGGATACTATTTCCTAAAAGTGTGTTTCTGTTTGCCCAGTAATAATTTTCAGTTGCCCAGGCATGAAAATGGAATTATAAGTGGAAGTTTGCATTTGTACAGGGCTCCGGCATGTTTATTTGTAAATTGTCCGCTCGGGCTAACGGTTCCGAGAAAAGAACAATTAAGATATTGTGCACACTATTTCCTAACAGTGTGTTCTCGTTTGCCCATGAATGAATTTCGCTTTCCCAGGTGCAGATATGGAATTACAAGCGGAAGCGTGTATTTGTAGAGGGTTTCGGCATGCGAATTTGCACTTTGTCCGCTCGGGCTCACAATTTCAATAAAGGAACAACAAAGACATTGTGCAAACTATTTCTTAATAGTGTGTTTATGTTTGCCCAGTAATAATTTTCGTTTGCCTAGGTGCAGAAATGGAAGTAGCCGCGGAGGCGTGTGTTAGTCGAGGGCTCCGGCATGCGAATTTGTTCTTTCTTCGGTCGGACTCACAATAAAGGAAATAAAGGAACAATATTGATATTGTGCCGACTCTTTCATAATAGGGTATTTTCGTTTGCCTTGAAGTATTTTTCCCATGCCCAGGAACAGGAATGGAAGTAAGCGCATTCGCTCATTTCATCGGACAAACTAACATTACGGTGAAGGAACAATTACAATAATCTGCATACTAATTCTTAATATTGTATTTTGTTGGTCCAGTTTTATTTTTTTTCCCAAGCTCGAAATGGAATTAAAAGCAGAAGCGAGCATTTTTCGAGGCTCCGGTCGGCGATTTTTCTCGTATGATCGGTGCGGCTAACTTTTATGGTGAACGTACAATTACAATATTAAGCATATTATTTTATAATAGTGTTTTCGCTTGCCCAGCCATAGAAATGCATTTACAAGCAGATGCGTGTTTTTATAGGGGTTGCGGCTGGCACTTTCGCTAATGTGATCGGTCTGGCTAACACTTACCCGGCAGGAACAATTATAATATTCAGCAGACTATTTCTTAATAGTGTGTTTTCGTTTGCGTAGTATTTATTTTAATAACTACTTCTATATTCGAGAGAGCTGGCACGTGCCTCACTACCTTTGGATCCTCCACCGTGATCTACTGCCCGCAACATTTGTTTGGCGATCAGGGTAGAAAAGGGAAGCAAATTCTATCAACGCGATGATTTGTGTGTCCTTATTTGTTCTTCTCCCACCTGTCTGTAGCCGTGGCGAGAAGGTCATATATATATATATATATATATATATATATATATATAAAAAGAATCTGTAAAAAATTGATTAAAGAACTAATATTTAATTTATTATGATTCAATAAACGTTACGTTTGCATGTGGTTTACTGTATCCTTTATTAATAGGATTTTGGGAGCTACAGAATATTGACATTAGTGGTTTAAACTCTCCAAATCCATTGTAATATAATGTGGTGTGTCGTGAGTGGACGAGTATATGATAGTGATATTAATTTTTTAAGTGCGTTTCGGATCATTCTCTCTCAATCCAGTTTACTGGCCTAGAATTTCCTTAAGACTTGTTAAACACAATTAAAATACATGAGATATTCAAATGTACCTTAAAGAAGTAATTTATGGAGACATACTGTAACTATAAAAAAAGTTCCCGCTTATTTAAAATCTTATGCCTTTTCAATTATAAATAATATACAATATATGCATGCAGTTTCAATACATCACTTGATACAGTATCTGGATTGATTCTATGGATGTTTTACGTAGTTTTCCCCTTCATACAGTACTGCAATGACACTAGGAAAATACATGCTGATCTGAGAGTCTTCCGTCCGCCGGCGACTCTACCGCGTGAGAGAGTTTGGGGCACGTTCCAGGTAGTGTCATAAAACAGCTGCTCGCGCCCGAATAGAAAGGAAATATGAAAACAATTGTACCTCGTCCAGATTATGTCACTAGGCGCACAGATTGGCGAATAACAGATCATAAATATTTGTGAGCCGACAGGGTCCACCTCCCACCAGACGCACTCAGGCGTGTGAACGGTAACGGCTACTCGCGTCGGCTAAGTGCGTTGTGAGTGATGGAATATTCAACACGAGCGAGTTGCAAGTTTTGTCTAGGCTCTCGAAGAGCAAAGTCCGTCCGTCTGTCCACCGCCTCTGCACCGTGGCACCGTCTGAGAATTAAGTCAGTTCTACTTATATCTTCAGTAGAATGTCGATAATCCGAAATAATGAGAATCGAGCTATGTCAAGTTGGCACAACCATCACAGCACAATCACATCAAACCAATTGAAGTATTTAATACTCAAATACTACTAATTAATTCCCTCAAAATTAAATTGATTAATATTACCGTTTATTAACTAAATATTGTTATGGCGACTTGAGGGTTGTGTTCCCATGCTAGTCATTCCAAATAACTAGAAAGTAGGAACGGGTCCAATGGAATAAAACCTATTGGAAAATTATTCATTTATTTCTCCAAAGTTATATTTGTCACTGTTGGCGTTAAATAAATGTTATTATGCCGGCAAGAGTTGTTGCAATGACAGTCAATGTTGTGTCAATGTGTCAATGACAGTCATTAGTGCAATGACAGTCAATGTTGCTATGACAGACATTTGTGTACGAAAATTGCAAAGTAAAACTTTTCCAAAAACGATATTCTCCTAGTTGATCTGACCGAAATCAAGAATCTGTGAATTTGAAATGAATACTTTGATTTTCAGTAGTACCTTTCAGAAAGACTTAACAATATTTTCTAATATTACTAAAACTGCCATCAAATGTTTGCATTTCTCCACGAATAGAGTAAAGACCGCTAAATAATTTCTCAGGTTTTATTTTCGTTGAACACGGAATTTCAAAAATTCAGAAGTTAAATTTTTTGTCGCCTCCTAACAACTACGTATTTCAATGATATATATTTGTAAAATGAAATCTGTTTTCCAAAGACAGATCATTAAGAAAGGTACTACAATTTTTTTCGAAAAATGAAATGTTTTTGCGGAAATTTTCCTTAAAATGATGGCAATTGAAGGAAATATTTTCTCGACCCGAAATATTTTTTCAAAATTTTCTTGAACAGAGCTAAACACATAAAAATAACGCAGGTACAATTTTCGTTAGACACTCTGAATTTTCGAAAAGTGAAAAAGTTACAAATAATGCGATAAATTATGTGCACCACCAGATTTACCAGTGATCACTAAAATAATATTCATACATGTAACTATCGTTTCCTAGTTACCATTGTATATTTTGAATCTATATTAAGCTCGCAGACACTAAAAAATAACTAGTTTATCAACCAGCTCGCTCGTGGCTCACAGCCAAGTTGCTAGATTTCCACCACTGACAGCCACCGGGTTCGAGCGATCATATGAACGGAAGTGCCTGCCGTAGCCACGTAAGAATAAATACTTCTGTTTGTAATTATCTTTCTGTGTCTGGGTAAACAAAAATTATTACCGTGCGAACGAAAATACGCTATTAACAAATAGTATGCTCATTATTATCATTGCTCCTTCCGCGTAAGTGTTAGTAAGACAGATCTAATGAGCTAATGCACCAGCTGGATCGCCGTAAGAAAACACGCTTCTGCTAGTAATTATATTTCTGTGCCTGGGCAAACGCGAATTATTACTGGATAAACATAAACACACTATTAGGAAATAGTGTGCACAATATGATTATTGTTCCTTTATTGGAATTGTGAGACCGAGCGGACAAAGTGCAAATTTACATGCCGGAGCCCTTCACAAATAAACGCTTCAACTTATAATTTCATTTCTGTGCCTAGGCAAACGAAAATTATTGCTGGGCAAACATAAACACACTATTAGGAAATAGTATGGACAATATCATTATTTTTCCTTTATTCAATTATGAGGCCGAGCTGACAAAGTGCAAATTCGCATGCTGGAGCCATCTACGAATGCACGCTTCCACTTGTAATTCCTTTTCTGTGCCTGGGAAAATGACATTTATTCATGGGCAGACGAGAACACACTATTAGGAAATAATGTGCACAATATCTTAATTGTTCTTTTCTCGGAACCGTTAGCCCGACCGGACCCGGAGACAAATTCGTTTGTCGTAGCCCTCTGTGAATACTCTTCCGCTTGTTATTTCAATTTTGTGCCTTGGCAAACGAAAATATTGTTTGGGTGAACGAAAACATTATTTTATTAAATAGAATATAACGAAATTTTTTATGTGCACACCTGGGAAAATGATGGGTATACTCTATGCGTAGTATGGTTAAGTTTCCAGATTTCGTTCCAGATAATCTGAAGTTGGTTCGAAAATTTTTTCGTGTCTAATTATTTTCTAGTGTTGGGGAAACAAAATTTTTTGGTGGGTAAACATGAGAAAACGATTTACGAATTGATGCAAAATATTTTTTTTTTTAACATAGTTTATCAATAATGAAGCAATAAATAATTTGGACACTGGGTATTAAATTACAAATTTGGAAAACATCTTCGTGTAAAAACGTACGTAATTAATTTTAAATCAATCGATTCATGAAAGTAAATAGCTTTCAGAAGTTGCCTTTTAAGAGTGTTCAATGAGACCAAGAAAAATTGCTTCTGGGAGCCCCTTGTATCTGGGGACCCCAGGCACTTGCGCCTGCTAGGCCGGCGTTAGTTACGCCAGTGCTGAAGGGGTTTCCCACCGAGGGGAGGTACTGGGAGGTTGGGTGGGGGAGTCGATTATTTAGACTCTCGAAACCTAACATTCTAATTAGCATCACTACAGTTCCTTGATGAAGATGTAGAAGAGTTTCTCTGCTAAAATAAAAGTGGAAGCAATATTATTAGGTCATCTTTGGTGTTTCCTTGCCGTTTCGTGTAACATCGCAAAATCTGGATGATCCTGGATCTGTTCCAGTCAATATCCTGAAAAGAAAAAAGGAGGACAATATGTCGGTTGGATCCGATAACTTAACTTCATATTTAACAATTCATCGAATACAAAATGTGTTATTGGCTTTGTGTCATTAATAAATGTTGATAAGATCATGACATCAAGCAAAAGTAAGTTGTACACGGATATACATAAACAGCAAACAACGACGACAACAACAGGATTCAACTGACATCACAAGCTTTGTCACATTCTTGACATTACATTAAAATTTCATTAACATACAATAGCAAAGCAATTAGAGTCTATGTAGCATACGTGTGGCAATTAATAACTGTGACGCTTTCATTCTAAGAGAGATAATTTGAAAGAAATGTATGTAACCAAACATGAGTAAACAGAAAGAATTGCTGATATGGAAATACAAAAATTCAGAATACATTCAGTGAAATAATGTTGAGATTACATTTGAAAAATAAGACACTAGGAGATAAACTTCCTTATAGTGGGAATATTTGTCTGGCTTTTGTTATGTAATACATAGTAATACAATGATTTATCTGAGTAACAGCGACCCACAATTATTAACTTTATTTTGTAGAATAACAATGCCATTAAAATATATGTAACTCATGTAATTCTTGGAGTAATTCCTAGCGTAGTTCAGCATTTAAAATTAATTTCTGGCATAAATTGTTGCTTATTAAAGAAAACATCTACATTGCAAAGATAGATTTTTAGTTATTCTTTAGAATAACACCGAAATCTTGAAGGAACGTGGAAATGCGTCACTAATTTATAAAATACGAATAATATCTCTCTTGGTATTTCTTCCCTATTCATGTTATTCAGTTCTCCAGTTTCCTATAAAATTTTGTGCAATGGTTGATATTGGAATCATGTACTTGAAAGCGAAATATATAAAAAGCTTTCTTCAATTTACTGATTGAGAAGAATTTTAAGATTACTCGACAGACAGACGTAAGGTTATGTTACCTACGTAATATAATAAATTTTTATAATATAATATTTTAATTATAATATTGTTCTCTAGTAACCTGCGTCCGTCCGTTATGCACTATTCGACCACTTCTGCCCCATAAGTTGAGACAAATGTAGAGTGGTCGAGCAAATTGATCGAAGAACCAAAAGCTCAGATTTGCTTTTTATCATCTCAAAGTGATGTAATTGCCAAGGCCAATGTAGTGCTATTGGCTCTGAAAATCAAAAACCTTTCCATTTAGTTTCAATCTGCTACAAAAGGCGTCGCCTTTCTTTTTACCGTCTTTTAATTTCAGACTTTTCCCCTGTTTCCCACAGTTCTTGTTTTCGGTACTTAGATCAATTTGCTCGATCACTCTAAAAATGAGGTTAACTGGCGCGTCTTGGCTTTTTAGTGGTAATCTGATCATTTTTGCAGATCCTTCTAAGAGATTCCAAGAAACGTTTCTAAACACTGTTTTTTAATCCACTAAAATTCTGAAGGTAAAACAATACATATTGATCAAATTGTAAGACCAGCCAATTTTTTTTTTAGTTCTAAACATTTTACTAGAAGAAAAAACTATACGTGTTACATCTTGTGAATTGAAACCTCCTGTCCCTGAACATGTCCTGTCTCTTATCAATTTGGGTCAGTCTTTTTCCCCGTATGTACTATGTCTTGCATTATGTTTGAAAACACACAACCACATGTAACAATAAGTAAAGAGGAAACATTATGCCGATGGTAAGGATGTAGAGCAAATAGAGTGTGTACAGCTAATAGTGGAAAGGTGTTTATGTTGTTCAATGCAGAACCCAAGGCAATCTTTTAGCATGTGTCGATATATTTCAAAACGTTCACAATATATTGCAACAGAAATGCATACCTTCATGTGGCAGTTTTGTAAGAATTGTTTGAATTTGTTGTCACCACCCTATACCACGTTTATACAATTTCGTTTGATAAGAATTAGGTTCTGACGATGCCATCTATTCATGTACTACGTTATCTACGCTAAGTGTAAAATCATGTGCAGATGACGTTGAGGGCTCTTAGGAACTAGGCAATGCAAGATTCGTCAGCATCTTGAAAGACAAAGAGAAGTACATTTCTCGCTCTTTAGACGCGCAACTATAAACATCTCAATAAACAATTATTTTCTAAATGATTTACGAACACTTCGTATCTAAATATCATTGAAACCTCGAGATTGTTCCTGTTTTAACACGATAATCAAGAATTGTGAGACCTGTGTAATTCACCAAGCTCGGAAACTTGTCTATGACATGCTACGTTGATTGTCGATGTCAATACTGATGAGTACCAAGTTCAAGACTCAGATTGAGAATGAAAGTATATATTCCTTCATAAGATGTATGAACGCTCTATAAATTCTTGTTGAAATTCCGAAAAACTAATCTTACTATTCCAGGAAACCTAATTTCAGTTTATGACGTGAACTAAGTTTTTGACTTCCATGCTACATTATCATTGCCTGTGTTTAGTCATGTTGTTGACGGAATATGAGAATACAAATCGCTTTTCTGAGCTGTGTATAATTTACATTATGATCGTCGGTTTCATTTGGTCAGTAATGAGCCCACTATTGAGAGATGCGTCTTTTAATATCCTGAGCAATTGGGTTAAGAAATGACTCTCAAAAAGTGAGAATGTAGAATTCTTGCATGTTGAAAATCTGTTTTATCCACCCCATGTAACGAACGGAGGAAATGTATTGTAATTTCTATTGTAGAAAACAATTTGTTAATGAAAAATATGTCGAAAGTATTAATTGTGTCAACATATTCTAACTTTCGTTTTTATTAGGACACCAAACTTTTTTGATGGTAACGCCCGAGTGTCCATTTCCAGCAATTATAGACAATGTTCTAAATTTTATTCAAAGGCCTACATCAAGAGATTTTCTGAGAAAAGAGACGTTTTTGCTTAGCAAGAAATAATTCACTCATCACATTAATATCTTGTCATTCATTGTATCTGTGGGAGGCGCATGACTGCTTTTCCATGTATCTTTTATTGTTTTGTTTTTGTATCTGTAATTAATTTTGTAGGGTTAAGTGAATTGATATTAAACTTGTGATGTTGTTGTGTGATGTACTGTGTGTTTTTCAATAAACGTCTGAATGGGACAAAGGCTGGTCAAAGGAATATCGAATGTATTATCAACTTTTTTAAGGAAAAGAGAAAAGAAAGTATTGTGATTATATTTCACATTTCTAGACAGCTCTTAAATAAATACACTTCAAGGGATTTCCGTTTACTACTGACAGCGAGAGAGCATATGGTACTATGTTGCCGAGCGCACAAGCTTTTGCATTACTTGAAGGGTTTCCTGTATGATAAAATACTTTCATCGGAAATCTTAACGTCAGTTCCTGTACTATGAGGTAGTTACGTTTTTTTCGAGAACGAGACACAGCGCGGCGGCTCACACCCGAAAGCGAATTTCATTCCTTTGGCAACGCTAACACATTACCAACTCGAATTCGATTGGCCCTACACTGTCATCTACACGGCCACGCATACACGCAGAACTGTCAATCCAAGATCACCATCTCCATCTTACGGCATACTTTTGGAATTTGGGGTGGTCCCGGCTAGTGTAAGATACCTCGTGGGGGAAAACCCTACAACCGACATTTAGGGCGGCGCTGAATCTCGCCAGCCGTCGGGAGAAGATCATCGCTCCCTCCCGCGACACAAAACATGCACTGCACTTATCAGACCACCTTAGCCGTTGAAGCGCCCGGAATCACTGATCAATAAATCAATCAACCGAAGTCGTACCAGGAGAGATTGCTCAGAACTGATGTCACTGCAGTCTCTCTGACTGGTAGGTCCTAGGTTCAAGTTCCGACGGTGGTGGGATTTTCGACATAAGCTTGTCAGCTGGCTCGTATACAGTCGCTGTCTGGAGGAGAAATATATCGGCCGGTTGCTCTGATCGGGAGTTTTCCTTGGTTTCTCCGATCAACACCAGGCGAATCCCGGAGCAGTACCCTAACAAACGTACTATGGGCCGCGTGCGATCTTTCCATCCTCTTCCTTGTCCTATCCTCACCCCTTACACACACACACACACACACACACACACACACACACACACTAACATACACTACCACACATCCCAGGAGACAGGTCGGGGCTTAGAGCTGGGGCGGTGCTCTAGTGGTGGGAGATACCTGGTGGCTGGAAACCCCGCTAGTCGACGGTGAGTCTGCGCCGGATCTCGCCACTCAGTAGGGGAAGATCATCGCCACCTCGATACAAAACCCGCACTACACCACCTTAACCGTTGACGCGCCAGGAATCACTGATCAATCAACCAATCAACCGAAGTCGTGTCTGGAGGATATTTTGTGCTGTGAGTTGCAGGACTCACCCGTCGTGATGGGCGGCGCGTGGTGGCGCACGCGTCGCTGGTTGCCGCCGCGGCCGCGCTGCGCGCTGGAATCGAGCCGGGCGGTGGCGGCGCTGTGCGCGTGCGTGGGGCTGTGGCCGGCGCGGTGCGCGGGCGGCGCGGGCGGGCGGTGGCGCGTGCCGCGGGCGCGCGCGGCCAGCTGCGCGGCGCTGGCGGCGGCGGCGGCGTGCTGCGCGCGGGCGGCGGCGCTGCACTGGCGCCTGGCCGGGCGCGCGGCGGACGGCGCGGAGGCCGCGCTGGCCGCGCTGGCGGCGCCGCACTTCCTGCGCGTGGCGTGCGCGCACGTCGCCGCCGTCGCGGGGCTCTTCGCAGCGCTGCGCGCCGCCGAGCTCTACCTCCTGCGAAACGCCGCCGTCAGGTGCGCCCTCTTTCTCTTCCAGACGATTTTTGCTTCTTTTTATTAAATCGAATCGTGCTCAGGAGAAAGGGGACAAGTCATTTGTTGGCACTTTTCCGGAGGAAGGAAACATTAAATAACACTCACACATGTTATATTATTCTGTTCAATTTTTGTTTGTGAATTCACTATTGATAGTCTAAACACTGTTACCGGGAGCGGTAGCTCAGGGCATTAACTGATGTCACGGCAGCGCGTCAGACCGGGGGGTCCTAGGTTCGAGTCCTGACGGCGGCATAGTTTTCGACACTTGCTTTTCAGCTAGGTTGAATTCAGTCGCTGTCTGGAGAAGAATTCTAGCGGCCGGCTGCTCTGATCGGTTGTTTTCCGTGACTTCTCCGATCAACACCAGGCGAATAATGGAGCAGTACCCTAACAAACGGGCCACGGACCGCGCGCGATCTTTTCTTCCTCTTCCTTGCCCTAGCCTCTCTTCTTACACTCACACTTACACCAACATGCGCTACACTACCATATATTCCGGGAAGACAGGTCGGGGGCTTAGAGCTTGTCCCGGCTGGGGCGGTTTCCCGCTGGTGGGAGAGTCCTGGTTAGAGGGAAACCCCACTAGCAGACGGTACGTCGGCGCCGGATCTCGCCATCCAGCGGGGTAAAATCACCGCCATCTCCCGAGAAAAAACATGAACTACTCACGGGATTAATGACCAAAGCAGTTGACGCGCCCGGAAACACGACAAAATTAATCAATCAATCTATGTAAACACTGTTATATCGTGATTACTTTCTTCATAGTAAAGTTTGCGTCATCTTAAAGAGCAACTTTCCAACATAAGAAAAAAATTGCACTTTTGACTTGTTCCCTTTTTCCTCATGCTGATTCAATTATATAAGAGTGTTTATAAGAGATTAGTGATTTACTTTATAAAATATGCAACTGAGAAAAACTACTATTTAATTGTTTACGGTCGACTTGGATGGTCGAGGTGGCTAAGAGCGTGTCCCGACTCTGCGCTTCAATGCGAACGGTCGCGGATTCGAGTCCTGCCCGGGGCGTGATTGTTTGTCCTTTGTCTCTCATGTATCTGATATGGCGAAGATCACGCGTTCTGGTGACCCCAGTTCTGATACGTCCGCAAGTGTGTTGGTGTAGGTTTGAATAAGTATCCCATGCTGATTCTCTGTTTTCTACAAATAATATATTTTACGCTCTGTAATGACGTGCCTTCCCTAACATGCGTTCAGCGAGAACGGTTGTAAAGAATGAAAAATGTGAAGATGACTACAATTTTTATATGATTATTACTATTAAAAAGTAGAATCTATGCAGCAAATTATATTCCTTTCATTGCATTTCATAGCTTCAAGCGAGCGTTGAAGACAAATATCTTTTAACCATGTGTACAGAAGTCTGAGACCGTATATGTATCTAATATACAAAGAACACAAGTTAATTCTTGGGAATCCTGTTGAGTGATCATTACTCACCGAACTTTCGAGTGGTTGATGCTTTTATTTACTCGAAACCAAGATATAGATTTGTAATTCCAATTTCACCCCTAGTACCCCTTGTTACATACATGTAATCACATTTCTGGTCATATCATTGTTGCAGCTTTTGCACTAATTTGCAAATATTATTTCTTCAATAGATAGAACACCCTAAATGAAACACATGAGCAAGTTTTTTTTCATTCCTGCATGCCAAATATCAATTTAGCCGTGATCGCTAAGGCATTGTACACTACTGACCAGGATGTTCACAAGACTTGCGTCGAATCATCTAAAACCGTGCTTAGCTGCTATATACATAAGGTTAAGTCGGAAGCAGAGGGCGGTGTAAAGCAGACGTTGATTGACGCGGCATATACAGCTAAGGTCTAACGGATCTGCTTCTTTTTATAAAATAAACCGCTCAAATAACCAACGTTTTACGGTTTGGAGCACTCTAGTAGCTAGTATTTAGCAACACAACAATAATTGTTATTATTGTATTGTTGGTTATTATTATTGGTTAGCACTAAATGGTGTAAAAACATGCTGCTAGAGAGCTTCAACGGCTCCTGTGCGCTCACGACAGGAGCGTGACAACAATGGGCGAGCGCCATGCGCACAAAATTACCTTAGAAATTAGAGTTAAATAGTCAATAAATGAAGGTCAAAGTGTAATGCCAAGTTCATAATTTTTATACAAACAGTATTTAAAATACTCTTCTTTTATGAAATATTTTTAGAATGAATAAATACGGAGGAAAGAACTTGTATTGTATAATTTCTTTGAAAAAGACTTAAAAAGCGTGTAATAAGTAATGTACTTCAACTTCCGGGTCAATGACCACATCTCGATCAGGTTTTTGTCTAGTTTCTCTGCTCCTTTGAGCAAATGCTGAGATGGCCCCTTGTTTTTCTTCTGGACATGAATGTAGCTTTACTATGCGCACTTTTTGTGAAGGTCTCCTTTTGCTTGTAGTAGTAGCAGTAGAGCTGAGGGTGAGTTACCATATTGTTAGCAATGCATAAAAATAAAATCTGAAGTTCGTTTATCATTACAAATAGTTTTCAATAACTCGGGAACGAAAATGTCTAGTTTTCTCGAATGTTGATAATCTCCAGCTTTTCAACATTTTATTATTATTATTATTATTATTATTATTATTATTATTATTATTATTATTATTATTATTATTATTGTAGTATTAATTTTCAACAATTTATCGTTAAAATGTTGGGATGGGGTTCTGGTAGTCAAGAAAACGTGCGCAAATATTCTTCTCCCCCATACGTCATGTATGGGTTGTACCAAATAAATGAAATAAATCTAGCGGTACAGCCGTGGTAGATGGGGACTTGAGAGAAGGGTGGTTGGTGCGAGGGCGCAGGGAGGTGCTGGTGCTGGAGCTGCTGCCCAACGCGGTGAACATGGCGTGGTGGCTGCTGGCGGTGCACGGCCTCCTGGGGGTGGGCGTGCGCCTGCGCCTGCTGCGCCTGCAGATGCAGCGCGCGCTGCTGCTCCTCCCGCCGCCCCCGCCACCCCCGTCCACCGCGCCGCCCGCTGCGAGAGACCCGGGTGAATGCACGGCATCCTTTGCAAAAACAATCACACATATTAATAACTGAATTGATTTATTTTCGTTGTTATGTTTATTATGTTCTTAGTTTTTACAAATACTATTATTGTTTTTAAAACGTACTTGCTTTGTTGGAACTGAATATAACTATAATGTTTCCTGATACCTCTGTACGTTTCTAAATTTACAAATTCGTTACAAATTTATTTGCGAAATTAACACCAAGGTATTCTTTACAACTCCATTTGATGATAAATTTAGTATCACGCAGTTTAATTATTAATTAAAATAATTACGTATATTATAGGTAAAATTGAAACTTTTTTCAATTTTCAACTTAAGTTTCCGTCTTTCTCGTTTATTACGTGCACTTCAACAATTAAAAGATTGAACCAAAGCGGGAGACACATATCGTCACATTTAACTTCTGTAGGCTCAATCTTTTAAAATTTATCGTCTTTGAAAATTCCACAATATGAGTATGCCTCTGTAGACTTCATTCAACCCTAAGTCTCCAGTTCGTACATTTTAAATTAAATTTATTTAGATATGAAAGAAATATACCTGAACCTTATGAATACCTGAACAAATTATTTTCGGCGTCAGTTCTCCCCGCTATGAGCGGTGCCCGAAGACAGTTCAAGCCACCAGAGGCCCCAGGCGAGCCTCTTCGCCGCCCGCGTCGCGCGGAGGCCAACGGTGGCCACGCAGAATGCGCGGGCGGGGCCGGCGCTGCTGGGAGGGGCCGAGGGCCGGGCACGCGGCGGCGGGCGGCGGGCGCGGGGGCGCTGGTGGTGCCGTGGCGGCTGGGGGCGGCGCCCGTGGCGCGAGTGGCCGACGCCCTGCTGCACACCGTGCCCTGGATGGCCCTCGCCCAAGACGGCGCCTTCGCCTTCGCCGAGGTTCGTTCTTCCTTTGACAAATACGATCGACTCCGATTAGAGTGAGCTCGGATATAATGAACCCTCGGTTATAGTGAATATAAGTCACTGATCCTGTTTCACTTATATTACTAATAAGTGGGGAACGGAATTTATTGTAATAAAAAAAGCAAAATATGTACATATTTATGTACTTATTTTTTCTAAAATATGTAAGAAAAATAGGAAATACGTGAAATAAAAATTCGTTATAATGTTTAAAATTCCATTTTTCAAGCGTTTTCCGAGCAGAGTACGTTGCCGATCAGATCTTAACATGGATTCAGAGATGCTAAAAGAAAGTTCTACATCTACAGAATCAATTATTTGCCAGTTTCATCCGAAATATATAATACTTTCGTAGTATATACAATGTTGTTTACGAGGAGCCAGCGCTTAAGCGAATAGTACCGTGTAGCCTGTGATAGAAAGATAGGGGGGAGGTAAAGGGAGCTTACGCCGCCCCCCCTCAACTTCAGAAAAGAATTAAAACAATGATCTGATTTTTTATCGAGTTACGCATGGGATCATGAAACACGAGTAAGCACGTGGTTGAAGTTTCTTCTGCTTCACATACATGCGCTCATCCTTGATCCAGACTACCCAGTTTCCAAGAAGCAGATGGGACTGGGGGAGGTAAGCTTGACAGTTAATACGATGGTTTGGCGTTAATACAAGCGCATTCCGTGGTTTCATAAGAATTTCAGTAACAAAGTTAGTTTTCAAGTAACATATATTTCGAACTCGTATGTGAAATGTTCATTTTCGACTTATAAATGCATTAAAATGTAACGAAATATGTAGCAATAGATATAATATGTAAAATTACGTAATTATATCAAAATATGTACAAATATGTAAAATAAAAGTGGTTCCAATTCGCTCAGAATGTCGTGTTAAGTCTAAAAACTATTAGAGAATGTAGGTATCTTGTCCCTGTAAAATATGTATTTACATGAAAATCCGTTTCCTACTAATAAGCATAAGAAAATTCAGTTGTAGTGAACCAGAACCTCGGCTATTGTGAACCTAGGAAAAATTTCCTGGAAATTAATTACTTCCTGGAAAAAAATATATCGCCTCAGTGCCACAAATTCCAATACTAGGCACCTTGAAAAAAATGTCGGCCAAAGGTCATAACAGATCACGTTATGCTGAAGTGAAGGTAGGGGTCTGGGAATGGGCACCTTACTGATGACCGTATGCCACTCAGTTTCAGTGCGAAAACATAGGTCGTATCCTGTATGGGCTACAACTGGCGGCGGCGACGCGCAATTGCTGGCTTCAGTTTCAATCTTGGTGTTACTTTATATTCTAAGGGACAAAGCGTGTTGACTTCTACGTAGGCGACAGGAAGCACAAGATTGCCACAGCCTGGTGATATCCGCCGTGCCACGTGGAAAACCGATCAGTTTCATTAGCCATTTGCGCCACCCCGCTACCGAAAGCATCTCGTATGTCATTAGGTGAGTAAAAAGGCCTTCGGAGAGTGGAACGGTTCCAACAGTGCAATAGGCATTGAAGGGTGTCAAGACTGCATTACGATACCTAGACACAGAGGACATTGCAGAATCAAGTACGGAGAGAGAACGAACTCTGGAGTAGGATGTAGAGAAATAACTAATGAAAAGGACGAAGCAAACATTTGAAAATAAATGGCTTTTTATGTTCAAATTCAAGTATTGAAATTTTCAGTTCGTGGTGTTAATGTGTTTCGCTATATCTTTATATTAATAAAATTAATCGTTATAGAGAAACTCCATTTAATTTTGAGATCATCGTATACAGTGAACCTCGGATATAGTGAACCTCGGTTTCAGTCAACCAAAAATGTTATTCCCCAGAAGTTCACTATAACCGGAGTCGACTGTAGGTGTAAGGTCTCTTTTTGAACAAAAGCCTACTATTTTATAAGACTGAGTCAACTGTGATTATAACACGCCGGGCTCATTGGAAATGGCAAAATCACCAGGTGGAGCTTCGTGGGGCAAAGTAATAATCATTACAATGTAATAGATGGCCCACGCGTGTGATGCAGTTTTGCTCTAATGGTATCAACCGTCAAGGGCACTTAAAACATGACATGAAGCTTAACGACAGAGGGATTGTCCAGGGGAAAGTTTAATATTTGTACGCGGTTCGGCAAGAAAAATAATTGAAAATACAATTTCCAATATTTATGAATGGTTCTTCAACTTTATTTGTGTAAGTTTGAGATTTTTTCAACCTCAGTGATGATTCAGAATACCATATTCATGATCAGGATTGAGAGTTCACGGGAAATCTCACATTTAAATTTTTTCCTTTCATCTAACTCATCCGGAAACGTAAATAAATATTACTCTCAGTGGCTTCCAGAACGTCTTATTAAAATTACAGAAATATATTTTGTTGCCTAGCATATGCAGATAATAATTTTGAATGTATGATAGTAAACTCACCTACCGGATAGAATGGAATTTCTGAAACTCGATCGTGGGCACGAACTCAACTGTGGGCAATGTATTATCGAAGGATTGGAAAACCTGTGTACCATGTCTTCCCGAAAAATTAAATCCCTCCAGCAAAGTTTCCGCCCAAACGAGATCTGGCATTCTATCAGTCAATTTCATTGTCATTAATCTGTCACCGATTAGAGGGGAGAAAGTGAGATTCATATTCAGACAGTACAAAGAATAAAAACTCTCTTAAAATATTTCTTACACTCTCATTAGCCTTCAAAATATGCAGATATGTAACCAATCATTGCAAATTAACCCGTTTAATAAATAAGTAAATAAGTATGTGCATGAGCAATTATAGAGATGAGATACGAAAAGTTATTAATTTTATGTTGCAAGCAAAGAACATATAAATTCTCGGGCAGACGCGCAACTAAACTTTTAGTTTTCCAAGTGTGTGCTCCGACGCGAAGCGCTAAGCAATTAGACATCTGCCGCGCAGTTGCAGAGATTACATTAATGTCGGACGTGTGCAGGGAGCACGACAGGGGTCAGGGTCGTCGGGGCGGCGGGCGGTGCGACGCTGCTGGGGGGCAGGACATGCTGTGGCGTGGTGGGGCTGCTGCAAGGGGCGCGTGCGTGTGCAGGGACGCGCGGGTCAAGGGCGGGGACGCGTGTGCGCACGCTGCTGGTGGGGCAGGACATGCTTGTGGGCGTGGTGCGGCTGCTGCAAATGTTACATCAGAGACGTGGGCGCTGTAGCGTGTGCAGGGAGCGCGGCCGGGGTCAGGGTGGCCGGGGGCGGCGGGCCGCGGGGGGGGTGGGCGGGTGCGGCTGCTGCAGGCGGACAGCGGGCCGGCGGCGGCGGCGCAGGTGCTGGGG
Organism: Teleogryllus oceanicus; assembly: GCA_964035755.1. Taxonomy (NCBI): domain Eukaryota; kingdom Metazoa; phylum Arthropoda; class Insecta; order Orthoptera; family Gryllidae; genus Teleogryllus; species Teleogryllus oceanicus. The sequence continues at coordinate 79,357,889 of CAXIVR010000002.1, read as the reverse complement.
GCGCTGGCGTCGGCGGCGCTCTGCGTGTTCGTGGCGCTGCGGGTGGCGCTGGCAGACGACCGCGGGCGCTGGCGCCGGTGGGGCGGCGCGCGCTGGCGTCGCTGCTGCTGTTCCTGTGGAGCAGCGTCGCGGTGATGGGGCTCGGCGCGCTCTGCGCCGCCGGGGAGTACGTCGCCGCGCAGGTACGATCCCCCACGGACCCTGAAGGCGATGCCGCAGGCGATTCTTGCCATATGCAACGTAACTTGTGAATATTAATGAATGAGCCAAGTTTTAAAGTCTTTTTTACAAGGTAGAGTTTTCGTGCAGATTCTGTAACAGAAACGTCGTGACTCCAATCTATATGTATACCATATCACGGTTACTAACACTCTGTGAATATCGATAAATGGACCTTGTTTTAAAACCTTATTTAAAGCACATTTTTCATGCAGATTCTCATACAGAAATTACACAGAAACTGCAAGATCCAAAACTAGATGTATGTTATACCGATCGTTATATTTACACACTCTGACTGTTTTTGTTCTGTTGGTACATGACGTCGCTAGGGGTTGTGCCCAAACATAAATAAATTACGCCTTCTGTGTTGATTAATTGGCAACTGATTCATTAATTGTAATGAGTATTCTAGACTTTGGTTTTTATAAATGAGAAAAATAGAAAAGCTGTAATTGCTACAAGGATGAAGAGGGTTCCACAGCAATTAATAATGTCTCACAAATTGCATCTAAGCTAACAAGAAAAATGAAATATATTGACGATTTTCAACAAACTTGTTAGTGAACTATTTTGTCAATATAGGTACATGAGAATACGCTTTTTTTAGCACAAAAGTGGAAAGGTTTTATACAGAAATTATGCAGATACAACTGCAGCCTATGTGCACAAAAGATGTGCAGTGTAAAAGGGCTTTTAATTAGGTTTTTAGACAGAACTGTTTTAAGTGATTATAATCATTGTTGTCTTGGTAAATGTTTCTTTGGCATTCATGGTTGTGGTCAGTTTTTACGGATGAATTCAACGTTTTACAAGTACCTCAATAGGAAATTTGTTAGTGTATTCACCTAGATGACTGCTTGCGAAGATTTCTATCTCCTGGTATCTTCACTATCAGGTATTCACGTCCATCCAAGACAATATTTAAGCTCTCGTATATGTGTGTGTGTAAAATGAGAGGAGATAAGGATGAGGAAGAACTGATTGCTCGTGGTCAGTGGCTTCTTGAGTAGGGTACTCCTTCATTAATTGAATTTTGCCATTGGTTAAAGCATTGTAAACCGATAAGATTAAACAGCCACTAGAATTATCCTCCAGGAAGTGGCTGAATTCGACTTAACTATTTAGTTAGGGTCAAAAATCCTCCATCATCGAGACTCTAACCTTAGGACCTGCCAGTCAGAGACATTGTAGTAGCAGCTAATGCCATCCTGAACCATCTCAATAGGGGCACATAATGTAAGATCTGGATTGTTGAATAAGTAATGGAATTAAAAAAAGTCGATGTCGTTAGCGGAATTGCTTAATTACACTCCGTGAAGCCACTGAAGTTAAGCAACCCTGGACATCTCGGATTTCTAGTCTGGGAACCTCAATTGCTAATGGCGCCGTGCCTCTGGCGGAAGGGATAAAAGGCAGTAACAGACAGCGACGTAATGAGACAAAAAGACAAAAACTTCAAGAAGGATTACTCCAGGCGCTCAATGTGCAATAAGGGGCTTAAGGGTGCGTTGCGAAGGTGCAACAATTTTTTAAGATAATAATATCGAGTCGTGGGGAAATATTGATTGAGTATCCGGTTATTGAACCTGCACTACATACATTTATTTGAGGAGCAATTGGGCCCGGGGTTAAAAATTATAATAATAATAATAAAAAAAAAATAATAATAATAATAATAATAATAAAAAAAAAGGAAGGAATTATTTCAACTGTCATGGTATCCAATAATTATATGTTGGTGATACTAAAGGTTAATACAAGCTACATAAATATTGGCTAAATTAGATTTTTTAAATTCATTGATCGTGTTCACTACACTTCACTGCACTACACTACACTAAACTGTTTTCCTTCAAACTACACTGACCAGTACTTCACAGCACTTCACCGAACTTCACAGCACTTACTCATTTAATAATATCTATTACTCTCATCTTGTTCTAACTTATTTCTAAAACTTCGGACACTTAGGTGAAAAGCTTTGAAAATTGCTGCGGTTAAACTCTTCCAATCTTTAATTGTTCAGTTACAAAACAAAAATTTCCCAAGATCTGAATTTTGTTACCTTGTTCGAATTTTGTGGGTGTGATCGCTTCGGGCGAAATAATTTGTTTTTTCTAGTCTAACCTAAATTTTCGTCCAAGCTGGTTGACCGTCGTATGATTTATGAGGAGCGCAAAGCCTCGCCCTTGTTATTCTCGTTTTTAGAGGTTTCCATGACTTTTTATTGCCTTAGTTCTATAGGTAAACTTATTCGCTTTCCTCTATATTCTATCTAGATATTGCTAGTGTGACTTTCTGTATGGATCCCAACATGCCACTCCGTACACCATGAGAGGACAAACCAACGAAAAATATGCTCATTCTTTGGCGTTTGCAGAACTTTTCTTTAGAATTCGCATTACAAAATGCAAGGACTTCCACGTTTTTTTTCCTATCTGATTTATATGCTTCTCCCACCCTAATTTACTATCTAGGTGAATGCCTGAATACTTGCATGATGAGACTCTTGGGATGATGACCTCACGTAAACGATAGTCTGGTTCCTCATAATTTCGCCCCCGCCCGAACGTTATTGTTTTGCTTTTCGATCCGCTAATTCCCATGTCATTTTTTTCAGCCCGATCACGTAAATGTTTTAAATCCTGGTATAATATTTGTGTGTCAGCGCTACCTTTGATTTTTAGGTATATAACACAATCGTCTGCTAACAAACGCACCTTTGATTGTATGTTACAGGGAGATCATTTACGTATGCTAAGAGAAGTAATGGCTCTAAAACACTTCCCTGTGGAACCCCTGAAGTAACAATACCCGTAGTCGAAAACTGAGTGCCAATTAAAACTTTTTGTTTCCTGTCTCTAATAAATTCGCTTATCCCAGAAATTCGCTTATCCGTATTATGGATAAACTATCGTAAAATTGTTTCCCGCTTTTTCTCACCTTACAGCCCAGCATACCCCGAGGTCTCTGCTGCAGTGCCTCTGACCGAGAGGTCTTAGGTTCGAGTCCTGGCAGTGGCAGAAGTTTTGACACTAGCTTTCCAGCTCGGTCGAATTTAGTCGCTATCTGGAGGAGAATTCTGGCTGCACTGATCGATAGTTTTCCGTGGTTCCACCAAATAACACCAGGCGAATGCCAGAGCAGTACCCTAACAAACGAGCCACGGATCCCGCTCCATCTTTCCTTCCTCTTCCTTGTCCTATTCTCTCCCTTTACACACACTACTTACACACACACTATCATATATTCCGGGAGACCGGTCGGGGCTTAGAGTTTGTCCCGGCTGGGGTGGTGCCCCGCTGGTGGGCGAAAGCTGGTTAGGGGAAACCCTGCTAGCCGACGGTAGGTCGGCGCCGGATCTCTGCATCCAGCGGGGGAAGATCACTACCATCTCTCGAGGTAAAGACATGTACTACACTTATGGGACTAGTGACCTAAGCTGTTGACGCGCCCGGAATCTCTAACCAAGCCACCAACCCCGAGCGCTCTGGGCACGTTGAAGCAAGCGAAGCTGTTGCAGGGCCGCGCCAGCGAGTTGAAGCAAGCGAAGCTGTTGCAGGGCCGCGCCAGCGACGCCCTGCTGCGCGAGGCGCTGGTGTTCCTGCCCGCGGTGGCCGAGCGTGCTCGCCGCCGCCGCCGCGCACTCGCCCAGCGCCAGCGCCCGCACTGCCCTGCTCCACACCACGACGCGCCGCCCCCGCGCCGCTCGCCCACTGCAAGACACGCAGATGCACGTTCCATGACTACCCGTACGTTGTTGCTATTGAAGAAACCATACCTAGTCGTGAGGAACAATTAAAACTAGTGGCCTACAGTGGTAAAAATGCTGTTGATATATGATGACATGTATTTATAATTTCTGTACAGTTATGTGGGGTCGCCAACCTAGATATTAAACCTAATCTTGGTATCGTAGGCTTCCGCGGCCAGAGTCATGGTCTGTGCTGTCCGGGTGACGCCGCGTCGAAGGCTGGGGTGCCGACGTTTCGATCGACATATCGCGGTCCTCTTCAGCCGCGTATATATGACCAGTACAGCCCATCCATATATGACCGGTACAGCCCTGAAGAGGACCGACATATCGCGGTCCTTAAACCTTAATTTAGCACAACCCTCAAACCAACCTGACCAACTACTATTTATATTTTACGCTACTTGTTTACACAATTTACACACTATTGCACTTATGAACTAAAATTACACACTAACACTTACATACGTACAGAATAAACTTACTTAGCCGCTACTTATTTAAAATATTTACACGCACTTTTACTTAAAATGTAAACTTACAAACTAACACTGAGGTTTTTGGGAGTATTCCAGTCAAACTTGCACTGGCTCGTGAGAGTTCAAACACAAAAAGTAAGTAGCTCAATGCTCAAGAACCACAAATAAAATACTCTCAAATCACCCTGCAAAAGTTGAATATTTGATGTAAAACAGAATTATCAGATTGTGTAATAATATTGTATGGTATGCATCGATACTCTGTACAGCGGCTTTTTTACTTATCAAGAATATAAACAAATATTGCTGATCCATGACACTACACATGAATTTCAAATTTACGAAACCTTAAGCGACTCTCACGCAGCCGAAAGCTGAAAAGTTGTCTATCGATTTGTAAGGGCATTGTAAACTAGGAATGGAGGTTATTCTTTTGGTTTAATTTATTTGCAAGAACCGAAAGTACTACATGCAGACATTTCGTGGTCATCACGTTGTCAGTGAATGATAAAGAATACAACTTCACATAAATATGTATAACCTTAAGTAGTAAGTCGAATGAGAATTTGAATTACCTTGTCAAATGAACGGCGATCATTGTCGTATTATAACCACCTGAGATACTCTAAAAACGCCAGCCCTATCAATGCCCCTGTCATCCAGGGTTTCGGAAATTTTGTGATAAAAATCAGTCCTTTTCCTTAACAATGTTAATAATGCGACTATTATTTTAAGAATGAAGCAATGAAAGATTCTAGATTGAAAATATAAGTTGCAACATAATCTACCAAAGTACGATATTTGGTTAATTATTCCATTACTCTGGAATGCGCTTTTCATTAGGGTGACAGTAAGGTAGTCTCGCTAAGTCAGTGAAGTTAAAATGTTTAAATTATTTATTTATTTACAGATGGCATTAGCAGCAACCTGAATACTTCAGAATATATGATGAGAAGCATTAGAAATCGGACATTACTTCTGGAAGAATCACTCCTTTCCCCGTTGCCGCATAGATCATCAGGCGTGAACGATGTGAAAGAATGCGTAACATACGCGTCAGGAATTTCTGTCAACAGTTTTAACAAACATTGCAAAATTCCGATAAGAAAGAACGCACATGATTATGAAAACTTCTCTGGAAGTATGAAATTAGACCAAAAGGCTTGGAAACCTGCCCACGTAGATAAATCCATGAAAAAATCTCATACTGAAATTTCCAATTTCAAAAGGTTATTTTCTATTAATGTGTGTAGATGGTGTAATAACATATCTTCGGCTGTCGCAAATGTCAAAAGGTCACGAAAATTAAAAGAAAAATCATTTTTATGCAAACGACAGCCTTCGCAGAATATTATGTGTGCAAGCTCCTACGAATCAGAAAACAATACCCCTACATTTAATTGGGATAGAGAGAATACAGAACATATCTCAAAAATGACAATTCTCCACTATCTGTATAATGGAAAACCTCTCTCTCACTGTCCATGTGGCAATGAAATTTCGTTTTTTCATTCTCTAAGGGAAGAATGCTTGAGATTTCCCTCAGTTATTCTATGTGGAGAAATGAAAGACAAGCTGATTTTTTCCAAATCTATTAAAGATAAAATAAGACGAAATAGCGATTGTGACAATAGACTAATGAAAACCGCAACCTCACGTGGAAGAATTCGCAGCCTTGTGTTAGCATTTGTACGAAGTATGCGATCTTCACGTGTCACACCTTTCCTCACACTCGGGGAATGTCGGAATGAAATGCAAATTGCAATGCAAAAGAATAATCAACTCTTTGGAAATAATCTGACAAATAATGAAACCAGAATATCGGATGTTGAAACGACGTATCAGACTATGGAGTTATGCAATAGGCATGACTCAGGAACTCACAATACTCCACAGATTTGTGTGAATCTTCAAGAAAATAACATGCGACAGGAATATATAAAACATTTATATTTCGAAGAAGCTAACAAAGTAGAGAAAAAAATTACTTTGCCTCATTGCAAAAACTCTGACAATGATAAACATGCATCGATTTTTGGTGTGAAATGCAATCTTAGGGCATGCTCTTCGTGTAATTCCATCACCTTGAATTCCGATAAACCATCAATTAAAAGCAAGACTAAAAGGACACAAGCAACTAATTCTGAAAGCAATGATCTGAATGGAACAGGTATTTTCTATGGACAACCTAGAAGAACATTTAATTCAGAATCTACATCAATCAATGCAAAAACTTGCAGAGAAACAATCTTAGAAGAAAATTTGACGGAAATTGAAAATCGGGCTGATATATTTGAATTTGAACAAGAAGATTTTGAAGAAACTGACGAGGTGAGTGACGCATTTTACAATGAATATGCTTTAATTATATGGAGTACAGTATGATATACATGTTAGAAATACGGTAATAATTATTCTGTTTGCATAAAATAAAAATTGTAAGACGTTGACTCATGTACATTTTTTCATAAAATAACACGTACTTTGTTTTACTTGTATCATCTTTAGTTATTACTCTCGTAGAAATATTGCTGAGAGCATCCTTCATAGTTTATGTTTCATGTATTGCAGCTTTGTCTATCCTTTGTATTATGAATGGAATTTCGAAACCACTCTTGAAAATATTCCTTTGCTAGGCAAAGTTTACAACTCTAATTGAAAACGACTTTTTCGCTCTGCGTTGGCTGTATCACAAAAGCGTGTTGTTCCTAGCCTCCAAATTTAATTAACACACCCACGAGAAAATGTGGACTGCGAACCTATTGTGCAAAAAACTTATTTTCGTGTTTCTCGCTTTATTGCCTGAGCCTTGCTGAGTGGATGGACGTTTTTCCATAACTACTGAGACATTGACTCGAACTTCATGATCCGATATATTTTTTGACGTTGAGAGATTATGTAGTAGAGAGTAAGATGTAAATTTAATATTAACATGTGTTCACTTTAAAACACTTTAATAGCAATTGATACTTAGAACTGAATTTCATAGGAGTTTGCTCTTAAATGAGAAATAAGAGAATTACTTATTGATCAATCGCTTACTTTATGTTAGTAACAATGTAAGATTCCTGCCGAGTTATTAAGAAATATAAATCATAAATGTGGAGTCAGAGGTTGAGGCAACAGAATCCAAGGCTACTGATGTAAGAGATTTAATATTTCACCATTACCCTTAAATCTGTAATGCAATGAACTTGGCACAAAGAAATTGTAAGTAATTATAGTAACTTGTCGTCAAAATAAAAATTTGAGAGATGTACTAATTCTATTGTTTTTCCAAAAACATGAGCAAATAATTCTTCTCAGACTTTAGTTCACATACTTTTAGATATAAGTTAGCTCGAGTACATAAACTTCTACACTTCCTCGCAACAATTGCAGATCTGTACGCAAGGATTCATGCGTAAACTTTTTATTTATACTTGGACACTTACGCTTTGAAAGAACACACGACCGTGATCGTAATGCGCATTGTAGTGAGCTGTTCAGGAAAGGTCAAAGGGCAATCTACTTGTGCAGAAAATATACTAATTTAGTTTATTTATCTTTCCAATTATGTTATAATATAATGTAGTATATATAAATAAAGAGAGAATGTGCGTATATTTGTCGCACATACAAGCGAACATTACTCGACCGATTTCGATCAAATTTTCACACTCTTTTTATTAGAAGTGTTTAAAGTCTGGTGTGAATTAAATCGGACACATGGGAGCGATGTTGATGATGTTATTCATTTGACAACTCAAGGGCCCCTAAACTCTACTTACCTGCAGCAATATCAAGGATTAGCGGGTCTACACTGCATAAAGTATTCTGCCACTTCGACTTGAAAGATCGGCCGGACCAATGTCCAAAGCAGGACATAGAGCAAACTCATACTTGCAAGAAAATCTTTCATTTGTTAGAATTTTTGTACAGCATATAGTAAAACGTGATGAAACGTGATCACGTGCCCACTGGTGTGTCATGTGTAATACACTGCAATAGCGAAGCATTGCCTGGTCCATACTGATGAATAAATTAATGAAAAATCACTCTAGAAATATCTTCCTTTGCTTCATCTTGTCGGAAATGCATTATTATTCTTATATCTGAATTTATTTTAATAATTTTATGTTCACTATCTACGAAATATATTTGTTTTGTAAAATGATTTTGTGAAAATTATCCTTTGATTCATCAGAGTTTATTTTTGGCGATAAGAGGCTATTTAAAATTAATAGTAAATAAACTTAATGGTTAATTTATGAAAATTAATTTTGATTTCAATGAACACCATCATTGAATACTTTATTATTTAGAATGGCTCAAAATACATGTTACTAACTTCTAACGTATGTAGGAGGTGTTGATGATGATCGTCTTTGCAAACAAACATATGGTGTGAATTCATATACTAAGTTATGTGTAAGTAATTTTGGAGGTGGCGCCTCTGGACAGTGTTTGATAAACTTTTGTAGTTAGGTAGGTGGGAACGACCAAATAAAACGAAAGCAATGTGGAATATAATAAAAATACGACCAAATCTTTAGACACTCACCAAAATTTTAGACACGATGTTCGTTTCCGAAACTTCTTCCTATGAAATTCTCAAAATAATCGGTAAACTAAAAAATAAATATTCGTCCGGTTTAGATGAATTCCCAGATTCTTTGTTAAAGACCTGTGCGTATGCCATTATACACCCGTTAACTCACATATTTAATGCATCCTTACGCACTGGAACGTTTCCAGATATTTTCAAAACAGCTAAAATTAAGCCGCTCTTCAAAAAGGCAGCAAAAATGAAATTAAAAATTATCGGCCCATTTCTCTTCTATCAGTTTTCAAAAATATTAGAGACTTTTTACGTACGAATGGAAACCTTTCTCAGTAAACACGAAGCGCTTTCAGATTGCCAACATGGATTTGAAAATCAAAATCAACGGAAACAGCCATATTTTCTTTTCTTAAAGATGTCGCATCATCATTGGATCAAAACGAGGCACATATTGGATTATTTGTAGATCTCTCAAAACCTTTTGACGTCATTGATCATGACATGTTTACTTTCAAAATTACCTTCATATGAAATCCGTGGTATTGCTTAGATTGGTTATGTTCGTACCGTAAACAACGATCTCAGAGAGTGGAAATACCTTACTGGAATGATGGAACATTACATACGCACCTCTCCGACTCTTTGCCCATTGCACGTGGAGTTCCTCGAGGATCGATTTTAGGCCCTATTCTGTTCCTACTCTACGCAAACAATATGCCCTCAGCGATTCAAAACGAAAGAACTCTTTGCGGATGATACGAATATTCTTCGCAATAAAGAAACAGTAAATAGTACAATATCAGATGTTTCGAATTGGTTCCGAAATAACAAATTAATAGTAAACGAAAAGAAAACGGTTTTAATGCAGTTTTCCATTTCAAATAAACAACTCTGTGCTCCATTGTAAATGAACGGTGTACCATTGACTGAATTGAGTCAATTGTCAACGTGTACCATTGACTGACTATGTTAAGACAACAACATTTGTAGGTCTTTCAATTCAGTCAAATCTTAAATGGAACGTCCATTTAAATGAATTGAACACAAAATTAAGCTCATTATGCTACGCGTTCAGAATTCTTGCAAATTCAGTCAGCCTTCATACTGCTCGTTGTGTATATTTTGTGAATGTTCATTCACGCCTGAGATATGGCATAATATTCTGGGAAATACATCTTATAGCTCCCAGAAGTTTAGATTACAAAAAGAATTGTACAAATAATAACCAAATTCTACCTACGTGATTCTTGTAAGCCTCTCTTCAAGAAATTTTACCATTACCTTGTCTGTTGATTTACGAATCAGTGGTTTTGTCAAAATGACTTGCTTAAGGGTGGAATATATTTTCAGAAATTGCCGAAGACTATTACTATAACACTCGACGTAGAAATTATATTCGTCAGGTGACAGTATCAACAGCTCATTACAAAAATCACATACAATACAGGTACATTATTTTACAACACTTTGCCAGATGACATTAAACGATTAAATTCAATAGAAAAATTGAAATCCAAAGTGAAATCGTTTCTGCTGCATAGCTGTTTCTATACAATTAGATACTATACTGAGCATCACAAGAAAAGTAACATTAATTTTAACAATGATACATAATGCATTATTTACCATTTGAACTGTATAAATGTGTATAAACAACCTGTAACAAGTATTGTACTGCAGCCTCCGGTCAATGACCCCATTTGGATCAGGTTTTTCGTCCAGTTTCCTGATCCATTGAGCAAATGCTGAGATGGCCCCTTGTTTTGCTTCTGGACGTAAATGTAACTTCATTATCTGTGCCGTCTTCTAGAATTCATTGGGAAATATAGTTATTCAAATTATCGTTTCTATGTTGCGGCAGGAAGTATTATTCTTTGAATTTTGAAAATGTGCACAGAATTCACTTCTCCCATAGCACGTCATACGCAGTTTCAACTGTTTTTGACGCAAAATAAATGTAAATAAACAAACAATTCTCATTTACCTTCTCGCAATGACAAAATGGATATTTTTATTTATTTTTAAGCTTAGACAAAAACATTTCTCGTATGACGGGCATGCAGTTTAGTGTATGTGTGGAACAGTGATTGACGTTCAAACATAGTCCAAGCTGGACAAGAGAGAGAAATCGATGTTGTCAATGCCAATGTGCAGGTCGTCGCCTGAAAGTTCTGTAATTGACAGAAACCAGTGTAAGACGACTTGTCGTTACCAATCATTGCCATGACGCCGAAAATTGGGTCACTTCGTTATTCGACATTTCCCATTGAAATCGGGAAAGAAATCCAAAAAAATTTGGGAAAAAAAATATTTCGCCACCAAAACTCTAAAAGTTAGTAGCATTTCTTTGCTTTACTAGAATACAATTGTATCGGTAGTTTTTCGTGTTTTTTCCGATCAACATCAGGCGAATGCCGGAGCAGTACCTTAACAAACGAGCCACGCACCGCGATCTTTCCTTCCCATTTCTTGTCCTGTCCTCACACTAAGATGCACTTCACACATGCCGGGAGACCGGTCGGGGACTTAGAGCTGGTCCCGGCTGGGGCGGAGCCCAGCTGGTAGAAGATACCTGGTTGGGATTAAACCCCGCTAGTCGACGGTAGGTCGGCGCCGGATCTCGCCATCCAGTGGGGGAAGATCATTGCCACCTCCCGATGAAAGCATGCACTACACTTACAGGATTAATGACCTGCGTAGCTGACGCGGCCTGAACCACTTATTAATCAATCAATCCAACGTGTTTGGGGATGCCTGCAGGGAGCCGAGGCGGAGGCGTGGGAGGCGGCGCAGAGGGCGCTGCTGCGCGCGGAGCCAGCTGCGCGCGGCGCGCGGGTGGCGCTGCTGGGCGGCGTGCTGCGCGTGGAGGCGCGCCTGCTGGTGCACTGCCTGTGCGCGCTGGCCTCGGGCCTGCCCCTCATCGCGCAGTTCTACCACCCGCCCGCCTAGCCCCCGACACCCTTTTTGTTAATGGTCCGCTTTCTTTTGCATTCCGTTTCCTGTTCTTCCTTTCCTTTGTTAATGGACCACTTTATTTACTCTTCCTCCTTATCATTCCATTTCATTTTCGGTGGCTATTAGCTTACTTCTAATTTTTATGGCTTCATCTCTTTCTCTTTTCACATTTCTTACCCTATGTTTGTTAATTCGTTTTTTACATAAATTGTTATAATTTCTTCCAATACGTTTTTTCTTCCGCATTTCCTTCTTACTTCTAAACCTTCCAGACCTTTCTTTCCTTATCTTTTCCTTCCTCTTGTTCTTCCTTGTCATCATTGCTGTGTGTGTCGTTAATTTATTCTTCTTCTCCTGCAAAACTCTTTTCCTAAATTCTTCTTCTTCTCCTGCAAAATTGTAACAATCATACCTGAAACTTCAAGACACTTTTGAACCTATAACCAGTTTGGAAGGTATTTTTTCTTCTCCTATATATGAAGTGTAATAATTATGTTTGATTCAGAAATCTGGTTCTCTAATCTTTAAAACCAAAAACAGTAATGCTTACTCAACTTATATGTGACTTAATATTTAAGGAGCATTTTCATTCAAAATGTTAGTTTCATTCTTTTCTAAATTGTGGCAAAATTGTATCCAGTCCTCCTAATCATTTCAAGAAATTCCAATGCAATCTACGAATATATGCAATTGACTCAGATCTACCGGTTGAAGTAATATGCATTTCTAGCGATAACTTGAATTTGTTTTCGAAATATTGAACATAGATTATAAAAGGTGGAATTCATTCATTTTTTTTTCAGACGATGAGCTATTTTATTCAGGTATAGATTATCACAGCATAATTCAATATGCCGATTCTTCTCTGATACGAATCGATCGTGATAAATCATGTTAACCTTGTGCAGCATGCACTCAGTATTAGTTGTATTGCATTATACTTATGTGCGTTTACTGTACAATATCATTCCCCAAGCAAACGCCCTCTCAAGCATGGCTGTCCTAAGGGTAAATCGATGTATGTATGAAAACCCTCGTGGACTACAACACCACAATTCTTTGCTTCGTCAGGGAGACAAGCCCCCGGGGTGAACATCTATGCCTTTTTGGCTTTTATCCTTACCTCCATCGACGCGGAAAACGCAGACGGGCTGACGGCCTGATCCAGCCGAAATCCAGTTTGCCCTCGCGGCAACCTCTCCCATACAATGCCTGGGTAACGGCCGCCCTAATAGCTCAGAGCTCCTAGCTCTCCAGGCTAGTACCGGAGTCTAAACAATGCGCCACTCACATGCGCCAGGACCAAGTTCCGTCTTCTATGCCCAGAGTATCGTTCCACTGCCACGACGAATCCAAGAGTCCATCTGGGGTCACCTGAACTCAGATCCAGACGGTCCGAGCCCCCATCCCGTCTCCCCATTGCTTACCGCCAGCTATCGACGTGGCCAATGCTGGAATCTGAGCACCCTAACGGATAGTATCTAGTTACTTGCCGGACTTTAAAGTGGGATCCGGAGTCCTCGAAAAGCATCCTTCACCCAATCCTGCCCAAAGGAGATGCACCATAGGCCCAACTGGTGGGTAGCCGGGCAAACTCGACTACCAGGAGCTTAACATCACCTTCTCACTGCCTATATCTTCAAGCTAACGACGTGAGCGGCGCCGCAAGACTCAGGATCCGGGTGGTCGTCCACGACATTCCACCAGAAGCCACGAGAACCTACGCCATCGTGCCCCCCCCCCTGCGGGAAAATCGATGTGCGGCGTGGTCGGTGTCCAGCAGGCGCCTGGCTGCTGTCAGTGGCTGTCTGCGGGCGCCGGGGCCATTCGTTGTCCCTGCCCCCCACGCCCTTGATGGATGGGGCTCCTCTGCCTGTCGCTCGCCCCAACAACAAGGCTCCGCCTCGCTTGGAAGAAAGGTACTTCTTTAGAACTACACGCACTGGTCGATTTGCACCCGGAAAAGCGGAATTACAAAATATTTGAGGAACAAACATTCAAAAAATGTCATGTCCATTCGGCAAAAATTGATTTCTTCTGTTATTTTGACCTAGAATTTTTTTTTTTAAGGGAAAGAGTGAAGTGGACATGTCACCTTTTGAATGTTTGCTCATCATTTAACATAATGGAACATAAACCCTAGAATACTAGTACTAAAATGTACCGCCTCTTTGATGTGTAAAATTTATTCCCTTCAAACGTGAACAGTTTTACAAACAAAATGTAAATTAAACATTAAGTGATTATAATATCGCTAAACAACGTTATTAAATGGCTCCAGAAATACTTTACTTACTTTTATCTTTTACTCTTTACACTCTCAAAGCCGACCTTCTGAAAGCCTTCACACGTAAGCAATAATTTAGATCAACATATCCGAAGGTTGGGAAAAGGTCGTTCTCTACACAGACGGTTGGGTACAAGTCGGCAACACTGCGAATAATACCAACCGTATATCCGTGACTGTACAAAAGACACAGACACCGCATCCAGTCACAACTCAAAACAAATTTAGTGTTTTAGATTATGAGACAGATTTTCCTCGCCTTCCTGATCCTCACCACCCTTCTCTACCATCGACAGATACATGCACAAACCAACGCAACAAGCAAGGAAGCGCGTCAAAACCAAAACACGTAAAGCTGCGAATCCTAACTCACTTGAAAACAAAACATTCCCACTGAGCCTAAAACACAGGTACTTATTTTAGCTGACAGTCATGGCCCCCATCTTTCCTCCATTCTCAGTAGGAAGTTACCCTCCAATTTCTCAGTCTCATCTATTTTTAAACCTAACGGGAGGTTTGCAGATGTGACTGCAGAATTGGACACCCACACGATAAACACTGACAAATCAGGACACAGTCATTATCATAGGAGGGCAGAATGACATTAACTTGGGCGGTAACTTTACACTTAAACAACATGTTAACAAATTACAATGTGTCACCCAAAATACTAACATTGTCTCTGCCCTTCTGGTACAACAGACCAACACTATGCAGCGAGATTAAGCACGCAAACCAACAATTGAAACTGCAGCTGAGAGAAACAAATGTCACACTTTTGAAATTAATTTCTCCAGCAAAACACTTCACCCGGCATGGTCTTCACATGAACCTTGCTGGAAAACATGCAGTCGGTAACAAGCTTGCACAATACATCATCAACTCCAGTCCTACGCAGTCTTCTGCCAAAATCTATCCCTTTCCACCTTCCTACGTTCTCCACCCCACCCTTATTTCGAACCCTGTTGCCTCTTCCTCTGAACCTACTCCCGTTTCTCCCATTCCACTACCAATTCGTCAACATCCGATGCCCCATCTTCCTCACAACCTGTCACTGCCGGGACACTACAACCTTCGACCACGCACTCGAGGTAAAATGGAGTAAATATATAGCAACAACAGTCAGATGCAGCAGAAAAACATTCGTGTAGGTACTTGCAAAAAATAAACATTCTCCACCATAATGTACAATCCCTTTCAAATAAAACTGAGTTTATCGAGGCAGCTCTACAGAGCGATCTAAATCAAACGGACGTTCTTTGCTTTACAGAACATTGGTTATCTCCTAATGAACTTAGCATTTTCCAAATTCCAAACTTTTACCTCGCAGGCTTTATTGCAGAGAGAGAGAATCCATAAAGGTCCACTGTATAGGGTTCCTGTATTTACGTTAGAAATAATATTGATTCTATCCCATGACGGAATTAAATGTTACTCCATTGAAAATATTTTCGAAATTTCTGTTGTACATCTTACTTCACTAAAAGTGATAATACTTTGCATTTACAGACCTCCAACAAAGAGAACTGCAGATTATATTTCGTTCTTAGAAAACCTGGAGATAACACTTAACAAAGTCAGCAATCGCTCTTTTGAATCCATTGTTGTATGCGAGATTTTAACATTGATTTTCTGGTCGAATCTTTGAGAAAGAAAAGTTTCTCAATTTAATTAATTCCTTCAATTTAGAAGTTGAAACAAAAGATTTAGGATACAGTGACCACGATGCACAAGTTCTTACCATTATAAGAAATGAAGGAATTGATCAAATTATAAATAACAAAACTGCTACTCGATATGAAGTTGAAACAAAAGATTTAGGATACAGTGACCACGATGCACTAGTTCTTAACATTATAAGAAATGCGATCACTGACACAATAAATAATACACGTATGACTAGATTGTTTACTAAAAGTAAAATTAAATTATTCATTGATTACTTAATGCAGGAGTCATGGGAAACGGTTTATAATACTGCTGATACAAACAACAAATATAATTCTTTTTTTCAACCCTTTCATTTCATTTTAACACTTGCTTTCCTCTTCAAAACGAAAATTAAATATTTCACGGAAAAGCAATTCTTGATAACACAAGGGATTAGGACATCTTGTAAAACAAGCGAATTCTTTCTTTCATTTCTAAACGTCATAACGTATCTCAAAATGTTCTTATCTACTTTAAAAAATACAAATCATTGTTACGAAAAGTTATAAGGCAGGCTAAAATCATGAAAAAGATCGATATTTTGAACTCAAATAATAAAAAAAAAGCAATGTGGAATATAATAAAAATACTACCATATCAACTAGAAAACCCGTAGAGAATGTTGTTTTAAAATATAACGATATAAATGTGAACGATCCGCCACAGTGGCTAGTCTCTTTAACCAATACTTTCGAGAATTGCTGCCGATCTCACTAAGGGTCTTCAGGCACAAAATTCGAAAAAGGTCAGTTCACCCAAAATTTTAGACACAATGTTCGTTTCCGAAACTTCTTCCTATGAAATTCTCAAAATAATCGGTAAACTAAAAATAAATATTCATCCGGTTTAGATGAATTCCGGATTCTTTGTTAAAGACTTGTGCGTATGACATTATACACCCGTTAACTCACATATTTAATGCATCTTTATGCACTGAACGTTTCCAGATATTTTCAAAATAGCTAAAATTAAGCCGCTTTTCAAAAAAGGCAACAAAATGTAAATTCAAAATTATCGGCCCATTTCTCTTCTATCAGTCTTTTCAAAAATATTAGAGACTTTTTACGTACGAATGGAAACCTTTCTCACTAAACACGACGCGCTTTCAGATTGCCAACATGGATTTAGAAAATCAAAATCAACGGAAACAGCTATATTTTCTTTTCTTAAAGATGTCGTCTCATCATTGATCAAAACGAGGCAACTATTGGATTATTTTTAGATCTCTCAAAGCTTTTGACGTCATTGATCATGACATGTTCACTTCCAAATTACCTTCATATGGAATTCGTGGTATTGCTCTAGATTGGCTATGTTTCGTACCTTAAACAACGATCTCAGAGAGTTGAAATACCTTACTGGAATGATGGAACATTACGTACGCACCTTTCCGACTCTTTGCCCGTTGCATGTGGAGTTCCGCAAGGATCGATTTTAGGCTCTATTCTGTTCCTGCTTTACGTAAACGATATGCCCTCGATGATTCGAAACGGAAGAACGGTTCTCTTTGCAGATGATACGAACATCCTTTGCAATAAAGAAACAGTAAATAGTACAATATCAGATTTTCAAATTGGTTCCGAAATAACAAATTAATAGTAAACGAAAAGAAAACGGTTTTAATGCAGTTTTCCATTTCAAATAAACAATTCTGTGCCCCATTGAAAATGAACAGTGTACCATTGACTGATGTTAAGGCAACAAAATTTTTAGGTCTCTCAATTCAGTCAAACCTTAAATGGAACGTCCATTTAAATGAATTGAACACAAAATTAAGTTCATTATGCTACGCGTTCAGAATTCTTGCAAATTCAGTCAGCCTTCATACTGCTCGTTGTGTATACTTCCGAATATTCATTCCGCCTGAGATATGGCATAATATTCTGGGAAATACATCTTAGAGCTCCCAGACTTTTAGATTAAAAAAACGAATTGTACGAATAATAACCAAATCCCACCCACGTGATTCATGTGTTCTCTTCATTAATCTAGGAATTCTACCATTACCGTCTCTTCTTATTTACGAATCAGTGGTTTTTGTAAAAAATGACTTGCTCAAGGGCGGGATATATTTTCAGAAAATGCCGAAGTCTATTACTGTAACACTGACTTAGAAATCATATCATCAGGTGACAGTATCAACAGCTCATTACAAAAATTCACATACAATACATGTACATTATTCTACAACACTTTGCCAGATGACATTAAACGATTAAATTCAATAGAAAAGTTTAAATCCCAAGTGAAAGCGTTTCTGCGCATAACTGTTTTTATACAATTAGAGACTATACTGAGCATCACAAGAAAAGTAACATTAATTTTAACAATGATACATAATGCATTATTTACTATTTGAACTGTATAAATGAGTATAAACAACCTGTAATAACAATTGTACTACAGCTTCCGGGTCAATGACCCTCATCTCCATCAGGTTTTTCGTCCAGTTTCCTGATCCATTGAGCAAATGCTGAGATGGCCCTTGTTTTGCTTCTGGACATAAATGTAACTTCATTTTCTGTGCACGTCTTCTAGAATTCAGTGGAAATACAATTATTCAAATTATCGTTTCCATGTTTTCGCGGCAGGAAGTAATAAGAGCCAAAATTTATTGCTTATTTATCCTTGAAAATAGATTTTATTACATGGAGTTTTTTGTTTTTTTCTCTTTTCAAAATTCAAAATTTATTGCGTATTTATCCTTGAAAATAGATTTTATTACATGGAGTTTTTTGTTTTTTCTCCTTTCAAAATTCAAAATTTATTGCTTATTTATCCTTGAAAATAGATTTTATTACATGGGAGTTTTTGTTTTTTTTTCCATTTCAAAATTTCAAAATTTAAAATTTATTGCTTATTTATTTTTTAAAATAGATTTTACTACATGGGAGTTTTTTTCTCTTTAAAAATTCAAAATTTAAGTAGTATATGACTTAGTGTAGGATCACAGAATTTTGAAAATGTGCACACAATTCACTTTTCCCCATAGCACGTCATACGCAGTTTTTAACTGTTTTTTGACGTAAAATAAAATAAATAAATAAAAATACTAATTAAACATTGAATTAACATTTATAGTGATGCTTAACAACTTTGTTTAGAAATTAACAAGCATGGACTCGCTGAAATACTGTTCAGCTAATAATGCTGCTTATTACAACTACTTTCTGAGTAAATTTTACTTACAGATCTCAGAACTTTCGCTTACTGTAAGAAAAAATACTACAACAACAACAATACTGAAATTCTACTTATCTTAAGAGAGAGTAAGTATTTCTCTGCCAGAAGAAAGTACTTTAGCACATAACGTAATTTCATCTGTAAAATACATTCCAGTGAATCATTTTTATTCTTCACTAGCATTCTAGGATTAATAGTCTAGAATAGGAAATTCCCTTTTTGAGGATAACTAGTCCGTATTGATTTATACAAATATTATTAATCACTGATCATGCAATGAATACAGAAATGTCTCAATGCCCTCTATGGGTAACTGAGTACTAATTAGTAAGAGAAATTAGTCCTGGATTTGTTTCTTTTTTCCAATCATTAGAATTTTAAGTTGGCAATAGAACACTTACTATATGCTAGACAAGTTTCATTTTTACACTGACCTACAGCTTCATGAGTAACAAAGAAAATGTATATCTCAACTATTTTTGCGGGAAAAGTGGACTTATTTCCCTTTTAAAATCAATGATGTAATTGCTCTTCGAGTTTCACATTAAGAATTTAGTATTGCAGCCCAAATATATTAAGAATACTACGAACTAATGGTGCTTTGTCGTTACATTTATTTTTTGCCCTTTAGTCTATATCTTTAAAATTTATTTTATGGTACAAATATATTACGTTCCTAAATATTGGTGATCATTGGAAGCCAAGCACAAAATTATTCTTATATACCGTACATAAACATTCTTATCACGTACGCTCCAGGTAAGATTCATATTTATGGCTCGAGAATTATTAATCTGGGGTTTAGACACCTGTCTACTCCGATGACACTTAAATGCAGACTGCTTCAACACATTTGTTAGGGAGATAAATCAATAACTCATCGTAGATCACAACAGTTGATGCTCAAAACATTCAGATACATTCTGTGTGCGAACAAGTGCGTAGATTTGAAAATTGATTTCTGAAACTAAACATCTAATTTCATAAGAGAGTTAAAGATTACTGATTTTTATATTATACATCATGCGTTAGTTGGGACTTGTGGTAAATTTAGTAGTTCATTGACATTAATAGTTTTAAATAACTTCATCGAAGAAAATACTATTGCGTTGTATCGTAAAGTGAATTTCATTCCTTTCTAATCTTCTAAAAATATACTCATTTTTTTAATGAAGCTACAGGCCGAGTACATTCCTCAGTATTTCTGAAATACAGTTCTATCGTTAGGCGTCTACAAAATGTGTCTTCTTTAATTTGTTAATTTTTAATGATTATAACAATGTAAGCAGTGATTGTATCATTTTTCTCATGAACATTTGATTATTAATGTTAAAAATTAAACTAAATCTTTTAAATTTTATACAAATTCAATAAAATTATTTTTTAAATTTATTAAACTGTAAAGCAGTAGTGCGCAATGTACCTCGGTATGTGTGGTATGAAAATAATTTTTCTTTTATACTCATTTGAACAAATATTTTTGTTAGTAATTCACCTCGCTGATCCTTATTTATTCTCTTCATTATTGAGAGAGGAATAAACAAGTTTAAGGGTGATGGAAATGCAGTTTGTTTCTTTTAAATAAGAACAAATATGCGTTACCATGACAATCCGGATTTCAGTACAAATACGTTAACCTGAATTAATTGGGACTCAAGAATTTTTGAAGTTAAAACCCGTATTTCGTTTAAAAAATATAAATTATTGTTTAAAAAATTAAAGATCTTGGTAATTTAGATAACTCAAATGTAATTATTAATATCATTCCAGTTATTTTAATTTCTAAAAAATTATATCTGGAACTATGGAGTAAAAACTTGGTTTCGCCAATTCTGAATAGAAATGGGTCTAATATTGGCTTCATATTGTCTGCAAGAACAAAACAAAAACGAGTTGTGACTTGTTTGTGCGCGTTCCATTGTTACTATTGACCGACCGGCTAAACTTGAGTCAGGTTATGACTGCTAATGACTTAAATCTGTCCAGACAGTTGTAATTAGCTTAGTTAGTAGCTAGTTATCATTTACTACACGAACTATCTCAAAAGGACGTCCTTGAACGTCGCTACGGGTATTGAGAGAAGAGTGAATTATTGAGATTCCATACAATTGTATGCATAATATGAGATACAAAACTTATTAGATAACTCCTGTTACGCGCCAATGAGTTACGTGTAGTGTGAATTCCGAAGACAAACGAAGACATTAATGGGTAGTTAGCAGTTACTGACGAAGGAGTGGTCGACACAAATTATGAGATGAGTGCTCACAGTACACGTCAGAGGGGTACTAACATGTTTCCTGCTTTTGTGCAAGGCATCCAATGTGGATATTTTGGACGTTGTCTTATAGTTATGTCTTAAAATTGCATAGAAGTAAGTCAAAGAAAATTTACAAATTGTGTGATACAAAATTTTGTGGAAATTTGTATTACTTTCCTTGTGTTTATTTCTAACAGAAAAACAAAGAAGGGTGACATTTTCATGATTCTCTACTTTACACTCCAGAGCGAGTCTGTAAATATTAATTTTCGGTGCGTCCACCGTTGGGGTCATTATACCTGTAAGTAGAGTGTACTTTATTCCGGGAGATGGCGGTGTTCCTCGTCCGCTAGATGGTGAGGTCCGACGCCGATCAACACGTCGGATTGCAGTAGGGGCCCTCTCCAGGTAACACTCCCAGCGGGGCACACACCAGCACAGGGTGAGGTGGCTCAGGGCATCAACTGATGTTACTGCAGCCCTGCAGTGCCTCTGACCGGGAGGACCTCGGGTTCGAGCCCCGATGTTGGCAGAATTTTCGACAGTAGCTACATAGCTAGATCAAATTCATTCGCTCTCTGTAGGAGAATTCCAGCGGTTGGCTGCTCTGATCGGAAGTTTTCCATGGTTTCTCCGATCAATACCAGGCGAATGCCGGAGCAGTGCCCTGAAAAACGTTCTACGGACCGGACGCGATCTTTCCTTCTCATTTATTGTTCTATCCTCACCCCTTACTTACACACACTTACACTAACATGCTCTACACTGACACACATGCCGGGAGACCGGTCGGGAGCTTAGAGCTTATCCCGGCTGGTGGGAGATTCCTGGTTGGGGACAAACCCTGCTAGCCAACGGTAGGTCGGCGCCGGATCTTGCCATCCAGCGGGACAAGATAACCTCCCGCGGTAAAACAAGTACTACATTTACAGAACTAATGACTTTAGCCGTTGACATTGGCCACTAGATTTTATGAAGCAATGCCAGTCTCTGGAATATCAGCCATGCCTCCACAAATTTCTCAATAAACTGAGTTCTAATTTTCCCAGGAGTTCGAGGTATCACCTACAATGGATCTGAATCTGCTTTGGCCATTTCTTTAGATATTTCTTAGAAAAATACGAACAGAAGTTCTCTGTTTGAACAATAAATATATTTTCTTTCATGTCAATAAAGATGTGTTTGGAAAGACATCATTAGTGCTCGCTGCGATCTTTGGTCTTCAACTGTTTATTGCTCTATTGAGGGGGAAGCAAGGTCATCGTTCAAGAAAAGTTGCGTGGGTAATATTTGCCCAATATTCAGGGTCGGAATAACCCTTCGGAGCCCCGGTACGGTCCTTGTATGCTAACCTCAATAATATAAATGATATAACACGAACCGATTGATGATACCTGAGTAGACAAATTCCGATCAATAATGCACATAAAAATAATGTTTCTATCGCTTAAACTGTTTGCAGGAAGGATTATTGCCTCCCAGAACATCAAGTTGTATTTCTCGAGCGCTTTCTGCAAGGATTTATCGTTGTTGTAGCGTTTCTGACTTACGAGAACGAGACAGAATATGTGGCATTCGATCACGTTCTTTACTTATTTCCCCTTCCTTTCTTTATATTTTATGACTGGATCCTTTTCTGGAGGACCTTTTACATTTTAAGGAAATGCTGGGACCCGTAGTGGCCACTGCATTCACTCCGTGCTTAATCCAGACTTGTATTGTCTAGGCTATACGGAACGAGCCACGCCTCTGTCGTGTTGTCTGACAATTTCGCCAAATAGTGTGGTCTCCTCAGCTGCTGGTGCAAGAATAGTACACGCAGAGACGCGGCTCTTCACGGATAGCCAAGACAATACAAACTCCGACCGAGGAAGTCCACGCAATCATTAATCCAGGCTTACCCATATCCTTTTTCAAAAATGTATTTTATCCTTGTGACAGAATCACTCGAAGTATTGAATACATAAATATAACTAGTTCAAATAATAACCAATTTATATATAAATTAATTAAAGGATATAATTTAACTTGTGTACATAAATACTGAGGGATACCCTTTCAGAGACCTGTAACATCTTGTTTTAATTGATTAAATACAACATTTTTAATTTTTGTAAAATAAAACAATGGTATAAAATATTGGTAATGGTATAGTTTTGTTTATATATAGTGGTCAAATTAGAGAGGTTGTAGTAAATATTTCCAACATTTAAAATTAATTCTTGAATTTTTTGAAGATGTTACTACTAGTTTAAAACGATCATAAGCTGGGCTAGAGTGTAAGGATGAATGGAATTTTTTGGGATTTTTAGTATCCTTGATTTTATGTCTTGAATTGAGACTTCTTTTTGTAACTATTCATTTCTTGTATACCACGGTGTATTGACTGACCAGCGTAGAAATTTATTTTGTTTAATTTGCAATTTCTGAATGTGTATTGGAGCAGCACCTTCCCGACTGGAACTGGCATATGTTAATGAATGTTGTATTATATCTGTAAATATTGATAGGGGTGTTTCTATTGAGTGAATTTTGAGTTTTTGTTAATGAGTGGATATAATTGCATCATTTTGATAAAAGTGTATTTTGATACGTTTTTAATATGATCTCTCCGTGTGAGTAGTCGACCAAAACAAGCGCAATCGTGGAGGCGCCTTGCTGCAGGCGCAAGATGGCGGGCGGCGGGCGCGAGGGCGCGGAGCTGCTGGACATGCCGCGGGAGCTGTACGAGGCCGTGTGGCCGCTGCTGTTCGTCTGCCGCGTGATGGGGCTGGCGCCATTCGCCGTCGCCGACGGAGGCCACGCGGGTGAGCCGCTTTTTACTTTCTCGTATACGTACGTATATACGGACTAATATGAGAAAGTTATGTAATGCTGCGCGAAAATCGATTGCCAGATTTCAACGAAAATACACGTTTTGGGGACCCCTGATAGCGAAAAAGTGGGTTTTTTAAAAACGTCTGTCTCTCTGTCCGTCGGTTCGTCTGTCCGTCTGTTCGTCGTCCGTCTGTTCGTCTGTCCGTCTGTTCGTCTGTCCGTCTGTTCGTCTGTTCGTCTGTTCGTCTGTCCGTCTGTTCGTCTGTCCGTCTGTTCGTCTGTCCCTCTGTTCGTCAGTCCGTCTGTCCGTCAGTTAGTCTAGTGTATGTGAACAACACTAGCGCCCCAGTTCATCTGGCTACAGTTGAAGCTTTGAAATTTTGAAAAACATTCATTAAAATTTTGGAGGTACCTTACATGAAGCCCCCCGGACATTTTCAAAATTTTCTCAGAAACAGCTCCAAATGTTTTCTTTAAATTTCTTGTAATAATAGAGTAAAATACACTTATAAAGGTGGAATAGGTCAGATTTTCACTGTTAACTATAAATTTTGGAAAATTGTAAAAGTTTGAATATTTTTCGGCGTCTTCCTACAACTACAAAATTGAAGACATAGATTTTTTTCCTGCAAATTAAATTTGTTGCCTATTAACAGTACTTCCATTAAGGTCATATAGATTTTTTTAAAATTTTGGTAGTTTTCGGCATTAGAGCGTGAAATATTTGCAATTTCTTAAAAACAGCTTCAAATTTTTCAATGAAAATATCTATTTAGGATGAGGTTTTACTCTTATTTCTTGAAGTAATATTTCAGTTTTACTATTAAGAAACCGAAAAGTTGAGAAAATGTCAAGAAAATGTAATTTTGGTGACGATAGATGGCAGCTGGCCAGAGAATGGAGCAAGACCTTAAAGCCAGTCCACACCAACGAAATTAGAAAATTTTGCTACGAGGAAGTCTGTGCCATTCGGTAGTAACTCTAGTTGTCTTCAATTTATTATATTTCAAGAGGATTATATGGTTCAGAGTATTCTAATTTATCACATGTATTGGTGACTTAAGGCTAAAATTATAACTAATTACACACAGCTGGCATAATAGCTTGAGGAAACCTATACAGGAACATCTGATTACTGCGGTTCGGAAAAATATTTTGAGGACGACGTGAATGGATATTAGGATTGAAAATGTGATTGGAGTGGGTTTCTGCATAGCGTTAATTCGGTTGACCTGGAGCGCACTGCAAGGGTTTATCCAAAACGGTGTCGTCTTGAATTGTTGGAAGAGCATGCCTGGCTGCTGAGGATTTGAATGGCCGCATGTACTGACCGCGCAAAGGTAATAAACATTGGTCTTTTAATTGGAGGCTAGAATGAATGGTTTGACGAACCCACTACTGACTTGAGATCATAAATTTAATTGTGATTTTGATTTAAAGTCTCATGTAATAATACGAGGGAAGAATAACTTATAGA
This sequence comes from Teleogryllus oceanicus, assembly GCA_964035755.1. Taxonomy (NCBI): domain Eukaryota; kingdom Metazoa; phylum Arthropoda; class Insecta; order Orthoptera; family Gryllidae; genus Teleogryllus; species Teleogryllus oceanicus. Next base: position 79,332,202 of record CAXIVR010000002.1, on the reverse strand, counting down.
TATTGAAATGAAGTATTAATAATTTATAGTTGGTCGTGAAAGGGGTTCCAAGTATATTCGTCTTTTGAATTTCTCTGCTTAAACTTCAATTCTCGATCACTTTAATTTCATATTAGTTATTCATAACTACTTCATAGACCTTAATCATTATAAAATATCTGCATACGTTTTTTCTGCCTGTGAGAAAACACAGGATATTTAACTTGACTTCACTACACGTATTTCAAGATGTGTGGACTGAGCTCTGGCTCTCTAGCCACCTCAAGCGGGCAGATGAAGAGGGAGACCTTATACGCAGGGTGTCTCATTACGTCTCGCTGAAAGAAGGTCGAAAAAGAAAGCGCGTTTTTTATTTTGTCTTTGCTTTACAAGGTTTGACATCAGATATCTTCTATAGAGGAAAAGAAAGAGACGTCAAGCCTCGCATTTATAATCAAATATTGAGATATTGATTTGAAATCGACGTTTTCCGTAAAATATGAAAGTCTCTTATGGAAGCCATGTACTATTTTAAATTAATAGGTAATAACTGCACATATAAATTATGTAACCTAAAACTATGCAGCTAGATCAAAGGACTCAAAGCCATTAGAAAACAAACTTTTAAAGCGTTCTAACCTTTCGAATGTCGCTCTTCACCCCCAGATGGTCTCTCCAGACAATGATTAAATCGCTGAAAAGAGATCATAAGAAATGGCTAAGGATAAAACAACCGGAGGGCGAAAAATCTCCGATCAGCACATGAATACATGCTAATCTCCCAAACTCTTTTTAAACTATTTATTTCCTGCCGCGAACGTCACGTATTCTCCTTCGAGTCTTTGGCCTCATCAACGCCTGAAATGAAACCGCGCCGCAGACGATCGTGCGCACCCTCACCAGTGTACTTATCTCCTGTGTGCACGCCTCTCCCCTATCTAAGTGCGACCCCTCTTCGGTTATCAGCAACGGGGCTGAATTGCTCTAATTTCCTCGAGCGCCGGCAAGAGCGGTGCCGCGATGAAAGGAGGCGCGCTCGCCGTGCGCCGGTTCGCTGGCTCCCGCTGGCTCGAGTGCGGGCAGTTGGACTTGAAGAGCATGGCCTATACTGCTATTTATTTACTGCTGCTTCAGATCAGCTGTTACGGTGTCGTCTAATCGGGAGCTTACACGTCACTACCGTGACGTCACTATGGTGGTGTCATACGGTGCTTCCGATTGGATGACACATTCTGCATTTCTTGATGACACAGATGATCAGAGGCAGCTCTGAATAAATTGAAGTATAAGAGAAGAGCGTTTACAGCATTTGCTGTGCGAACAGGATATTGGCTAGAACAGGGCTGCTCAACTGAATGATCCATTTGGCTTGGCCTGGACCAGCGCTTACCTGTGGGCAACCGGTATGACCCGCTGCTTGTTGGGAGAAGGGACCCGACGGGAGAAGAGCCGCACGGGCGCAGTCGGGGCTAGTCGAGTAAAAGACGAATCTCACCCGAGCCAATACAGCGGACCATTACAGGCAGAGTGGCGCCAGTTCTTGCATGCGGGAAGACGTAGTCTAGAGCAGATCGCTGCTCGCACGAACAGGTACGCAGCTTGAATTGCACGAACGGGCGCGCAGCCCGACTGGGCGTCTTTCATTCCCTTGTCACGGGAGTCGGGAGAGGGACAGTGACAGATAGCGGCCTCTCTTATCTCTTTAAGGTTTTTTTCTCCTATTGTTCGTACTTTCAATATACCCTTTCCTCATTTATTGTATACAAAATATTTTTTTATATTCCAGCGTTATAAACGACCTTTGCTAGAAATCCGTCATAATCGGGTATTTTACGGCTCAAATGATGACGTATTAGATTTTACAGCTCTACTGATTGCGTCATCACACATTCAGCCAATCGCAAACAGAGAATTGGGGGAGATGTAGAGGTAAACGAAACAGTCGATCACCGTTTTCTTGTACAGATTTCGAAGCGTGTATACTGCCCGGGCGTGCGCGTGGCGCCGACTTCCGCCCCTGCGCTATATCTTGTGTGGGTGCATGAGACGAAGCAGACCTTGACGTGCAGCTACTTGCTGTCCAGGAGACGCCGCGTCCTAGGCACAGGTGCCAACTTTTCGGCCGTCATTCTGCCACCTTCCTCAGAGCAAAATGTGCTGAGATGGTCAGCACATAAGTTGTTATAAGGTTGAAACATCTATTTTACCACGACGATCGGTCGCGTCAGGGACCGGTCCCCGCTGCTCTAAGACGTCCGATCGCGGGCGGAGCGTCCGGGGGAAGTGGCGTTCCCTGATTGGCCGATGTCTCTCTCCATTGGCCGATCGCCCGGTCAACCAGCTAATGGGTCGAGGGGAACCTAACTCTGTATTCACTCGTGCGCTGACCATCTCCGCGCATTTCGCCCTGAGGAAGGTCGCAGAATGGCGGCCGAAACGTTGGCATCTGGGCCTAGAACGCGTCGTCTCCCGGACAGCCAAGTAGATACAGACTCCAGCCCCTGAAGCCCAAGGTTTCATTAGACCTCGGCGTGACCGTTGTGGTGCCTGCGTGCGCGCGTGCGCGTGTGGCAGTGGACGGCTACCGGCGCCTGCGCGGTGGGGTTCCTGTGCGTGTTCGCCACGTGCGGCGCCAGCGTGCTGCTGGCCGGTACGGCGCACCGCGCGCTCCTGCCGCGCTTCTTCGCCGAGCTGCGCCGCGCCGACGAGGCCCTGCCCCCGGCCGCGCCCTCGCACGCCACGCCCCACGCCGCCGGCGAGGCCCTCGACCGCGAGCAGCGCCGCTTCTACCGCCGCATCGCAGTGGCCTCGCGCATGCAGGTGATCAGCTAATGCAGGAGCAAGTTCATAATCTGGGATGAGATTTTATTTGCAAATAGTGTAACCCGGCATACGTTGTTTTGCCCTTCATCTACCTCTTTCTCCTTCCCTCTCCGTTCCTCTCTCCATCTCCCTTTCCCTCCGTCTCTCTCTCTCTCTCTGTCCCTGTCTCAGTCTGGCTGAGTCTGTCTCTGTTTCTCTCTCTCTCTCTCTCTCTCTCTCTATATATATATATATATTAATATATATATATATATATATATATATATCTTTGTCTGCCTGTCTATCTCGGTAAGCCGGTCCATCTTTGTAAGCCTCTCTCTGTCCCTCGAGAAACGCTGGACCAGCAACAATAATAATACAATGTTCAAGAAGATTTTTCTCGTTTATTGAGGCCTTCGGCCTCAAAATTTGGTTTTTAATGCCCTAGAGCGCTTTGTTTAGGAGCTATTTAACGATAAAAATTCAAAAATGCTACCGAATGTTGCGAGTTGCATTTGACAGGAATAATTAATTTTGTTCTACAGCGCCATCTAGTGGACGTACGACAAAATTTACAGCACAGAAACCTTCAGGGTGAAAAAAAAACGTAGATGTGCCAACTTTTATGGAGATAATTTTGCCGAAATGTGTTTGGTATTATTTGACTTTTTAGATTGTCCGATTTTACCGGCTAGCCAGCTGTTTCCTCACGCCTCGTCGCAGTTTAATTTCTACCCTAGGGCCTAAAAGAGATACGTGAGAAGCCTGACGTTTTCTCTTCAGCGTATGTAGCAAATTCCCAGCTTGAGCTTTTCTTCGTCGCATAGGTACAGAAATAAACACAATTTAATGGGAAAGTTGGTTCCGAACGAGAATCGAACACGGGATCGCACAAAGGAAAGCTAGCACGCTCACTAAATTCCATCTGAGGGGCATGAATCTAAAAATGCAGATAAATATGGACTAAAAATCTTGAAAATATGGGCTAAAAACTAATCCAAAATATTAAAATAGTAGCTGACCCGGCGAACTCTGTTCCGCCTTAACAGCCGGTCCCATCTTTTTCTCGCGTCGCTCTAACTGTGAGAAACTATACTATCCTTGTTGCACTCGTGATAATAAAGCAATTGCAGATTTGTGTTTTTCTCTCAAACAAAGAAGAATTTTAAAAAACGCTCCGATATTAAATAGATAATTTAAAAAATTATTACGTAGCAGAGCTTTTTTTAAAATTGATTTTTGTTTAAGAGAGAAATACAAAACTGTAATCATAGGGACCGGCTGTTAAAGGCAATAAATAAGCAGATTTGGGAATTTATTAAGTAAAATTGTTTAGAAAAAATAAAAATAAAAAAATTAAGTAGATTAATCATTCATTATTATTCCTGTATTTTGGTGCATAGGTTGCACTCTTCAGTTAAGTACCTTGTGATACACGACATTTTTTGTTTTATTATCAGGCGCAGAAACAAACGACGCAGATGATCTTCCGACCCGTGAACATGCCACATATAATTGACCATGGGAAAAACATGGATATTCTAGATTCAAACCACAAACTTTCAAGGATTGGCTTTGTGATTTGTTGATGGTCATGGCGAATGCCAGACGGATCGGAAATTGAAGTCTTTTAAATTGAAACGTCATATCGGTTGGGATCATCGGGATCCTCTGAATGAGAACTTCCTCACCTTCGAATTTTCCTTTGAGTATCGTCGCGTAAATTACATTGTTCATAAATTTTCTAATCACCAAACGCGTACCGTTGCACAGTTTTGGTTGTTTTATATTTCGAAGCATGATTACTACGGAGCCAACTTTTAGACGTAAATTGTGCGGAGGTAAGCCAGGCACATCCAAGGAGTAAAAAATTCAATTGGATAGTTGGTGGCTTCATCTTCATTCGTGACGCAGTCAATAGATTTGAATGAATGCGTTGTTCCAATGATCTTATTCTGAATTATGAAGCTCAGGTCATCTACATCTTTATTCTTAGCCGCTAAAATTGCTCGCTCACTCAACCATTGATTATTTTTGAAGTTAGAAATAATAACGCGAAAACGTGCGAAATCACGCGAAAACATGCTAAATCACGCGAAAACGTGCGTTCTCACACAGGAACGCTGTCGAACGGGATAAACAGTATCCTATGTCCGTCTCTAAGCTTCCTGTTCACCAATTTTCAGCCAAATCGGTACAGCCGTTCTTGAGTTATAAATAGTGTAACTAACACGACTTTCTTTTATATACATAGATTGAATATACATGTATATCAAATAAGTGGTTGATTGATTAATCAGCAGTTCCGGATGCGTCGACGGCTAAGGTTATTAATCCCGTAAGTATTTGTATGTTTTTATTGAGAGAGGTGGATTCAACCTAGCTATATAGCTAGTGTGGAGACACCTCACACTGTCGAGACTCGAACCCTAGTTATCGTCGCAACGTATTTCCGAGGAGGAAAAGAGCCAGGCCTCACCCTTTGCGATTCCCTAAAACGATCTGGAGAATGTGCCACACTTTTTTTCGAAGACATTTTCATACCAAAATACCACTATTCCTCAATACACATAATAATGGTCACCTTGCCCGTCACCTTCAAAGGGTTGGTTGTCTCGGTAGCTTAGGGGTTAGAGCAGCTGGGCGTAAACCAGAAGGCCCGGGTTCGAATCCCGGTCGGGGTGACCAATTCTTTGAACTAATTTAATACACATAATATTCTAACTAAATCCATACGCTGAATTACCACACTTGTCGGAAGACCAGTCGGGCGGTAAGAACTTGTCTGAGGCGATCGCACGCGGCTGGGAGGTACCAGGTTGGAGGAACACCCGCACGCCGACGTAGGTCGGCGCCGGATCTCCCTATCCAGTGGGGGAAAATCACTGCCATCTCCCGTGATAAATCTTGCATTACACTTACGGACTAATAACCTTAGCAGTTGACGCACTCGAATTACTTATCAATCAGTCAATTATCATCGATCAGCTTATTTTAGGTACCACCCTGAGGCTAATGCCAAGATGCTGGATGATGCCCGAAATAAACAGCTTATTGTCATTCATACAGCTTTATCGAAATCTACTAGTCAATGGACGAATTAACCGGCTTCTAATATCATTAGCCATATTTCGGGATTTAGTCGTAACATATATCCAAACAAACAGCGAGTAGTTGGTCAGTAACTTTTCCGCTTGCATTCACTTTTCTGCTCTTATCTCGTAATAAAAATGTGTAAGGTAGACGCTTTGTTTCCATGAAACGTTCTCTTGAAACACTATGAAGTGCAACTGTGGCGAAGGAAATGAAATGCCTCCGTGTCAGGTGGCGTGCGCGCTGTCGGCCATGTGCTCGCTGTGCGTGGCGGACAGCTGGCTGTCGGACGGCGTGTGGCTGCACCCGGTGTTCGCCTTCGGCTACACGTGCGGCTTCTACAACCTGCTGGAGGAGTCGCAGTTCGTGCTGGCGGTGGCGCTGCTGCTGGCCCGCCTGCGCGCCTTCCACGCGCGCCTCGCCGCCGAGTTCGGCCTCCCGCCGCGCGCGCCCTTCGTCGCCTTCCCGCTGGACTGGGCGGCGCTGGGCGCGGGCGCCGGCCCCTCCCACCCGCACACGCGCGCCCGCGCCCGCGCCCGTGCCCCCGCCCCCGCCAGCGACGTGCGCAGCCACAAGGTGCGCACTTTCTTTCTTTCTTTCTTTCTTTCTTTTTTCTTTCTTTGTTTTTCCTTCCTTCTTTTTTTTTTTTTTCTTCTTTTTTTTTTTTTCTTCTTTTTTTTCTTTTTTTTTTTTCTTTCTTTTTCTTTTTTTTCTTTCTTTTTCTTTCTTTTTCTTTCTTTTTTCTTCTTTTTCTTTATTCCTCCTTTTTTCTTTCTTTCTTATTTATTTTGGCTATTCCCTGTTATATGAAGGGCATTGGTCAGCTGTATACAGATCTTTGACCTTATACAAAAGTTTTTGTACAGTTCGGGTGACAATTCCAATAATATATTTGTTGTTTATACTACATATACGCCACTACCACTACCATTACCACCACCACTACCACTACTACTAAATAATAATAATAATAATAATAATAATAATAATAATAATAATAATAATAATAATAATAATCGTATTCAACATGGATTAGGCCGTTAGGCCTGTTCCGTCTCCAGGAGTTACATTTGATCATTCCATCGCAGTCGTGGACGTCTTACATTTCTTCTGCTTTACAGTCTGTATCCAAACTTTGGAGAGAGAAACACGAACTATTCATTCTCTGAAGCTGGTCATACTATTGGGATCTATGTGAATCTAATATTTTGTCTATATCGCAAACTTGAAGTTCTGACCTAATGTCTTCATTTTTCTTGTGGTCTCTCAAAGAGTATCCCGCTAGTGGCCTCAGCAACCTCATTTCTGCTGCTTCAATCTTTTTTCTCTGTTCACTTTTTATTGTCCATGCCACTGAACCATACAAGAGGGCTGGAACCGCCATAGTTCTATAGAATTTAAGAACATTCTTTTCTTACTTTCTTTAGCAGATGTTTCTTCATTGCACTAAGTAGCTGCAGGAATTTAGGGACTTTTTGTTCTAGGTCTTTAGAATGATCAGAGGCTATATTGTATCCCAGATAATTAAAATTTGAGACCTGTTCAATTACGTTCTTATTTATTTCAATCTTTGCTCAAAGTGGAAAGACTCCTTTAAAATCCATTACTTGGGTTTTGAATGAGGATAATTTTAAATTCAAATCTTTAGCGCTGTTAAAAAGACTAAAGAGGGCTCTTTGTAGATTTTCTTCCGAGTCTGCTAGGATAACCTCGTCATCTGCAAATAGTAATGCATTCAAGGGCTTTTTCGATAAAATTTGTTTTCAATTGGCTTTCCCATCGCGTAACCACGTCATCACAATATAAACAAAAAAGAATGGGTGACATGCGACATCCTTGTCTTACGCCTTAATTTATTATTCTGTATTCATTACTTGGTCCATCTCCTGTATTTACTCTTATAGTGGTATTCACATACATACTACGAATGGCTATTACTAGATGTTGTGAAATTCCTCGTCTCAGCAACACCTCCTATAATTTTGTTCGATTAACAGTGTCGAATGTCTTTTCTAAATCTACAAATGCTAAGAACATAGACACATTATACTCTCCACGCTTTTCTATTATCTAATATAATAATAATAATAATAATAATAATAATAATAATAATAATAACAACAACAACAACAACAACATTGGAGTGCAAACATTTGTTTCACGTGCTTATGCAAGCACTTTGAGAAACTCATTATCATAAGTGCTTTTACATGTTCATCATTTACTCGTTTTTTTCTCAAACAGAAGAAAGCAATTGCATTACTATCTTCACTGTTACATTTATTACTTGGCTGAATTGGTTGCTGCAATACATCAAGCCACTGTGGTTAAAGCAGTTTTGAATTTAAATTGGTTTCGTTTCCATCAATCTCAACAACGTGTATTATTTATATTTGTGTTTTTGGATAATTATCGCAAATATTTAGCAGGTAAATCGAAAATATTAGAGATTATCTATGTTGTCAAACGGAACGTGTGATAATATAACTGAAGACAAGGATCGTCAGTACTGAGAGGTTAATGTCCGATAATAACAATGACTACGAACGATTGATAGCCCTAATTTAGGGGGTGTTATAAGTACGGGGCGGATTTTGTGTCATGAAAATTTTGTGATGAAATGTAATTTTTTTCACTTTAGAACAATGCCGTTTAGTGTAGAAATTAATTTTATGTTATGACAAAAGGAAATGACCCATTTTTAAAGGTCATTATTTTGAATTTTTGTCGATTTCGACTAAGTATTTTTTTACCCTTTTCCGTCATTTTTAATGCATTCTTGCAGATTCCATCGACTTTAATATATTTTTTTAATGGTACTTGCTTCAAATAATATTTTCGATATGTAATAAATGTTCTTCGCAGAATTACTCAGTAGCCTTTCTATTTGTTCGCTTATAAATTGTTTTGTTAGCCGTTGTATGTAATTCTTGTGACGTATATCAGCGCCATTGCCGGTTCGGCCGATTTCAGGATAACTAAAGACAAAGATTCCCTGATAAATATCAGTCCAAACCCAAATATTGCAAGCTTAGTTCACTCGAACAAACGGAAGAAGCCTCGAGTATATCAGTAACGTATCCAACAGCTTGACTTGTTCATCCGAACTGCTTTTGAAAAGATTTTTTACGTAATTTTTCTTTGGTTTTAAGGCATTTTGAAAGCATATTAGGGCATTTTATTTATCATTTTTTGTCAATGTTTTAGGTCATCGAAATCCGCCCCCTAGTTATAAACGCGTACGAGAAGCGCGTGCTGTGTGGCCAGCAGCCAGTTGGCTGACGCTTCGTGCGCTCGCAGGTGTTCGCGGGGAAGGGCGCGGCGTGGGAGGCGGACCCGGCGCATGGCTTCGCAGAGCTGCTGCGCGCAGCCCGGGCGCGCCCTCGCCCCAAGGCCGCCCTGCCCTCGCCCTCGCCCTCGCCCTCCGCGCTGGGCGGCGACGGGCAACATGCCACCATCTGCGCGCAGGTGGGACAACTTCCCCTGCGTGTCCGCACTGGTTACGTACCTGGATCGAATATCTGGAGGAGACTTCTAGCCCTTTCAGACCCGGCGTTCACTGGGTTGGACACAATTTTTAATTGGTTATTTCTGTCACTTAATTGCGTGAGAATGCTTTGACTTGAATTGTCATGTTTTTACCGTTTCTTGCGAAGGTATATATAGTTTCATTGTTGTGAGTGTCAAAATTTCTAGAAATCATCTATAGAGTAAAACCAAATCATTGCTTCAAGGAAAAATGTTTCCAATGAACACAAAAAATTCAGGTCTGAAAGGGCTAGAGGCCCACGGTTCAGTTAGTCGGTAGTTTTCTATTTGGGTTTCCCAGATCAACACCAGGCAAATGCCGAAGCATTGCCCTAACAAACGGGCCACTGACCGCGCGCGCTATTTCCTTCCTCTTCCTTGTCCTGTCCTGTCCTCTCCCCTTACTTACAAACACTTGCACTAGCACTCACTCCGCTACCACACATTCTGTGAAACCAGTGCAAAGCTTAGAGCTTGGGCCAGATGGAACAGTGCCCCGCTGGGGGAAGATGTATAGTTATAACGTTAGTAAAAGTATAAAATCAAAACTGTAGTTTGTTTCGGAATGCAAATAGTTTTTCAACAATTTTGGAATTTATATTTGTAGTTTTCAAATGCAATTAGCCACGGCTTCTTGATATCATCGTGCGACATTCAAATGTGTATGGTACAAGGGTAGGATTTTGGAGCTCAAGAAACTCCCCATACGTTATATACAGTTTCAACTATTTTTTGTGAAAAAGAAATGCAATCGAGGATTGTAAATTGATTGATTGAATGACGATCTCAGACGCGTCAACTACTATGATCAATGTTCCCGTAAGTGTAGTGCATATTTTTATCGCGGGAGATGGCGGTGACCTTCCTCCACTAGATGGCGAGATCCGGCGCCGACCTTGACGTGAGTTTACGAGTTTTTCATCAAACATATGTCTCTCACCAGCGCATCACCGCTCCAAAAGGGAGAAGGTCTAAGCTCCCGACTGGTTTCCCGGTATGTGCGATAGTGTAGTGTATGTAACAGTAAGTGTATATATGTAAGAAATGAGGATACGACAAGGAAGAGGAAGGAAAGATCTCGCGCGGTCTGTAGACTGTTTATTATGGTAATGCACCGGCATTCACCTGGTGTTCATCGGAGAAACCATGGGAAAACTACCGATCATAGTCAGCAACTAGAATTCTCCTCCAGCTGAATTCAACCTAGCTACGTAGTTAGTGTCAAAACTTCTGCCAGCCACTCAACCCTACAACCGGTCGGGGGCCCTATTGTGACATCAATTAATGTCTTGAGCCACCTAAGTGGGTTCGGCGAAATGCAATCAAGCCATGTCCGGAGTCAAGTACACGTGAACCTGCAGCTAGAATTCTCCTCCAGTCAGCGGCTGAATTCAACCTATAGCTCGACAACTTAGAAAAAAAAACCTTGGAGTGCGCTCACGCGAAAAGTAGCGGAGGGGAGGGTTTCCCCTCTTCCTGGAGCAACTTCCCCGCCTGAGGAGCCGCCGCCGCCATCTCAGCCTAGGCGGGCGGGAGCAAGACAGCCGGTTTCGTCGGTAGACGTCGCCGGTAGGCGTCGGTTTCGATCACTATAGTGTTGAAACCTCGTATCTCTGTTTGAGCATGAGAACGAAGCGGGATCACGATGTTGCAAAATCACATTAGTTATCGTTGCAGGCTGTTCTTGAATTCAACTGAACTACCCCTCGGGAGTAGAGGGGGATGGCTTCGACACGCCTCTAAAGGTAAGCGACGCCCTGATCATTTTTTCTTAAGTTGTCGAGCTGTAGATAAGTAGCGATTGTCGAAACCTTGGCATAAGCAGAGTCATCAATGAGCCTGAGCCAAAAAACCTGTCGAACTCCCAGTGGAAGGCCGGTGAGCCAAGCGGAGCGTTGCAGGTGGACGGGCTGGGGCGCGACGCGGGCGCGGCGGCGCAGCTGGAGCAGCTGCTGGCGGAGCTGGAGCGGCCGCACCCGTGGACGTACGCCACGCTCATCTCGGGCTGCCCGCCGCCCGACGAGCCGCCCGCGGGCGCTCCGGGGCGGGGCGGGCCGGGGCGGCCGGCGGCGCGCGTGCGGGCCCTGGTGCGCGCGCACGGCTGCCTGTGCGCCGCCGCGCGCCTCGCCAACGCGGTCTTCTACTTTTGGTGAGCGCTGCCCTCCACTCCCAGCCCCACCACTGCGATTTATACACAGCTGCCTCTGACAGGTTATCAGCTGTTACGGTGGCATCCAATAGGGAGCTTACACGTCACTACAATGCTGTCACTACAATGATGTTCAACCTCCCGAGTGGATGAAACCGGGAGCGGTACCTTAGTGCATCAACTGATGTCCCTGAAGCGCCTCTGACAGGGTGATCCTAGGTTCGAGGCGGCAGGATTTTCGACACTAGCTTGTCAGCTAGGTCGAATTCATTCGCTGCCTGGGGGAGAATTCTAGCGGCCGGCTGCTCTGATCGGTAGTTTTCCGTGGTTTCTGCGATCAACATCAGACGAATGCCGGAGCAGTACACTACCAAGCGGGCCACAGACCGCGCGCGATCTGTCCTTCCTCTTCCCTGTCCTATCCTCTCTCCTTACACACACACTTACACTAACATGCTCTACACTACCACATGTTCCGGGAGACCGGTCAGGAGCTTAGAGCTTGTCCCGGCTGGGGCGGTGACCGCTGGTGGGAGAGTCTTGGTTAGGGGGAAACCCCGCTAGCCGACGGTAGGTCGGCGGCGGATCTCGCCATCCAACTGGGGAAGACCACCGCCATATAGTAACGGGACTAATGACCAAAGCAGTTGACGCGCCCGGAAACACGAAAAAAACAAACCAAACCAAACCAAACCAAACCAAAACGAGTGGATGAAACCTTAACAGCTGCTGACCTCTCGGGCAGCTGTAAATAAATCCAAGTATAGCTACTTGCTGTTCGGGAGGCCGCTTCCTAGACACAGGCGCCAACGTTTCGGCCGCCATTCTTCTACCTTCCTCAGAGCGAAAAGCGCATTTGTAAACGTTTGCGCTTAGCGATTGGTAGTTTCTGAGGTTCAGAAGAGAGTAAGCTCCGTTATCCAATTAGAGGCTTCCATCTTTAATGTTGGGACATCAGCGTTCTTAAGCTCATTGACAAGACTGCTCTACAACGTAAATTGCTTATAATTGAATGTTACCCCATGCACCTCGCCTATTGTAAGTTATTGCATCGTCCAGATGAGTTATCTGTAATTTGATCTGTGGATTAATTACATTTGGTTTCTTTGCTTCGACTGTGGAGAAGGGGAGGGTCTGTGGAGGACGGACGGACGGACGGACGGACGGACTGTGCACGACGAATGGGAAGACATTGCAGGAGGAAACGACGGAGACGACGGAGGACGGACGAACGGACGAACGGACGAACGGACGAACGGACGAACGGACGAACGGACGAACGGACGAACGAACGAACGAACGAACGAACGAACGAACGAACGAACGAACGAAAGAACGAAAGAACGAAGAACGAACGAACGAACGAACGAACGAAAGAACGAAAGAACGAAGAACGAACGAACGAAAGAACGAACGAAAGAACAAAGAACGAAGAACGAACGAACGAACGAACGAACGAACAAACGAACGGCCTCTGGAGGACGGACAGATGGACCGTGGAGGATAGAGGGACCCTGGAGGCGGATGGTGGAGGGCGTGTGGCCTGCGCAGCCGGTCGCTGCTGCATGCGGGCGCGCTGCTGGCCGTGACGACGCTGTGCCACATGTGCGCGGACGAGCACGCGTCGGCGGCGCCGCTGGTGGCGCAGCTGCTGGCCGGCGCCGCGCCGCCGCCCCCCAAGTCGCCACCTGCGTGCGCACGGAGCTGGGCGCGCTGGCCCTGCAGGTGGCCCACACGCGCCTGCAGTTCTCCGCCTGCGGCTTCTTCCCTCTCAACCACTCGCTCGTCTACCTGGTGGCGGCCGCCGTCGTCACGTACTTGGTGCTGCTGCTACAAGTCCAAGGACACGACAAGGAGTGTTAGATATCAATTCATTACCGTAGCTGTAAAGTGTACTACTGTTTCAGATCTGTGAGTAAGTCTATACAACCGTGTCAAGAGATGTTTTTTTTTAAGAAAAATCGCAAACATTTCAAAGGAATTTTGCAAAATTCACTACGTATATATCAATTTTAAGGTCAAGACGTTTATTAGACCTTGTTTTTTTGTTTTCGATTTTGAATCTTTTTTCAAAAAAATTCACATTGTTTATAATGAATATTCGACTTTGGCCACAACGTTTTGCAAAAATATAAAAGTAATAAATTGTGTCTGGCATTCCTGTAGGAACCCTCAAATCAATTTCCATTTTAGTTGTTTTGTGTGAGATTTTTCACATCTAGTCGTTCCATCTTCTATTATAATTAAATTGTGTAGCGTTTGAGAATCTTTTCTTGATAAATGTAAAAATTGTGTAGCAGTTGTTTGTTCTTCATTCTATAATAAAAGTGTTATATTGTATTTTCTATATGTTCTATTAGATCTACTGCATTTTATATGTTAGGTACTAACAATATAATAAATTACATTGTACATCATTTATGAAAGTGTAATATGTAATTTTTACTTCCTCTTATAGAAAGTAATGTACCTAGTATAGAAAGTAGATAGTGTAGATAGTACCTAGTATAGAAAAAAAATTTTGATGGACTAAAGAATCCAATTCAAATGTTTGATTTTTTTTGCACGGAAATACCATTAGGATTCCTCTAATACGAACTCTTTTTTCAAAATACTCTCTCTGCCCGTCAGGACGTTCCTCAGTCCTCACGTCTGTCTGTCCGTCACTCTGTTTGTCCGTCTTTGGGTCATATTAGCGCCTAAACAGATCATAGAATTTTATATATCGAAAACATATATTCTTCAATCGATCTGACCCGGCACAAAGTATTGCGAATTTAAAACAAATAAACTATCTGGGGAATTGAGGTATCTACCACAATAGTATTAAATGTAATTTTAATATGAATACATATAGCCAGACACGTGTTTCGGGAACACTCTTCCCATCTTCAGTGGTTCTACAATTTACAATTAAGTACATAAGTAAATTACACATGTATTAACATCAACAAAATCATATGTAAACAGTGAACAATAAAATAATTACTTAAAATAGTACTTACCCAAGTAACACAGATTAAACGCATAATTTCATGGAAAGTCCTCAAAGTATGACGCCATTTTAAAGTAAAATCCAGCCCCATCATAAATTTATTCATTGACTAGCTTTACCATCCGTTCATTTCCTCCCTTACCTTCCCGCAGTCTGCTTTCGTACAGCGTACGATCAAAATGGCGTCAAAATGGCGATAGTTTATCATGGAGTACCACAAAATCTCTGCTGCCACCACAGAATTTAAAACAAATAATGTAAATCGTGATGGGTAATTTCCATAAAGTTTATAAGATATTTTCAATTTTTTCTCAAAAATGGCTGCGATTTTTTAAAATAAAATCTGCTTTGTTAATTAGATATTTAAATACTCTCTAATCCCGCCAATCTCGACCCAAGGTACGGGAAACCAGGTTCTACCTGTCACAATCCAGGATAAAATGGGCAGCGATAGAGGAGTAACACCTCTTTTGAAAACCCTTGGTCCACCTGACCCGGCTGGTAGTATCTTGTGAGGGTCCCTTGCCAGGGTAATAGTGAAGATACCAACGGCAACTATTGTAGAAGAGGACACTTCTGGAACGACACACTGTACGGGCACCGTAACAGACCACTCTTGTTAAACTCTTGAAAATATCCACCAAATATAATTATTGCATATGACTCTGTAATTAGTAAGTAGATGAATGTAAAACATGTAACGGTTCATTCTGTATTAAAGGAAATGACAATTCACTGATAATATACTCATAAAATTATTATAATATGCTTAAACTTATTTACTTGCATTCGACAAGAGTGGTACTGAGCGCTGGAAAGTTTTGTAGTATTTCCCACAAATTTGTACATTTATTTGAATGTGTACGTGATGAAATAACAACCTAGAAGTGAGAAATATGTAACTGCCATGTCAACAAATGTAGTAACATAGTAACAAATGTAGTAACATAAATGTAGTAATCATTATAGGCACATATATCTATTTTTTAAGTAACGTATTAAGCTGGAACAGTTTTGAAGGTACCTTGGCAGTGAAAACCAAAGGTTTTAGCGAGCCTTGTTGCTACCAACATTTCTTGAATTAATAAGATTTTCTTAACGCATGCTGTGTAAGCATTGGGACTAATCTCTTTTTAATTCTTGTGATTTTGACTCGGATTTGTTCCGTAATATCTTGTGTATCTGCTTTTAGTTAGTTATTTACGTAGTTGATGTTATTGGTGTTTTTCAGAGATTTTTAGATTATTATTATTAGTTATTTGTTGTAGAGAGTAGATAGTCATTAGGGGAATATTCTTGCATGATTTGCGTTAGCCTTTATTGAGTGATCAAAGAGTTTGAAATTTGTATTTTTTAATTAATTTTTTAAAATTGCAATTAGTAATTAGAGTGTTAATTTAAATGAAGATTTTGAAACATTTATAGTTATTTGAGTTATTTTATAAGTAATAATTGTATTTAATTAATGGTTCATTTTTATTATGGTTGCACTATTAAATAGTTACTAGTATTTTGCACAAACTGTATAAGTCGCTACGACCAAGTCCATGAACTCCCACTGTACAAATTTACAACCTTTCAAGATTACCACCATGCAAAGTTCATTGCAAAAGGCAATAATTCTTTTTTTATAATACTTTATGAAAAGAATCAGAAGATGATAAAATTCATCTAAGACAGAATTGATACTGCGAATTGTGAAGGACCTGCAGGTTGATGAGTTATTTTAAGTGGACTGTATTGACTTAAATATTTTTTGTTTGCTATTTCTGTTATATTGTTACTGTTTTATATTAAAAGTCACAAACAAATATTAATTTTTAGGTTACACCTGACAAGTGGAATCAGTATGTTACTCATACTGAAAAAGATACTTTTGGATTGCTGGAATAAAGACATTAAAGTGTTACTGCAGTACCAAAAGTATTAATCAACCTCCAAGATGGCGACGAGAAAGATGAAGAAAAAAGGAGAGTAATAATAGAGTTTCAGCTTTTGACATTCGTTTTACACTCTTATTTCGTTATTAGACATTGTGGATTAATTTAACCAATTTTCAAACCTGTCACAATTCAATGGTTTGAATTTATTCTTTCATATGATTTTGTGTTTCAGACACTTCTTTTTGTAATCGTTATTGTTTTTTTACTGGTGTGGTCACATAGCCTGGAAAGAGAATAATATCAAGACGTCACCTTCTCTTACATCTATGACTAGTGATTTCAGATGGCTTTCTAAAATATCAATATCCGTATTAGCTATATAAAGGAAAAAATGTGAAATGATAATGTAATGGATAAAACGCCATCCAAAAAGTAAGATATATTTAAATTGAACTTATTAAACGAGGAGTGTATAAGGAATGTATTCCATGAACAATTAGAGGTCAGATTCCGACAGAAGTTAATGTAAATAAATAATTGAATAGTGTAAAACATAATGAAGAAAGCAGCTACTGATGCCTTGTGTACAAGGTGTAAAAATAAAAGGAGAAAAGAATTGAAAATATGGAGACCCAAAATCACCCAAGCCATTAAATGATAAGAAACACTTATAATAAAATGTTTCTAAATAACACAGAGGAAATAAGAACGATACGTAAAAAGAAGGAACTTTCCTAAAGTGTTTATATGAAAAGCTCTTGAAGAATCATGCGAACCATTTATCAGTATTATCGAGAATGATGTGCACGGACGACAAACCTTAAGTTACAAAGTAATGAAGAATCTAAATGACGACATAAATGATACTGCCGAACTAAACATATCTAAGAGAAAGTTCCGCTGGATCAGTATAAAAGTTTATGGTACGACTCAACTATGAAAGCTATTGAAATAAGCAAATATGAAATATATAATGTAGATTCATTGATTATGAATGAATTTGATGATTCAGTAAAGAATCTACCAAACCAAAATCGCCAGTCCTTGATGGAATTAATCAAATTTGTCAATACCTGATTACAAATGAAATTTATTAATTTATTGAATATAAGTTTGGAACCTCTTTCCTAGGCGGGAAAGTGGAGGTTGTTCAGTTCTTTTTTCATAATTGCTCCAAGTACGTGATTTAAATTATTGTAGAAATTATGTGCCAGTTTCGTAATAAACAAAAGGAATTTTGTTGAAAGGTCATTGTGGAGAGTCTTATTTCTGACAAACCGCGGAGCATTTGTTATTCTTAACATTTTGTTTGAAAGCATTGTAGTTTATTTAATGTGAGGAAAGTGAAATTCATGCAGAGCATGCGCAAGTTAATATCGAAGAAGTATAGTTTAATTAAAGGAAGGTTTTTAAACAAGAGTTCGAATTAAGAATCGAACGTCAAGTACCATCAATCGTCTATTGACCTCATTTAGACCTTTGGATGAGATGTGACTGTGCAACTTCAATCTTGTGTCAATGATTTATTTATTTATTTATTTATTTATTTATTTATTTATTTATTTTTTATTCATTTTTCCTGGCGCGTCAACTGCTCTGGTCATTAATCCCGTTAGTGTCGTGCATGCTTTTTTTCTCGGGAGATGGCGGTGATCTTCCCCGGCCGTCGAAAATCCTGCCGCCGTCAGGACTCGAACCTAGGACCTCCCGGTCAGAGGCGCTGCAGTGACATCAGTTGATGCACTGAGCTACCGCTCCCGGTTTGTGTCAATGAGAACGCCGATAAAACGAATAGATGAATTTAGTGGAGTCTAAGGAATGATTGAAGAGTCCAGAGATAAGGGATGGGAAAAAAAAGGTACATCAAAGTAAATTCTTTAGCTATTGATTTATTGGAATTAATGTTAATTTTCCATAATTTTGTCCAATTATCCACGTTTTGTAAGTGACTTTAAATTACATGACATGCGATGTTTAAGTTTTGGTTTGAATAAAAGAGTAAGGTACCGACTGTAAAGAGAGCACTGTTAACTGAGTTATTGATATTTACATCTGCAAAGAACATATTAAATAAGAAAGAAAATAATGGGGATCCTTGTGGAACACCAGCAAGAATAACCCTTGAAGAGGTGAAGAATTTGAGATGTGAAGAGATGAAGGAGTTTAAAATAAAAAAGAGGCTCTTTAACCATAATCGGAGTTTACGCTCCAGAAGAAGACAAAACAGAGGATACGGAAGTATTTTACGAAATACAACAAAAAACAGGTACAGATGAAACAAGACAATCACAATGGCGCGGAGGATCTGAACGTTAGGATTGGTAAACAACCCATTCCAAATATTGTCGGATGTTATGAGATAGAGTTTATCAACAAAAATGGAGAAGTATTGCAAGATTTTTTACTTATAATGATCTTAAAATTACCAACACGTTCCTTAGGGAACACGACATTCATCGACGTACACCTGGATTATGTTATAGCGACCCGAAAAATAGCGTCCCATATATCTGAATAGAGAACGAGCAATGCAATAAAACACTGGATAAATTTTATCCACATACAATGGTATTCCAATTTTCCTTAATTTGAATTTTAATCTATCATATGACTGTTCTAACACGACTCAGTCCATCACAGTACTGTTTCTAATTTACGAATACTAGAGAAAATTGTTTAATATCTGTCGACTAATTAGGATTAGTACAGAAAGATTGTGCACAAAGAAAATTAGGAGAATCAACATTGGATGAAGTATTATGGTCTTCAGACAGAAGAAGAATTGAGCCTAGCGTTGTAGATGAAAGACTGGGCTAACTATTCGAAATGTTTAATATTTACAATGAGTATGCCTAGAAAAAGATGTGTCAGGATCTCTCCGCAAAATGAGAGCAATGAAGAGAGTACAATTCTCATTATGAGTTCATCATGATTTCAGTTACTGAACATTCTTTCACCTGGTCTATTTCTTATATTAAAATTAAAATCCAAACATATTTATGGACTAACCACTGTTTGCGTTACATAGGACTCGTACTATCATTCTCACACTATCACTCTCTCGGACTTACTCACAGGCAGCAGCTAAGCAGATTTGAGCAGAAGATTCGACCCGTCGAAGGTCATCAGTACCCTTAGCCATGACCGTTTTGATAATGTCGCCTATTAAAACATTTAGCATCCAAGCATTTCAAAACAGTATGTTACGTTTACGATGAAATCGTGTGTGGAGCTCGTAGAAAGAAGAATAAAATGCAAATATTCAACTAGAAAGAAAATTTTAATTAACAACAAAAATACAAATGTGGACAAAATATTCTCGAGAATAGTTTACTCACATTATGGAATGACGATCTTATTAAGGCACATTTAATGTTAAATCAGTCGACTCTTATTTTTGTGTTCAATATTTTAGTGTTAAACGTAGCTCCAAACATATAGTAAGACAGAATGCACTCTTTGTCTTTTGGTAAATGACAAAACGTTTTATGAACTCAAAACAAACTAAACTTGTACTGCAAAAATCTTGGTTCTTTTCAGTCTCTGTAAAGTTCTTAAGTACTTTATGGAAACAGTTCTCAACCATTCCCTAAAACTCTGGCATTTACTGGCATTGTACTCATCCATTATTTAATTATAGAAGTATACATTAAGTTGGTTTGTCATTCAAACTTATAACATTAAATAAGAATAATTAGAGAAGATTAACATTTTTATGCTTGTATAGCTTTTGATTGAGCAATAAGTCGAAAGCAATTGGTTTCTGATTAAGTAGTATCTAAAATTTCTTCGCCCAAAAATTTATTTTAAAAAATGCTTACGACTTCAATTATAAGAAAATTGCATATTGAACATCTTACCCTTAACAATAAAATCTTTAAATTGAGACTATTTACAAAGTTCAGTATATCCAACAATGCCCCTATTTTACACATTTTTCCTATATTTTCTCCCAAACTCTGCTAGGAAACACACCGATCCTTTAAATTACTCCATGCAAGGGAAAGATCAGGGAAGCTTGAATCTTGACGTCAGGGAAGCTTGAATCTTGACAGTCATTAGGCGACTTTCGCAAACGCTGTAGACTCAGTCATTCCAGTCTCCGAAGCGGTTTTCTTCAGTATTGTTGGCCCTGATCTGCAGAATACCGCTCGTGCAATGTTGACGGTGTCTATAGTCTCAGAATGTCTGCCTGAAACATACGAACATGCGATTACACAGAGAACTTTTAAATGTACCCCGTGCTTAAATATATCACACAAATCACAAAATAAGATTCGGAATGCGAATAATTTGGTTTGCAATAGTTAGTCGTGCCTCCCTTCTTTTCATTCGGCAATTTACAGGTCCTTAAATTCTTTTTACAAATAAATCTTTTCTGGGTCATTCAGGATGGTCTCATCGTAATCAATATTTCTTCTCTGACGCAGTACTTTTAACATTTTCTCATTATCCTCATTCTCTTGTTATCGGAGGCGAATAATATTAAAAAGACCTTTCAGTTTATATCTGGATTCAAGTGAGCAAGGCAACCTCAAAGGAAAATATTAAAAATTCCTGGAATGACTAATTTTATTTAGATCAACTGCAGCACAAATAACCTAGACTCCAGATCCTATGGGCTGACACCCGAAGTCTCTAAAACATTTAAGACTCTCTCTTATAAAAATATTTTCCTACCACAAAGAAAAAAGGCTCATTCGAACGATATAGACACCGGTGTCCGAAAACCCACTTCGTAGTGGGCATGCACTATAACCACGTTTCGGGAAGCCATGCGAGAGCTGTAGGTGAGTGCAGCGACATCGGACACCGAGCTGAATATGCAACTCCTTCACCATTAGTGAAATGTAAGGAAAAACAATATGAGTCATGTGTTCTCGACCCATTTTTTTTAGGACGGTGTCCAACTACGAGGAGCAGAGCCTGATAGTTTAAATGGATGAAATAAATTACAACAAAATTATGGGCCGCTTTGGGCTTCATCCGTCCCCTTTAACTGCATGGGCCCCTCTTAAGGTAACGAGCCCAGGGCGTTGTACCGGTTGCACCCCTTCTCCTCAGATCTGACTAGAATTATCAGTTGCTATTCGACTGTAACATAAGAGAGACATTTACCCAATGTAACTCGTGTTGTAGTGGTAAGCTCTTGAGTGCAAAATATATAGAGCGCAACGGACAAAAGTGTACATTAACAGACATAATTAGATCACATTATGCAGAAAGAAACCAATCTTTAACAGAATTAATGATTAAACATTTAACTGTTTTAATTTTTTAAAGAGAGTTCTAAAAACTTAGTAACCTAAAGCAACTTACAGCTGAAGTCATGGTGGACATTTAAATATTTTTTAAGTGACATTTTTCTTCACAGCCATTCTCAAACACGTAGATCAACAAGCGATCGCTCAAACCTAAAAGGGAGCTTGCCTGCTCCCTTACTGTTCCTCATTCAGCTTTTTCTGAACTTCAAGGACATTATGGTCTTAGGCGGCGCTTATTTCTTCATTAGAAAACTACGACAATGAGTTAACATAATGGTATTTTCCTAATTCTATCCGCAACCTATCATTTGTATAAAAAAGGGACATGACAGAAACAAATAATCCATTGGAAATTTACAATGAACCGTTTCGAAAGGGCAGAATTAAAATTCTATAGTTTTTGCACTAAATGTTTCGAGAGTACACCCTGTGGCCACACAACTATTGAACTGCTGGCGCACATAGTACGTTGACACGTTTACGAATACTTAAAATACTAATTTCCGCATTCACAACGATTGTCTATGAAATACAAATCTCTATAAATTAACATCCAAAGATATTAATTGTTGCATTGAAATTCAAGAATTCCTCACTTGTCAATTACGTCCCGTCAATTATAAGTTCTACTTTCTTTAACAATCTTTAATTTTTATTGGAATTTTTGTTGTCTTACACATTGTTCCATCCCCCGTATTCTTACTAATTATATGGGGACTCGTTGCATAATGGCCAGCGCGTATGTTTTCCACCGGATTGGGTGAGGTAGATCCCCAGCCAATCCAGATGGAAATCGTGGTTGACAAAACGATCTGTTGGCACGATCTTTCGGGCTACTCCCTTTTCCCTGACTCTGATCTCACTCTCCCACTATGCCTACATCATTACTTACTCCAAAATAATTCATCGGTATTATCTATTTCATCAGATCAGAACGTTTAAACCTCAGTGATCTTAGTAGTTGAAGGGCCTCTAAACCCTAATATATAATTTTTACTCTACTATACTGTAAATACAAATATAAATATTGAAATAAACAAAAATATGCATGAGATGCATGACAGAACTTGCAGGTTTTGCAATACTGATCTAACACATAAAATCCCTGTGGCATTGTGTACCTGGGAGATGTCACCTGAGCGCCACCCAGCCGGGCATGTGGCGCGCGAACTGCTCGGAGGGGGTGAGCAGCGAGCGGTGCAGGGGCTCGCGCGCCAGCTGGTACACGATCCCGCGCCCGCCCGTCATCAGCGCCGCCGACAGCCCGAAGGTGCCGTACGCGAAGATGGTGTGGTTGCAGGCGGAGAGTAACGCCAGGTCGCGCTCGGGCCGCAGCGGGTCGCCGCTGCCCGCCCACGCCGCCGCCCACCCGCCGCCCACGCGGTCCGCCTCGCCCGCCGCACGCAGCGCCGGCACCAGCTCCTCCTGGCAATACAATCATACAGGTTTTTAAACGTTTTTAAATCGATAGACACTTTTATAAAACGCACAAACATCGATATTATAGCATCGATGGTTTGCTTTTCATATTTTCTTCAGTTTGATATATTTGCTCAAAAACAATGATGTTTACAAAAATATTATTAAAAAATTAAATAATTTCCACTGACCAATTTTCTTTTTTGTGGATTGCTTGCTATCAACAGCTATTCATAACTGTCGCTATTGTCAATCCCCAGACGGTATCTGACTGTTTTAAGAGTCTTTAAAAATTATGATGGTTTTAAACGTTTTGTAGATTAATAATACATATTTTCTCCATCAAAAGAACAGAGAATTGATATATATTACAGTATTGCTTTATATTTTTCAACTGAAAAATATATTTACTAAAAAGTTGAAAATTTAATTAAAAAATATAAAATAAAATTGAACGACGATGTTTTCTTTTTGATTGCGTTTAATGACTTGACCATTCAGAACTGTCATTTCTGATTACAGATCGAGGTTGAAATTCTGAAATTATATTTCCTTGATTATTTAATCATAATGTGATTAATTTTAAGGTATTTCTTAAATTGCATTTAAACCTTACATCTATTTATAGAATATTGATTAGAAAAAAATTGTAAATAATACTTCAGGGTTGAGTAGAAAAACATAAAATCGCTAAACTTTTTTTTGAAAGGTAATCATGATTTCGGCAAATTACAAATACATAATACATAAAATAAAGAAACACACACAACACAAACCCTTATTTCACATCACACATCATCAATGCCTATGCTTTGCAGCAGTACTAGTGGATTCTGCACAGCGCGATAGCTCTGTAGAAGTTGTCAGAACCAGTACAAGGTGTAATGTAAATCGAACTACAGGGTTAAGTTCCAATCCAAAATTCAATGCATGAATATTATGGGTCTTATGTTGAGTTACAAGTTTCTTAGAGTTAAAGCAACAAGTTGAGGAATTAAATAGCGATAAGCTCTAAGTTTTGACTTTTAGTGCCTTCGCAACATAATGTTCTTTGGAATCACAGTGCAAGAAAATATAAATATATAATGATAGTATATAATGAAAAGAGAAATGTAAATTGCGCGCTTGTCGTGATCTTATGAGCAAATGCTGCACATTGTGTATTCAATTGAAGAATTGAAATTATGTCAGTAAATACGTTCTAGATTTATCTATAAGTCTCTTGAATTCCACTGTGCATTAATGGCTCCTCCTCGAACATCAGACTATCGTAAATTAAACGTTATTTAGATTCCTTACGTCAAAATGCAGAGAACTAAATATAAAAAATCAATTAGAATCATTTACAAGATTAAAATTAATTGTAAATAATCTCCTTTACCACTCGAGTCAATTGTATGTTTAAGATTACGTAATATTTTCCGTTAACTATCTTGTCAATGGTTTCTCACTGTCGATTCTATATTCTTAATTTTTCAACACAAAAGGCAACTTTATGTAGCAAATTTAGCCGAGATATTATGAAATCTATTTTTAATGATATACGAATTATTATCAAATTCAATATTGACACTAGTAACAATGAATGAGAATTCGTGGTTTAACATGAATTTATTTATATTCTGATTGAATTAATGCATCAATTTAATTAATTAAATATAATTTTTTGTTTGTGTTAGTTGACAACAAATCATTACGATGCATTAAAGAAAACGAAATTTTATGCTAGTGAAACTCTGTCTTTCTAGGTTTCGCTAGTACTGTACTACTGGAATAAATCTTGCAAATTATTGTACGTGAGGCGCTTTTGAATTGTAGCGATTATGTATTTGATTAATAAATAATCATACTTTATTCTCCATCCAAAACGTTTGCAATGCAGACGACTTGTAGCATATTTAACGCTATATAAATTTATCAAGTGAAATGAATCATATTATACCTATAAAAGCTGAAAATAGTGCAAGTCTATGCGAAAATAGTAAAACAGCCTTTGATAAAATGAGTAGAATCGACGGTTATGTGTGTTTTTACATTTCTCTCACTGTTTAATGACTTTTTTGACATTTTCCAAGCAAACTAAGAAATACATTTCCTTTACAGATCAAGGTTGAAAAAATTCTGAAATTATTTTTCTTAACTTCGGGTAATTGTTTCGCAATATAATGTGATTAATTTTAAAAGTATTAATGACTTACATGAGTCAATGTCTCTACTAATACTTCTCACATGCTAATGTTGAATGCACGAAAGTAATGAACAGAAATAACATAATCGGCCTGTATAATTTAATACTTTTCTAGGAATGAGCATAGGCAAAACATAAAATAGCGGCTACAATATTTAATTTGAGCGCAGGATGCAGTAACCATGCATTTCTGGCGAATTACAAAAATAAATAAATAAATAAAACTAAAGAGAGTAATCCGGCGAACCTGACAAACGTTTATTTCATCAGTCAGCACACTCTATCGGAATGGTATGATATTAGTTCAAGCAGCCGTTACTAGAAAGCGCTCTCTGCCAACACGACGTCCTGAGTAGTCTTCAAGGACCAGTTTTCAAGAACCAGTATCAAGGGTAATTTAAAAACTGAAAAACTTCACAGGGTTACAAAGTTTTGCTAATGAGTATCAATTTATTTCAATTTTTTGTTCATGTACTTTATTTTTATGGGAATGTAATGTTATGTTAGGTATTACAACGGGTTAATGTTAGAGTTAAACAAGTTGGGAATTAAATAGCTTATAATATAAATTACTCTACAATAATGTTTTGAACATTTCCTAACGTGCCAAAACCTTCCGAACAACATTAATAGAAACTATTCTTTGGAAAAATCACAATGATGGATTCAAAAACGCAACACGAGATATTTTAAATAATATAATGATAGTAATATAATACAAAGGAGAAATGGTAGAAGTTAGACGTCAGACACTTGTACGTGTCTAATAAGAGCAAATAGAAACTCGTAAAATGTGTATTCATTATTAAAGTAGATGTTTTGTAATTAATGTATAAATACGTTTAACGTACTTTGTAATTATATGGTCTTTTGTAATTTTTACTCACTTGTGCATTTGATGGCTCCATCCTATTTTCGAAACATTCAGACGTATCGTAAATGTGTGTATTCAAATTCAAATTATGCGTTTAAATTTGTTACAAGTGTAGAATGAAATATAGACATTATAATCTGCATTAGAATACATTTATATTTATTGTGAACATGTAGTTTTTGTACAATAATCTGCACATTTCACCATCCGGTCGAAGTATGTTTAACGATTACGTGAGCATACGTTTCACGTGTAACTAATCTTTGCAACTGAGCTTATACCGAGAGACTCGGATTCGATTCCCGACTGAGCCAATTCATTGAACAGTCCAAGGGCAATTTATAATCATTTATAATTAAGGCCCGGATGTTTATGAAAAATCATATTTTTAATATTGAGCTTTAGAAGTTATTATCAAATGTCAGAAACACAATAAAATGAATAGAAATTCGTGTTATACAGCATATTGTTCATATTTCTCATTTCTTAATGCATCATATTAGATTATATTTAAGTTATTATTCATATTTTATTGCTTTTTGCTGTTAGTGTGACATTTCTACAGGAATTTCAATTACGATGCATATTTTTCAACACCGAAAACTGTACTTCAAAAATGTGAATGCGAATGCTATTCATGAGAAATCGTGGGTCTTTCGTTTGTTGCAGCAGTATTTGTCTATAGTACTTTTAGATATCACGACGCTAGTACCGGAAATGATTTGTCCGATTTTGAATGATGTGATAATTTATCTTTGATAGAGAATTGAAGGAATGGGAATCGATACTTCGACGATTATACAGACGAAATCATTATATATTACTATAAAGATTATCAACGGAATACTAAGAATACTAAGTAGAGAGAAAAATGCAAAATTAATTGTTAAAATTAAAAATTTTGTAATTGTTCATATGATCATAAAAAGTAAATAAATTGTTAGAGCATATTTCATTAGCTCTGGCACATATTTGACAAATGTTAAGAACATTTTTGCGACCATATTTCTATGTTCGACACAGCATTAACTACCGAGTCTTATTTACAATATTTTTCAAGTTTTTCTATGGATTCATTCCCTCACCTGCGCCCAAAAGGCGTCGTCTGAGGTGACGACGAGCATCAAGCGCTCGTGGGTTCCAGGGTGCGCCCCCACGCGGCCGCCGCCACGAAGAAAGGCACGCCCGCAGGCTGCGTCACGTTGTACAGCAGCTCCAGCTGCGCGTGGTAGTCGGTGCGCCGCGCGTGCACCGCCCCGTACACCACCTGCAGCACAAGCATCGACACAAACATCAGCACCGGCGCCGACACAAACATCAGCACCGGCGCCGACACAAACATCAGCACCGGCGCCGACACCAACATCACACCGGCGCCGACACCAACATCTACACCGGCGCCGACACCAACATCTACACCGGCGCCGACACCAACATCTACACCGGCGCCGACACCAACATCTACACCGGCGCCGACACCAACATCTACACCGGCGCCGACACCAACATCTACACCGGCGCCGACACCAACATCTACACCGGCGCCGACACCAACATCTACACCGGCGCCGACACCAACATCTACACCGGCGCCGACACCAACATCTACACCGGCGCCGACACCAACATCTACACCGGCGCCGCACCACATCTGCACCGGCGCCGACCAACATCTAGCACCGGCGCCGACACCAACATCTACACCGGCGCCGACACCAACATCTACACCGGCGCCGACACCAACATCTACACCGGCGCCGACACCAACATCTACACCGGCGCCGACACCAACATCTACACCGGCGCCGACCAACATCTACACCGCCGACACCAACATCTACACCGGCGCCGACACCAAATCTCACCGGCGCACGACACCAATCTCACCGGCGCCGATCACCAACATCTACACCGGCGACCGACACAACATCTACACCAGCGCCGACACCAAATCTACACCGAGCGCCGACACCAATCTACACCGGCGCCGACACCAGCGTCAACATGAAAATACATCATCACACACGCGACACCGGTAATAACACCAGCACCCACACAAGCGTTGATCAACACCAAGAGCAGTGTCGACAACGGAAATACCACTGGCTTCAACATCAGTGTCGACACAAAAAAAACACCAGCGCATACTGGCATCTACACTGGCATCAACACCAACATCAATACCGGAAATAACACCGGTATCATCTCCAGGGTCGACACCAAACGTCAACACAGCGTCAACACCAGCGTCGACATTGGAAATGACATCGGCATCAACATCAGAGTCGACACCGAAAACACCGCGAACACTTACATCAACTCTAGCGTCAACTTCGAAAATAACACCTATCATCGACACCGTCATCGACACCACTATTCACACCACCATAGGCGCTAGCCAAGCATAATAGCATAAACGTTTAATAATGGTAAGTATATGATATTCCAAGTAAACCTTGCATCTAACCCAATGACAATCAGGAACACACCGGCGAAGGGGAGTGTATTGGGAAATGTTCTAAAAAGGACACTATCCCAAAGGATAATCCCCCTTTGTATAATGTTTTTCATGTGAAACACTGATTAACTTAAAAAAGAAATTATTGTAATTAAATATTGTGCAATAAATGTGTGCAAATAAAATTACAGTAGAGATGAGATTAGAATCTTACATATAGCTGTTTCAAAAACATTTCCATCTCTCGGAAAACGTCTCGGCATTCTAAATCATATAATGTACAATAATATTAAAATAATTACTTCAAATGATGTCACTTCAATATTACCATACTGGTTTGGTGCCTCCGGTGCATATTTTCATGTTAAGTTTTACTTGTACTTCGCAAGATCATTATAAAAAAGGTTAAACATCTTACAGTTGCCTGTTTCATCCATTTTCAACCAGAAAAATGTCGATTAAAATAATTGTTAAATTTTTTGTTTAATTACAAAATTAGGGTTAATATTAAGTCGTAACGATTCATGAAAATGCCGTTAACAATAGAAATTCCGGGCATTTCACCAAGATAATCATTATTTACGTTGAAGTCTAATACCATAAATGTCTAGTATGGTTTAAAACCTGATATTATATGTATCAGGTTACATATAAAAACTACATTGAACACTGATATTATAAATATCTATTATACTCAACTTCCTGACGATGCTGCTTGCTACTTTAGTTTGGTTTCAATGAATTAACACTTCATTATTAATGCAACATCATATTTATTATATTTACTAGAATCATAAAGTTTTACTCATTGTCTTTTTGCAATTATAATTTTTTTTATACACTAAAGAACCCGTCCGAAACTAACTGATATATTTTTCTCGTTTTAATGACGACTTGCGGCTTTCGCAATACTTCATGCAACAAAACCATCAAAAAGAAGTATTTTCTAAAATTACCTCTAAACACGCAAACCATGCGTTTTTACAGACATTTCTTAAAATCTTCTGGATGGATCCGCAAAATAATAATTATTTCCTTGCCAGGTGACCGAGTTGCGTCGAATGACTCGCGTTTGTCCTCATTGGTAGACGGGAAGACGTCTAACGGTGAGTAACGGACTGGCGAAAGGACGGACGGATTGACGAAAGGACGGACGGATTGACGAAAGGACGGACGGATTGACGAAAGGACGGACGGATTGAAGAAAGGATGGACGGACTGAAGAAAGGACGTACGGATTGGCGAAAGGTCGGACGGATTGGCGAAAGGACAGGCGGAGAGGCACAAGTTACTTGATTACTATATAAGAATTAGTATTGGTTTGTCATTTTGTCTAATGTATATTTTATTCCTGAATTAATTTACCTGTATCAGTCATATTTGGCATCACGTACAAAGGGAACTGTCCATTTTACAGCTGAAAAGCTTGAACGCAGAGTGAGAAAAATATGGAAGGACGAGTGCTCTGACGAGTTCAAGACTGGCCGAAAAAGGTGTCGGATCAGGCAAAGGAATGTAGAGCGATGACTCATCCCAGCCCATTGAAGGAAACGACTGACTCGCTCCGTTGCAGCCTTGAAGTCCGGTCATCGACTTCATGAAAGTGCTCATTAATTCTCCATTTCTTTCACACAGAGCAAACAAATGGTATTTTCTTTCATATCGAAATAATTTATTGATTTTTATGTCATTTTATAATTTCTTAAAATTTTTTCCAGCATTTTCTCAAAGAAATGTCCCAAACAAATAATTCCGCATAAAAAAGGTTTTGATCTTTCATCATATTCTACAAGTCTCATCTTCATTAATCTCTTAGGGATAAAAAAATAGGTATGTGACAAATGTTTTTCGTACAACTTCTCTCAATGTAAATATTGCACGAAACAAAAATAAAAAATTGGAATGTTTTGTAAATTCTTTAAAATTCTCCAACATTTTGCGAAATGTTATTTAATTTCGATTTTTTTTAAATGAGAGCGATGTTGTATATTTTAATCTTAAAAGTAATTTTGCATTGCTGATATGGAAGCGAATAGTATTGAAGTCATCGCGATACGCAGATGACTGAGAACATTATAGTCCCCATTACAAAGAACATAGTCCGCATATGAAAAAAAGAGGTCACTTTCAAACACATTTTATTTATCAAATTATTATTGTGTTAATTAACCGTAACACGTTTGCAAATATTCATTGTGCTATCAAATGATTTGGCATCGTGGGACTTAGCATGAAGTTGTTTGTTTTAGGGGGTTTTCCCTATCCCTGAGACATTACATCAATATCACAATGCATCCATCATATTCTGTAAAATTTCTGTTCAATATGCCAGTTTAATATAGTAATTGGTTCACGACATGCCGAACAACGGCACATACCTTGAGAGAGTGCTATGAGCTCCTATGTGCTTGTAAGTAATTGTTGATCTTTAATAAATTAAAAATATATTCTGCTTTTCAAGACGAACTACGCTCTTTTCAACAACGACCAGAGTAAAATCAGTATGTTAAAATTATTAATAAATTTACAACAGTAATTTGACAATAACAAAAACATAAGTCAATTGTCGAATGTCCCAAAAGAATGATAACGAACATTTTTTTTCTCCATTCGAAAGAATACTTAAGGCGAAAGGCCGAACTACCGATGCGCGAAATCATGAAGGAGTCAACCATTTGTTTTGAATTTCATGTCAGAAGATTTGCTACGCCGGATAGTGACGTAACTGGAAGTTGCTTGAATCGCTGATGGAATCTGCCGGTCATAAAAAAGAAAAAAGCCAGCTTTAAGGCGGGAATAGAGAGATGAATAAGTTGAAGATGAATAAGAAGATTCTGGGGGACATCCGGAGGCAACATGCTTATCAGCTTCCTTTACCGCCTCCTAATATGCCATTGTCCGGTCGGCTTGACTCACCCTGCTCCTTATTTCATTGAAGTTGAATATTGTTCGTGCAATCCCAAAGCGGAAGGAGATTATAGAGCACGAAAGTTTCCAGTTCCATCACGCCACCTTCATGACGTCACGAAGGATTAAATTTTTGTGTTAACAGGGTTTAAGGACTGTCTATGCACGGGATTGTGGTCGTTTACAGATTTAAATCGATGCGGTTCCATTGAACGATTTGATTTCTCTAAGCTCGCCCATCCAAATCCATCAACAGTACATTTCTTAACAAAACATGCTGAATTAAAAATTTTTTAATTTTGGTTCTTAACATGAAACTCCTGGAACATTTTCGAAAGATTCTGAATAATGGCTCCAATTTTATTAGAATTTCTTGTAAGAATAGGAAATACACGTAAAAGGCATACGTCTAATTTTCACTGTTAACACTGACGTTTTGAAAACTGAAGAAGTTAGAAGTATTTTGGCACTTCTCATATTTGATTGAAGAGAGATTTGTTGTTGAAACACATTTTTTTCTCTACAATTAATTCTTTAATGAATGCCAGAATGATGATTTTTAAATAGTAGTAGAGTGAAATATGAGCCATTTTGAAAACTATTTTTATAAAAACTGTTCCAATGTTGTTTTTTTTACTTTTTGCTTCGGAGAGGGGTTAATTGCACAGAGTAACATGATAAAAACACCATTTTCATCTATTCTTTTGATTTTTCAAAAGTTACAATATTACAAGTTTTTAAAATATCTCTCACGTTATTGAATTTGTGAGTAAAGGTGATTTCAATGATTTTGAATGTTTAAACTCTTTTGTGAAAATTAGTTTAAAATAAATCATTGTCAGAAATGCTCTAACGACGTTTTCTCAAAAGCCGTTCCAAATCTTTGAATGAAAATGTTAATGTTCAATCAGGTTTTACACGTCTTTAATATATTAGGGTATCGAAAAATTGATAAAATGTAAAAATATGTAAATTTTTTTAAACCATATAATTTTCTCGATATTAAAATTACAGTACTTAAAGTAAACCAAATCATTGTTAGTTGATACGTTGTAAATATTATATTGTTCAATATTTATGTAGTTAGTTAATTTTGAGAAAATTTATGACTACTGAGTGCGATAGATTTTAATATTGAAAAATAACTAATATTTCCTATGAAAACAAATTGTGTCAAAGTCGTTCAAATACTGCGATTGAATGCAACAAGGCGCATTAAAGTTTCGTCCGTCTCGTGACTGTTCGTGTATTACGCGGCGACCTTAGACGTGGCGCTGAAACTGCCAAATATCCAGATTGATTGATTGATTTTTTCGTGTTTCCCGGCGCGTCAACTGCTTCCGTCATTAGTCCCGTTAGTGTAGTGCATGTTTTTCTCGGGAGATAGCGGTGATCTTCCCCCGCTGGATGGCGATATCCGGCGCCGACCTTCCGTCGGCTAGTGGAGTTTCCTCCTAACCAGGACTCTCCCACCAGCGGGGCACCGCCTTAGTCGGGACAAGCTCTAAGCTCCCGACCGGTCTCCCGGAATATGTGGTAGTATAGTGCATGTTAGTGTAAGTGTGTGTGTAAGAGGAGAGGACAGGTCAGGACAAGGAAGAGGAAGGAAAGATCGCGCTCGGTCCGTGGCCCATTTGGTAGGGTACTGCTCCGGCATTCGCCTCGTGTTGATCGGAGAAACCACGGAAAACTACCAATCAGAGCAATCGGCCGCTAGAATTCTCCTCCAGACAGCGACTGAATTCGACCTAGCTGAATAGCTAGTGTCGAAAATCTTGCCGCCGTCAGGACTCGAACCTAGGACCTCCCGGTCAGAGACGCTGCAGTGACATCAGTTGATGCACTGAGCTACCGCTACCGGTCCAAATATCCAGCTTGTCAATCTTACCTCGCCGTCGAAGTTGGGGAAGTAGTTTTTCCTGAGGCGGCGCAGCTCAGCCTGCGCGGATTTGCGCAGCAGCGGCTGGAAGACGAGCTCCTTCCTCAGCCTGGCGGCCAACGGCACCACAGCCTCCGGCAGCAGCGAGCAGATGCTGCAACAGGCCCCAAGTTCCTTCCAAACACAGCCTCACAGAGGCCTGCGATCCGACCCGATTTTCTAGAGATTCTTCCTACTTCGTCATAAATGTCCCATGTCTCGACATAACCATGACGGGGCATCTGATTGTCCCTAATTTTCTGCTTGTGCCGTGAATATGCTTTACTGCATTTTATTATAGTTTTCGTAAGTCTGTAAAACAAATCAAACAGTACTAGAATTTTCGAATTAATATTTGCTTAATAGGAATCAATTAAAATTCCAGTTTTCCTTTTATTCATGTGATTGAATTGGTAAGCAATGCGACGGAAATGGCATGTATTCCGAGACACCTCAATGAATTTCTAATTTATCGAGGTGACTGCAACATTCATTAATGCCTGGGATTACGAGCAAAATTGTTCCGAGACCCTTATACTGACAGAAAATTTGCATAACTAGCCTCGTAAAAGACCCATAGTTTTTTCAGTAGAGAAAAAAGTACTGAGACGAACACAGAATAATTTTAAAAGATAATTGTCTCTTAATGTCCAACATTACTGGAAGCTCCCTTTTCACAAAACATTATCACATAATTATTAAATTTAACGTAAATGTGAGATGTCCTTTGGACGTTTTACCTATATTTCCTCTTTAATTGAATAAAAATATGTAATTTCTTAAAGAGATGACTCGCTTTTTGACTTCAAGAAGAAAACCCTACCCACATGTGATATCAATGATGGAGCACATCCCAAGTCTCATTGAAAACCAGTCTCAAGACTAGTCTCCGAATACAATTTCTGTAAAGCTACTCGACATGCTGATGGCTACGAAACAAGTGGAAGTTCGTTGACCAATCAATATGTCTGACAGAAATATTCAACGAAACAAAGCGCAGCGCAATCCTTCAGCTCATTGAAAGTCATGCTGACATTCATATTTTTTAAATTTTCTCCTGCTAATCTGTAATGTGATCTGGCGAAATACAATCTATGCAATAGAACATCTGATAATACAACTGTCTCTTTTTAGTCTGAATTTTTACATTAAAATTATTTTGAAAATATATTTAGTCCGATTGCAATACAAAAGTAAATTAGCGAGCATACATTATTAAGGATGTTCTAAGTCAAATTCAATTATATTTTGTGTTCTGATCGACATTATCTGGCAATGTATAATATTTTCATTCAAAATTTCATTGTGATGTAACGTTTTTAGGTTTCGTGCAGTCAGTATAAAATTAGTTCGACATCGTTTGTAAAAAATTACAAATGTTCGTCCATAATTTTCATATTTACATTTTTGCAGACAAGGAAAGAAACCTGTGAAACTTCGTGTTATTCATTACAAGATAATTATGTGCTTATCACAATGACATACAACCCCCTGAAATGAATAGCATGTGGGTGCGTGAATAGTGCGTAAACATGAATGCGATTTTAATGGAGAAACATTATACGTTGATTGTGTCGCTCATTATAGTGAAGCAATTCAAGCAATTAGGGAAACGAGAAAAAAATTATTCAAACCTCATTCAATTTCATATTTTCTTGTTAAATTTATTTCTGTTACCACATTTAGGACGAAAGTTATCTAAAATTGACGTCTAAATTCAAATAAACAATTGTAGGCTCTCCTTGGCATAAATCGGACTGAGATCGTGCATTTCAAACATCGCACGCTCACTGACAGGCGATCGCGTCGCATACAGAACAGAAGACATTTTCGCACAGTCCGATGCTGTTGATTATTAACTTGAATCTCAGTGCATTATCGAAAATCCTTGGCGGCGACGTGAATTGTATTCTGTGACCAACCGCCACACAAAACCTCGTTCCCAGCCAGCAAACGTCACGCGAAGATTGGTAAAGAAACGTGGAAATACCGCCAAGACAGGTGACACCAACACCCTTCTTGAAACACTTAGAGATGGGAAACATTCTAATGCCGGCATGTGTTGTTAGCCTAATTGTTCAATTTTTAGTGGTCAGAATCAGTTAATGTTGTTTAGTAAGCTGGCGAACACCACAAGTTTCTAACTAAATTGCTCTCCCAGAAAATGCTAAACCTTTAGATTCCTCAACAACTTGGTATCTTAAACAATTTATTATTATTTTGTTCTGCTACCATGTTGATTTCATTCTTCTTCAAACTACCACTTTATGATATCGAAACGCTGAACACGTTGTCTATCCGGTGAAAGGCTCCTTTCAAATTATGGATTGAACAAGTGATCGTGACCAATGCATCTATTACAGAACACCATGGTGAAGTTTCTAATAGCAAAATTGACTTTACTTTCAGATTCTTAACCAGCATTATCAAATGATCCTGATTTCGTTAAGATGAAATCCCTTTCTCTCATAGCTAAAGAGTACCTCACGAACAGGATAAGTTGCACACTCTGTCCATCGTATTACCTGCAATTCATATTGCACGTTCTTAAGAAACATTCTCATCTTTAGGCGCATTCTCATTTTGTGTCAGAAAATGCGCACAAGTGTCGCTTTGACTCATTTCAGAAAGTAATTGTAATTAAGTCACCAAGTGATGCTAGAAGGAAAATTGGAAGTTTAAAAACACTCATTCATCATAAGGACAGCTACGATTCATATCTAACATTAGGTCAGACAAAAGATTTCAGTTTATCAAGAAACAGTTCCGTATTTAAGACTGCACCGTTAGACACGACCTTTTTAATCATGTCTCTCCGTTAAGTTACATGCTCAAGCTAGTTATGCATCTTCAGACAGAGCGGATCACAGGATGAGTGACCGCATGAGCTCCCAGATACTAACGACGCTAAGCTCCCGGCCAACAGGGACAAAAACAATGGCTTACGACTTGACGTACGACTGACTTCTATGTAAGGAGGATTACTCTACGTTCAACGACAAAAAGGCTTGGGACGTCGTTACGCAAGTAATATAATTAGGAAATAAAAGCCAACGAATTAATAAGTGTAATGAATTAAACCTGAGTGGTTTCAAGCCACTTTCTAGATCACATCTGAACGTGAGATACAATGATTGCGGATCAATTTTTTAAACACGAATCATTACTCGTTACAAAATTGAAGAAATAAGGAGAGGAGGATATATTAGAGTAGATCGATTAGTTAATAATATAAACAAAATTATAAATAATTTGGAACATAAAAAATTAATAATTAAACACGACCTAACAAAAACCTGAAGTAATCGATGGGCAATTTTGTGTAGATAGCTTTCAATATAAATTGAAGTTTTACCCAGGTGGCAATATCGTGAGTACACAGAAAATATCTTGACAACTTATGAAACGTAATTATCTAGTGATAACGTTCATTATTACTTTTCTAATGCAGGAAGAGCGTTTGACGTACTTATCGGAGAGCCAAATATATTTTGAAGATTCAAGTGATCAATGACTCACCATTTAGTAACCAATAATTTTCAAGAAATAATCTTAGCCAATTTACAGAGTTGCTATTTTGTAAACCAATAATTGAAAAACTACATTTAATAGAATATAAAATAGTAACTTGTGGAGCAGGTCCTTAAGAATCAGTATCTGCTTTGCAGAAATTTCATCATGACATTACTCTAAAGCGCACTTGTATGCAGAGCACTTCTATTTCACAATGCTCGGATCCAATCGTCGGCCTTTCTCCTCTAAAGCAAAGGAGTGCGAATGAAAGGTAACGGAAAGAAAAAAGTGTTCTTTATCGCACGAAATATCTCAAACTACAAAATGCCGACTCGCATTTCAACCTTCTTATGAACAGATTTCGTAATATGTTCACTTACACCGGTATCGAGATGTACAAGACGAGAGAAGGTACTATTTTAACGAATAAGAAATAATATTATACATTGTCGTTAGTGCATTTTTATATTTCCTTGTAAAAGACATAATTCACTTTTCAGAACAGGATATGTTCATTTAATGAGATTTTATAACGCCTACCTAGGTTTCCTGGACTACTCTGTTTATACACTGAAGTCTCTTGACAATTAATTAATACCATGTATTTAATAACTTACAACTGCTTTGTAATTGCATCCGGTGCTTTTGTTAGACTCTTCATATAATGAAAAAAATGTTTAGCAGGTAATAAAGAAATCAGTCTAGATCATTTGGGAATTCAACATAACTCGACGGAATCTTTCTCGTTAATACTTTGTTTTCTGAAATTCATTTAGAACGAAAATTCAAATACTTATTTATTAATTACATAATTGTATAATTTCTCAAAGCAGAGTTAAATAGTTATAGGAATAGCTCCGTAGAAAACGCACCTTATTTTCATTCCTGAGATACAAATTTGAAATATGCAATACGAATGACCAATTGCGAGGGGAGCGAGGGGGCATGGGACTTTTAACACCCTCAGAAGCCGAAGATACATATTCCAAAATACTGATTATACTAAAGTTCGATAGTCACGAAAGTCTTAATACCTCAATTACGTGAGTTAAATAGCTGTAATATATAGTAACAAATCAACAAGTAGAAAGAAAATTTAAATCCGACATAAATAAAAAAATGCTGTATAAGAAAACGTCGTTGACAGCGCACTACGGGTTGCGCCACCGCGGATGACATTGCGTGAAGTTGTCGATCGAAGAGAAGGGGGTCGAAAGAGGTGAGAGGGTGGGAGGGTGACTCACTCGAGGACGATGAGGGCGCGCTCCTTGTGCGCAGTGCGGACGACCTGCGGCAGGAGCCCGTGGCGCAACTCGACGGGCGACAGCTCTCCCCACGGCTGAAACTCGCTCTCCTCGTCCTCCCCCTCCGGCCGCTCCACCGCACTCACGCCGATGCCGCCGCCCTCGCCACCGCCCTCGCCGCCGTGCGCCGCCGCCTCCGCCGCCGCCATCGCCGCGCGGCAGTGCGCGTCCTCGCCCAACACAGCACGCCCGCCGCGCAGCGACGAAGCTTGCAGCCCCCACTTAGATGGGAACACGATCTTTAGCCAACACAACCACATAATGCACACCTACATCTGATTGATTGATTGATTTGACATCAACTACTAAGATCTTTAGCCCAACACGGCGCGCCCGCCGTGCAGCGATAGCCCCACGAACACGCTCCGCAACACAACCACATACATACACTTTGATTCATTGATTGATTGGATTGATTGACGTCAACTACTAAGGTCTTTAGTTGCGTAAATGGGGTGCATGTTTACATGTCTCCCGGCATGAATGGTAGTGTGGTGCATGCAAGTGTAAATGGGTGTAAAAAATGAGTGAAGATAGTACAAAAACGTGAAAGGAAAGATCGCGCACGGTCCCTGGGACGTTTCTTAGGGTACTGTTCGTGCCTTCGCCTAGTGTTGATTGGAGAAATCACAGAAAACTGCCAATGTGAGCAGCCGGCCGCTAGAATTATCTTCCAGACAGCGACGGGACTCGGCTGACAAACTAGTGTCGAAAATCCTGCCACCGCTGGGACTAGAACCTAGGAACTCCTGGGTAGAGGCACTGTAGTGACATCAGTTGATGCTCTGAACCACCTCTCCCGGTACACACACTCTTTATTCAGCACATTAAGTCCAATTATAACACTCACTACATTTTTAAAACTAGTTTTATAGCGTGTTAAATTCAAGAATCAAAGCAGTCAGCGCCATTATTAAATTATAAACATAATAATAATAATTAATCTTAATGTCCAGTCCTAAAATTACACCTTAACCTTAATTGTTTAATTACAAACCATCAACATCCAGAAAGTAACTTTTCTTAAGACAACAAAAAAAACGTTCATAAAAAAACTAGTGTACAAATACAACATAGTTTTGGACTATTTTTCCACATTCACACCTCAATAATTGAGACTTTGTCATACCGAGGGATCAACATTTGTAACCCTGTGTCGTAGACCCTGCTGAATGTGAACCACCACTGCATCACTGTCGTAGGTGTAAAGCTGACCGGATAGGAATTTCTTGAGGTGCCAGGAAGGATGGAAATCACTGGGGGAGAGATCTTGGCAAAATGGACAGATGAATGTTCAAATATTTCCCAGCGGAACTGCGCCAAAAGATGAGTTGTGAGACGAGCCCTGTGTGGCAGAGCGATGTCGTGCAGGAAGACCCTACATCTTGTTCTGAGCATCCTCCGTCGCTTGTTCTGAATTGGAGCCCTTCTCAAATTTTGCAGTTTTGCTCAATATGGTTCAGCGTTACCGTCCTTGACCTTTATGTTCCAGAAGAACGTGCACAACACTTTCGCGGCGACAAAGTCAGTTTCATTTTGATCTTGTTCGGAGATGCAGTGTGATGCCAACGTCTTGACTACTTTTGATTCTGAAGTACAGCTCCCGTTTCATCCCCTGTGACAATGCTTTCCAGAAACTTGTCGCCAACATCGTAGTACCACTCCAAAAACGTCAAAGTTGATCCCATGGGCTTTGTTTTGACTTCGGATGTCAGTTGCTTAGGCAACCACCTCACATATTTCAAACAATATTTTCGTTACAATTTCGTTAAATATGTTACGGAAAATATGCGGGAAATTGCTACTGAGTTCCGTAATCGTGTAAGTACCGCTGCACTTTCTCTGCAAGAACATCTATGAAGAGAGATGACCGTTCACTGCACTCCACATTATGCATATTTTGCCCTCCTGAGAACTCCCTGATCTAGCGATGCACCATCTGCTTGCTGTGATGCCTCACCAATACACTTCGTACACTTGTCGGTATCATGTTCTTTGCGTTCAAAAACTTTATCACAGATCGAACTTGGCAAGAGGCGGGGAATGCGATTAGTTATCTTGATCCGTTATAATAGCGGTACCGAGAGGAATCAGGCAGTGCTAATTGGAGCCTACGATTGTTACTTTACTCTCTCATGCACGTGTACTAGCCTTTCTAAATATATGGCCTGCGACTTGTTGCCTTAAAGGAAATTTACTTTCAGGATGTGCTCCATATATAGCAATAACAACTCCTGTTAAAATCAAATAATATCAAATTATACCTTGACCTCCATTGTTGAATTACGTGCAATACCGGTTCTTGAAATATACGTTTCACATCATATGATTTTTGTTTTAGGTCATCTTCAGGAAGTTAAATCTTCAATTATTAAAATTACTTAAACTTTGTTCACCAGAGTAGATTTTACATAATAATAAAGCTGAAGGTAAACTTTCGTCAACTTGAAGTAACGTTATTCGATACAAACCTACTCATAAACATGGTAATATCTTAATCCTCAAGGTCGGCCCGTATCACTTTTCGTAATACGGAACTATCCACACAATCGTTTTCACATTATCACGGCAGTAAGTCATTTCCTTTACGTAGGGCACTATCAGGGATAAGAACCAAAATTTATAGCTCATTTAGCGTGTCAAATGATTTTTATTACAGGAGAGCGAATATTTTCTTATCAATTCTAGCCAAAAAGCTCGTTGCTACTCATAGTTCAACTAAATGTAGTTTAAGTGGTGGGGTAGGGACACATATTCTAGAACTCAAGAAAAAGCGCACAAATTGCACTTGCCCCACAGTGTGTCGCAGAAAGTTTTTAATCTGTTATTGGAGTTAAATAATGAAAAATATAATTCATAAAAATAAGCATGTCCGATAAAGAAATACTGGTAACACCAAGTGCTGGAGACCTTTGGACGATTTTCCAATTTTCAACCGAGTGAGACTTGACCACCTAAGCACTCTCCGTGACGAGTATCGCAGGCGTCACACACGAGTTGCGAGGCCCATTGTTTTAGCACCGTGACGTGTCCTGCTTTGAAACCCGACTGCCTCTGCGGCAGACGGCTGGGGGAAGTCCAGTGCACTTTTCTTATTGTTGTTTTTCTGGATAGGGAAGGGAGGAAAGTCATCCCTTTATATTTTCTTGTGTACGGATATACCGAATAAAATATTTGTTTAAATATTTGTGCGAAAATATTTTTTTGTTAATAGCTAAGAAAAATATACTTAGGTCAAGATTTAAATAACTAGCGCATTTAAGAAGCGCACTAACAACCTAGGCTTTGAGGAGAAACTGTCAGCCTTTCCTTCAATCAGGCGTTAATCGTCGGTACCTCACTGCAGTCCTGCGGCCACAAGGAAACCTTTATTCATGGAGTTATGCAGTACATGGTAGATCTCTTCTATTCCACTCCCGTCTACAGGCTTTTCTGTCAACTACATTAACGTTTCACCGGAAGTTGACGATGTCACAAAGGGCACAGCAGCTCGGGGATCGCTGATGGAAAACGGAGTGATTATTTCCAGGTATGATCACATTTCAGATGCCAATAATAAAAAATAGTGTACTTTCGTTTAAAATGTTCTCTTGGTCAATCCCGTCATTCTAGAGTTCACACATGCACATAATGGAAATTTACAGTGTTTTCTGCAACAACATTTGAGCATGATTCATGCTGTTTTATTCACTATGAGTATAAGCGTTAACGGACGCGCGTGACACTATATCACCCCGTTTCGTGGCAATTAACGTATGTTAACGGCGTGCGAGACTCTGCGAATCACCTGCAGGGTCGCCATGTACCTCCGTGCTAGATTTCGGCAAATCGTCCACGGATTTCAACTGTCTGGGCGATTTGCGTTCTCGAAGCTTCCAGAATATTTTAAATACCTTATTGGTTTGGGCGATTAATCCCCACCTGTATTTACAAGTCAAAACGCTTGCTATGCTCCGTAGTAAGACTCCATAGTGTTGATCATTGGTACATTTCATGCACGCTTGTCTGGTAGCAGGCATGTGCAGCAAGGTCTACCAGCCTGCCAGTTCGAGGTGTCATCAAAACTTCGCTATCAACACCATATTTATAAAGTGGCATATGTAATCCTTTGCAGGAGCCGTGATGCAACAATTGTGAATAAATGTTCTATCACCTTAATTTCATTTACGTGTAAGTGGTATGAAGGATTTCGCAACCTACATTACATTGTAACCCATCTAATAAACTTAGGGTTTCAACAGCATGTGTGACATTACCTTTTCATACAGTCCACGTTTTCGATACCTATTGCACTAAGTTGAATCACTTTCAAATGAGTTCGTTTCACTATATATATATATGTATATATACATATATATATGTATATATATATATGTGTGTGTGTGTGTGTGTATATATGTGTATGTATGTGTGTGTGCGTGGATCAAGAGCAGATGGAAACGGAAGGAGAGAAAAAAGAGGGAAGGAAGGGGTGCTAAAGGAGGAGGGGAGCGGTAGGCGAGCAACGAGCGCGCAGGGCAGAATAAGAAGAAAGGTGTGAGAGAAGTGGAAAAAACGAAAGGAGCAAGATGAGATAGAAGAGCGGAAGGAGAGAGAAAAATCAGACCGAACGGAAGGAAGGGGTGTAGCGGAAAGAAGCGGGCAGAGCGTGATGAGCAGGAGTGGTAGATAGAGCGGGGAAAGAACTGAGCGGGAAGTGCGGGGTGTGTTGGCAGGCTATGGCCGGACGGATCCAGTGTGAGGGGAGGCGTGCAAAACGTGCGGAACGGGAGAGGCTGCTGTGACAAATATTCGGGGCAACGTGGGGTAATCGATTAAATATAAAATTAAACATAAAACTATAAAACACATTTGATGTCAAAATACGTGATAATTATAGTTATGATGTTAATGAAGTGGTCAGGGTATTTAGGTAATACGCAGGAGAAGCGGAAAACATCTTCGGAATACGCCACGAATTAACTTAATCTAGGTCAAATTGCATTTCATGGAGTGAGAAGAGTTGTAACTCTCTATCCTTTGTTGAAGGGCTAATACTCTGAGAAGAAGTAAGCCTGACTTAGATGGTAAATGTTATCGCCAATGCTAACACCGGCTGCGATGGTTTCATGGCAGAATTTACCTCTGCAGCGTCGCTAACCGGGAAGTTCTAGTGTTCGTGTCCCGACAGAAGCGGATTTTCGACTCGAGGTAAGGGAGAGCTATGTCGTTGTCATCCGCTGTCAGGAGAATTGTACCGGTCAGCTGCTCTGATCAATACCAGGCAAATATCGGAGTACCCTATTAATCTAGTCAAGGACCGCGCGCCATCATTCCTTCCCCATAATTATTCCCCTCTCCCTTTACACATATTCTTACTCTTACGTTCACTACGACGTACGATAAGAGACCTGTGTGGAAGTTAGAGCTTGCCCAGTTTTGGCAGAGATCCCAAAGGAGATACCTGGAGTGGGAAAACCGAAAACCGCCGTGAGGTCGACATTACCGCGCCCCGGTCTCCGCGGGGAAAAGGCCGGGGGGGGGGCCGGGCCGCCCGGACGGACGCGCTAACGCAAATTCCCCGGGCGCCCGCTCGCCGCCAAGCGCCTCCGCACGCGCGCCCGGGCCTGCAGGCGCCACACAAAAAGCCCACTTAGCAGGACCTCGAGGTGCGGGCAGGATTTTCGACATTAGCCACGTAGCTGGGTCGAATTCAGTCACGATCTGGAGGAGATTTCTAGCAGCCGGCTGCTCTGATCGGGTTTCCGTGTTTTTTCCGGTCAACACCAGCAGAATGCAGGAGTAGTACTTAACAAACGGGTCACAGACTGCCCGCGATCTTTCCTTCCTCTTCCTCACTCAAACCTTACCCCTTACTTACACACACTTACACGCACTACACTGTAACACTTGCCGGGAGACAAGTTGGGAGTTTAGAGCTGGGTTTTCCGGATGGGGTGATGCCCCGCTGGTGGAGATATCTGGTAAGAAAACCGCGCTACCTGACGGG
Source organism: Teleogryllus oceanicus (assembly GCA_964035755.1). Classification (NCBI taxonomy): domain Eukaryota; kingdom Metazoa; phylum Arthropoda; class Insecta; order Orthoptera; family Gryllidae; genus Teleogryllus; species Teleogryllus oceanicus. The sequence goes on along the minus strand of CAXIVR010000002.1, from coordinate 79,287,939 downwards.
TAGATCGGCGCTGGATCTAGCGAGGGAAGATCACAGCCACCTCCCGCGATAAAACCTGCACTAATCGTAATGGCCTTAGACACGGAATCACTAAGTAACCAAGAAAAGCGACACGAAACATAGAAAGAAATATCTTTACACAAAGGGTTATATTATTGAAATTTTTATTCTATCTTTGTTTCGAGAATTTGCAAAGCTATCTAGAGAGTTATTAATGTTAGACTTTTTAAATTCAGGAAAAGAAAGGTTTGTATTCTAAACAGTGAATTATTTTATGTCCATTTGCATGTTCATTCTCAGCTCGTTCTCAAAATCAGAAATATTTAAAATTATATAAAACCTGGAAATTTAACAATTTTATACAAATAAAATAAAATGCAAAATCCGTATAAAAATGAAATACAAAATATCTGGAATCCCTTTTCTAAATATTGATATAAGATTGCGCAATAAAATTGTAAATGACAGAAAATGGTTATTGGTTTCCCCTGTATTCCACGGCACAGACAAATAAACACAACTGAAGCGAGAGTGTTTTGCAATTCAATTAAATCGTCGTCAGATTTCATCGTCTCATTTATCCTTTTCCCCAAATGACAATTTCAATACATTATTTTCTCGTTACTCAGGCATTTATTTTGAATACTGATACTGTAATGGAAGTTCTAGAGCATCGGTAATACATGTACAAATAGTACTGTAGTACAAGAGTAAAAGGGATGATTTTTATATAGAAAAACCACAAATGAAATTTCGAATGCGCGGTAGTAAAGTTGAAATTTGGCCAAAATGAGTTCAGTAGTTGATGAGTAGGACGATCTTCTGACGAGCGTTTTTGATGAACTTTTTTCTGGACAGGTATAAGTTAACATCTCTCAGGATTTCAAACCCTGAAAAATGCAGAAAGTTAAATAAAATATTTTGTCCTTGTCAGTTTATGCAAGTCATTATTTCCTAAAAGGGACCAATAAAAATTTCTCGCCGCACGTTTGTTTACAACTTGCCTGTGTACTTTTCACACAGAGAATCGGGAGAATCGGGAAAATCGTTTTTAACTAATTACATTCAATGTCTGTTCTGAGATACAGACTATGATCTGACAAAATAAGCTTATGAGAAAAAAAGATAAACTTTTGTACAATGGCTATAAGTTGCACAGCAAGTGAAGCATAGTTGCAGGTTAAGATAAATGAATGCAGCATTTGCTTTCGACTTCCACACTATCTGCCCACACCGTTTCTAACAACGTGTGACGTTCTATAAGCGGCTCTTAAACAGTGCATGGTCTAGTAACAGACAAGTGCACTAGCGACATGAGGGGCGAAACCATAGGAGCACGACGAGCAAATTAAATTAACTCCTGTATATAACAATTTCTGTTTAACCTACCTAACAAAATACAAAATACAACATAATAAAGATTGCTTAAGGCATAAACATTTTTTAAAATTGTTTTTTGAAAAATTACTTGTTCCACACTAGTTACAATTTTCTTCAATATCCACTCTATATGTAATAAGCTAAGAAAATGATGGATTATCCCATTTTAAAAGAAACCATGAACACAAATTCGCGTAAAATGTATTGCTGATGAATAGATAATTACCCCCAAGAGTGCATCAAACAAGTTTAAGACAAAAAATAGATGTTTATAGAAGATAGTGTATTCATAAGTCGTACATGCAACCTGCAAAACATATTACGCCGCACTTTGCTGTAAAGCACACTTTGCCGTGGACTATGTTGCTTAATTCCGAAACGAACAAACTACAGACTGAAAACCAGTCCTGTTACTTTAACTGCGCTATGTGGCGTTGTAGGATTTGTAAAAGTGTTTCATAATAAAAAGCCCCTTAAATGAAGTATCTGCATTTACAGTTTAATTTCCAGATTAACAAGTGTGGAACATGCGGTGTTTAAAAATTTTAGAATCAAACGTATAAACATAATTATATTCTGAATGATGGAAAATTACGGACCTGTATTATAAATAAGGAGAAACTAAAAGTAAGAAAAAAGAACTGTGTAATGATCATCATTTCAGTATTTTGGCACTCAGTGAAAGAAACTTTCTAGCAATTCCTTAAGTTCCAAGTGCTTTTCACTAAAAGTCACTGTTTCACCAATCCTTAAATCACGTAACTTATTCCTATCGTCTACTATTTGAATTTAGTGCCTTGATCGTTATCCTGATGCAATGAAATAGCTTAGCTCAATATGGACTTATTACCTGGAGCGGTAGCTCAGTGCATCAACTGATGTCACTGCAGAGCCTCTGACCGAGATGTCCTAGGTTCCAGTCCCGACGGCGACAGGATTGCTTTTCAGCTATGTCGAATTCGGCCGGAGGAGAATTCTAGCGGCCGGCTGCTCTGATTGGTAGTGTTCCGTGGTTTCTCCGATCAACACCAGGCGAATGCAGCAGTAGTAAGCTAACAAACGGACCGCGCACGATAATTCCTTCCTCTTCCTTGTCCTATTCTCTCTCCTTCCACCCACACACACGCACCCCCCCACACACACACCACACACACACACACACACACCACATATCCAACCTCACACTTAAGTTCCACGTCCCCACCAAGACACAACCCACCACACACACACACCCAACAACACACACACTACACAACACACAACACAACCACACACACCACACCACACAACAAACAACACACACATACAACACACACACACACCACACACACACAACACACACCCACACACCACACACAACACACACCACACACACACACACCACACACACCACACACACACACACCACACAAACACACACACACACACACACACACACACACACACACACACACACCACACACACACACACACACACACACACACACCACACACACACACACACCACACACACACACACCACACAAACACACACACACACACACACACACCACACACACACACACACACACTAACATGCACTACACTACCACATATTCCGGGAGACCGGTCGAGAGCTTAGAGGTTGT